>CM027872.1:23328334-23822780 GCA_016097615.1 Eucalyptus dawsonii | reverse complement strand
ACCAAGGCCTAAGCTAGGGTCCACATCAATGAAGCCATACTGCGATGTACAGCGTGACGTTGACAGAAGACTTGGCCAAAAAAATGACTTAACTCTACCATGGTTCATTACCAACCATCACTTTGCTCTTTTGTTTTTTTTTCCTTTTTACTTTTTGTGCCACGTTTGTCTTCTTCCCCCCACCTCCACGTTTTTTCAAAGAGGGACACCATGTTTTTTAAAACCGTAGAAATTAAGGGGCGTATTTGATAACACTTCTAATTTTTTATCTTCCTATACTTTTGCTTTCTAAAACAGGAAAAAAATTGAAAATTATTTATGTATATCAGTTAATTTTTTTTTTGGAATAAATTAGTAGCCAAGATAAATTTAGAATAAAAATAAATAGTAAAAACATTTACTTTTCTATTCCCAATAACAAAAGGAGGTATAACGTCATTTTAGAGAAATAAGCTCACTATAATCTAATATTTATCTTTACACAATTGATACAAGATCTAGGTGAGACCCACATTTAGGCTAGGTCTCCTAACCCAATCAGAGTTGCTATTTTTCAATTTAGAAAAAAATTTAGAAATGAAATTTTGAGTAGTTCTACTAGATTTTAGTATTAATTACAGTTTAAAATTAGTTTGGCATAAAAAAATATAAAAATATTTTTAAGGAAAATTGGATTCACAATTAAACAGGCTCTTGGGACTTTACCATATTAATTTTTTTATTGCCGTTTTCTTTTAGAAACAATGCTAAGTTGCAATAGCTTGACAACCTGGCTGAGAGAAGACAGTCTTCTTCCCTTAAAAGATGTTATTGGAGATATCTTTTAAAATCATCTGTAATTTTGTTCTTAGAAAATTAAATGGCTTTAAATGAGTCTTTCGTGTTACAATTTGTATTGTGTTCATGGCAGTCGAACAAAGCTTGTGCTACATGAATTTTTGATGTCATTTGCTTGAAGATTTGTCTATAATGAGTTATTTTGTCATTGCCCACACCACCAAGCAATATTTAAGTTCAAAAGGTCTGTGCACTTGTTTATTGTAACTTCTAGAGATTTACTATCAACCTCCTCGTACCGTGGGCTATAAACTACTAGGACTCTTTGCTATCAATTCCATGGATTTTCTAAGCCATTTTAGAATATCTTGATTAGTTGAATCTTTATAAAAATCCAATTTTATGCAAACATTAATTATTAAATCTGTGTTGACATTTGTTTAATTAAATGAAAAAAAAATTAGAAATAATTTTTTTTTTTAATTTGGTCAAATGAATTTTTATTTTTTATTACGAAAATAAAAATTTTATGTAGCTATTTAACGCGTTATTCTATTAAAAATAAAAATAAAAAAATTTTGATAGGAATCATTTTCGACTTGTGATAACGCGAAGCTAGAGAATTCACTACAGGTGATATCATGGTCTTACGATTTGATGTGTTCTCAGTTTCCCCTGTCCTCTGTTTTTCTTACTTTCTCCTTTTTTTTCCAAAGGCAACCATAAAGTGAAGACTACGTGCTTGGAGAAGCAGAGCAAAACAAAAGGCAAAGTAAAAAACATCTGTCAGGTGGGGCCATGACCGCACTTAAGGGTGGAATAACTGTCGGTACGTGGGGAAGCTGAATTGGACGAGTAAGATAGAGGTGGGTCCACATCTCTGAAATCGTACCGCATCAGGTTGACAAAAGGCATGGCCAAAAAGGAACTTAACTCACGGTGATTAACTATTAACCATCACTGTATTCTATTATTTTGTTTTGTCTTTTTCCTTTTCGTGTACCACGTATGTCTTCCCCCTCTTCTGTGAGATCATGCACTTTTGAAACTCTGTAAATTAAATATCAAATGTTGATTTATTAGTTGTCCTCATTAATGGCCAGCCACTTCATTCGTTGCATAAAACTTGAAGATAAAATAAGTGCGCGATAATATTAGGTAATAAAAAATATTTGAATGATGATTAATAGTACAAAAAATTTAAATTAATATATTTATAATAAATTTATCATAATTTAATTTTTTATCACTAAAAATTCTAAATTATGATACTCGTGATAAATTTACTTTGAAACTATCTTTTTATTAAAAAAATTAAACTAGTATATTTATGATAAATTTATGTTTTAAATTTGATTAATACTATAAAATCCATACATTGGTTCACTTGACAAACAAAATGTAAACCCCAAATCGATACATCCGTCAACCTTAATACGTCATCTAATTTAATAATATGGCTGTAAAATTTAATGAAAATTAATAAAGAATAAATTTATCAAAGATAGTTTGAATTTTTTGCTATCAAAAAATTAATTTGAAGTAAATTTATTTTATATGTATGAATTTAAGAATTTTTCATGTTGTTAACCCTTAAAATGATAGATACTAATAGCAAAACATTCCATTTCATTGGTGCTCCTTGTGCATGTAAACAAGAAAGATGACAAAACCACTAAAAAATCTAAATTATATTCATTATGATACATTTATTTAGAACTTTTATGTGATGTGGAAAATTATAAATTATACCTATTATGAGGCATTGCTCTAAACTTTCTTTTGTGATATCAAAATCCTAACTTTATATCAATGTGATACCCACTATGCGTTAGATGATTTTCTAACCAAAATAATGTCATTTTTTATTTCACTCGAGCCAAGTTGACAACATTGTTTGCCTTCCATCATCCACGTGGGTAGATTTAGAACCTAGACGAGAGTGAATGAGTCACATAAGTATAAGTTTAAGATTTTTGATATTACAAAAAAATTTATGATAAATGTGTCCTGACAGGTATAATATAGAGTTTGTAATGGCTTTTTTTTTTCTTCCTAGATTGAGTTCTATTCTATTTTATTTTAACGTAATATCTCTAATATATTTAAGAGAGGTAAGAAAGAATATAGTTTTGTGATAATGCGACTTTCCTATCATTGAGAGATATGGATGATGTATGTGTGTATGTTTGTATGTATTTAGAGTTTTGGCTTCACAAATACAAAGGATAGCTGAATTTTCTTAAAACTCATTTGTTTTTTTTTTTTGTTAAAGAATAACACTCATTTGTTTGTGTTTTTTAAAATACATAAAAACTGTTAACTTTTCTGTTAAAATTTTAAATTATTTAAATACAAAGATGGTGAAAAAATACATATAAATTACGTTTTTGAAAATTTTACATGTTTCAGGCCTAAAAATTATAAAACTGATTTCATATTAAAATTAATTAAATTAAACAGAAAAGGTTTTGTTGACGTTTGTGAAAAATGGAGAGCTGAAAATCCACGACCGGTGGATCATATCATTGTCCTTCGATTTGATGCGCAGTCTTTCCCCCTTTTCCTTTCTATCTTACCTTCCTTTTTCCAAAAGCTGACCAGAAAAAGTGTGAGATGATGCGTTGGTGAAGCAAAACCACAGCTTTTCAACTAGTCGGTAGGTCTTGTCCAAAAAAAAAAAAAAAAAAAACTAGTCTGTAGGTAAAGTGGAATCACCGTCCACTTACAAAGGCTACACTCCACCTAACAGAATCACTCAAGCTAGCCAATCATCTTGTTGGCTGTCTTCTAGCAGCAGCACAGGAAATGTACAATCTCTCGTGCTCAGCGGATAATATCAGCTCATGCTTAATCATAAAATGTTACATTTGAGTACTACAATAAAACTAATCACTCAATTAGTAGAGAGGAAGGACCATATAAAACTAATCACTCGATTAACTGAAGGGAAAGGACCGTCATGAAAATTATAATTTTTGAAGAAGTTCCAAGGGAGGTTTCGAAAGAGTTTTTCTTTTGAGGCATTGCAAAGCCCATTGAAATTCAATGTCCCCACGTTCAATAGCTCCATCAGCATCACAAAGAAAGGCAGTGTCTTGAAACTATCTCGTTTTTTTTTATAGAAAGAGTGGTCAAACATAAGGTGTACACCTAGATTTAAAATTATGCATCACCGAAATAACTAGTGTAGCTTGTATGACAACATTGGCTGTCTATCAATACTAATTAGCTTGTTCGGAATATTAATCCAAACTTAGGAACTTTAGGATTGAACCAAATAAATCTGCCATAGCAACTTGGACCTCCTATTTCTATACCCAAGCATTAGGAAATGGCGTTAGAGCGTGGCAAGATTAAATTACATAACCTTGCTTAGATTTCAAAAGAATATCGAAATATTTAAATAATAAACCATGCAATTATCTAATAGTTTAAATTTTTATAACAGTTAATAATTGTCCCACAAACATCCCTCATCGTATCAAAACATGAGATCCTAAGTTAAAATCTTCTATACCCCTATTTGTCTTTTCAATTGCATATTTGTACACTTTAGACTAAGGCAAAAATGCAGTCTAAGCGTAAGGAGAGTTAGAATATTTATGGTTCTTAGTAATATGTTTGACATGAGGTTCACTCCTAGGTTCAACAAACCAAATCCTTTGGTCCTTTTAACTGATAAAGCGGCACAAAAACAATCTGAATGAAGCCAGCTCTGTTGCCAATCTCTGGAGGCATTTTAAGGAGCAAGCTAATTTCCACGGAATTACTTGGCAATCTTAGGGTAATCCTTTCAACAAGCGGTTTGCAATCTTTTTCACTAAGTTTTGCCGGATATTAAAAGAAATTCTAAGTATATAATAGGCAACGCTCCTCTTAGAATGCCACTTATTTGTAGCAAATAATGTTAATAAGCTCAGTCATCTTCGAGGATTAAGCTTCAACTCAGAAATTTGTTGAAACTGCTGAAAAAGATTTAAAAATTTAAAGATAAGAACCCTTGTCACCTTTGAAGAAGATCATAAGATCACAACAAAGCTCAAATAAACTCACTTGATTTGCGTAAGAAATTATGCCCAAAGTAGGAGCCAAGCCGGGCCCGAGACTATCTGTTGATCACCTTACCTCTACTCCGTAACTTACCTATGGCTACTAAAACTCCTCCGACCCAACACATGGGCGTAATTAGTTAGGATCGTTGATATTAAGATAGGATTCTAAAATAGCTAAGACTCTTTTCAGATAAAAAAAAAGGGGAAAATATTTTGCCAAATGACCTATCTCGTGTAATTCAACATGGAAGAAGAACCCTAGGAGCAGAAAGTTGCTTGCCTGTATGAAAAAAGGGCTGCCTAGCAGATCAAAGAAAGCAAGCTGACATGCTTATTAATCATCTTCCTCGTTGGTCAGTATCGGATTTGTGCTCTATCTGTTAAAGGACCTCTCAATCCAAAACTCTCCTTCATAGTGTTACGTGACATTATTGCTACTATTTTACTAAAACATGCTCCTTGCTAATCTCTCCAAATCATTTGCTTCCTATGATCAAAGCTTCTGCATTTTTTTCTTTATTTTTTCCTATTCTCTATATAATTAAAAAACTACCATAAGGATCTCTTCCCATACTAAGCTTTTCCGAAACTTGAAAAGGACTCCATGCGAGGTCAAAATGACGGACGTACCCAACACTTTTTCTAGCATGTGCAATCTGCCCACAATCTTTTACTACATCTGTTTCCCATCGCAACATATTGATTAGTTTGGAATCCTTTGATTAATTCAAATTTTGTATCTTTTCTTGACCAATGTCTACAAGACAGGTTTCTCTTTGATCTGTTAAGACTTGCTCTTCTTTCTATCTCCTAACATGTTCTTCTTCTAATTTAGCTCCATTCGATACACATAATCAGATCTTTGCTGAATTTCCTATTTGATCATACTATCAGCATGCCTCCATCGTCTAATCTAAAATTATTTTTACTTTTTTTAATTTATTAATGACTATCAGACAAGCTTTTTATCTTATTCCCTTCGTAAGTTCAAATTCGAGACGTTACAGCTACAGCAACTTCTATCATTCTTTTTACATATAACAAATACAATAATTTTTTATAATAATTATTTCTTTTCCGTACGAAGTATAACAAGTCATCATATGTTGTCATTCGGTTTGTGAGAGGTAGAGATAGAAATCCACTGCAAGTGGTGGACCATATCGTTGTCATTCGGTTTAATGTGCTCTCCTCTCCCTTTTCCTTTTTTTCCTACCTTTTCTTCTTCCAAAAGGTGCCAGAAAAATTGTAAGATAACTTGTTGGCGAGGCAAAGCCACAATTTTCCACTCGCCACCGTCACCATGCTGTCTTAAAACGATCTTTTAAAAGAAAAATTTTCCGTTGGCCGACAAGTCACCGTTCACTTACAAAGGCTAAAGCTACATTACACCCAGCACAATCAAGTCAATCCCAGCAATCATCTCTTTGCAGCCTAGATAGCAGCAGCAAGACAGGGAATGCCAAAATGGCTGCACAATCTCCGGTGTGCCGTGAACAATATCTGCTTATGCTTGATGATAAAATGTTACATTTGAGCTCTACCAGCAAAAGCGACATGGTTTATTTGTCCATAAAAAGACATGGCTTTGAATTTGGACATGGACCTTTACTACCTTTATGATTCTAATTCTGGCCTAGTCAAATAGTTTGTTTCTTTATTTCGAGCACTACCTACATTTGAACAATGACAACCATATCATCGAAATAGGTGTGAAGATATTGAATCTAAGGTTCATTGTTCTTGTCAATTAATAGACACACTACTCCGAATTCTTTATCAAATCACTTTTCTGTTAGCATTATAGCATTACACTCACGTTCTATCCTAAATCACATTGAGCATGTAAGATAAATGTACTCTAGTATACAACTTATCGCGCATGAAGAATTAAGCTCTCAAAGTATATAAGGTAGTGACCAAGTCTCTCTTGTTCAACATGGGAATAAAGATTTCACAGAAAATTGGACAAGATACTTGAGATTCGTAATAAGGATAGCATAAGTTGCACATAATTATTCACAACTAACCATGATTAGCCGTTTTATTTCATAACTTCTCCTTACTCAACATTTCTATGGATGCCAAGTTAATTATATGTCATTCCATTTCGCGACCGCTCCTTACTTTACTAGGATTTTTGAAAGAAATTGGGTTACTTGTAATTGTGTCCATAACTAATGATTTTTCGTATGATTAAGAACTTTTTATAAGAAATTCTATTGTCAATCTACGAACAATCACTTACTTGTTTACATAATTAATAACAGAAACAACAGCTTTGAACATAACTAATGATATATACATATATAATAATATCAGAAGAAAAGGTATTAAAATGACAATAACTGATAGCGAAGCCTCTCGTGTCTTTAATGCTCAAACCTCCACATGTACTTATGTTTTATACATTACTTTATAGTAAAGTGGGAAAAAATTTAACCATCTCATTTTATCTTGTACATAGTAAAACGATATATCAACATCAACTTGCCTTATTTATTAAGTTGGGTATGATCTCTTACGTACTAGAACAATGTGTCAACATCTTGCTCTACGTAACAAATTGGATGTAACCTTTTACACACGGATCATTCTTTTTATACAAAGTCACAATCAAGGCTCACAATAGATGCGGTCATCTTTCAAATCTTCTTTGTCAATAAAACAAAAACTTTTTACACATGAATGTAACCAAAATCTTAAGATGCGGTTGTTTTCCAAATCTTCTTGGTCAATAAAGCAAAAACTTTTTACATATGAATGTAACTTTTTACATGTGAATGTAACCAAAATCTTAAAATGCGGTTGTCTTTCAAATCTTCTTGGTCAATAAAGCAAAAACATTTTACACATGAATGGAACCAAAATCTTAAGATGCGGACAACTTCCAAATCTTCTTGGTCAATAAAGCGAGATTTTTATGTAAAGCAAATCTTCTTGCTTTACCTATCAATCATTCTCCTTATAGATGTCACAGCTAGGGCCCACATTAGATGCAGATGCCTATCTTCTTGATTAATAAAGCAAATTTTTTATATAATCTAGCCGGTTCACTTTATGCTTGAAATTTTATTTTTTTAAAAAAAAAGGAAAGAAAAAAGAAAGACACAGTTTGAGGTTCTTTTGTCAAGATGCATCTGTACCATCAATAATATATCAACGTCAACTCGCCTAACTTTTGAAATTTGGGTAAATCTTTTACGCATGATTCACGCTCCTTAAACATCGCCATAACCAAGGCCGACATTTGATGCAGATGTCTTACTAATTTGCTGTTCTTTTTGTCAAGATGCTGCTCAGGTCCAATGCATACCATTCACATGCTTGACTTATTGTTATTAGTTTCTGTCACTTTCGTCCCAATTTAAGTGTAGTCCTAAATCCTAACAATCCACAAGATATGTAAAAGATTACATACAATTTAATACCAAGGCAAGTTGACGTTGACGTATAGACCAGAAAAATTATATTATATTAAATTAGATAATTATTTGACAAAAAAATTAGATGAAATTTTTTTTTTTCTACTTTATTGTAAAGTAATATGTCTAATTAATGTCAAGGGAAGTGGGAGGAATTGGACGTTTGTGATGATCTCAGTCCACCATTAAGCGCCTTCCTACCTTACAAATGACACATAATAAAACAAAAGAAAGAGGACAATCATGATAATCAAACTGAGTCGAGTTTTCTTAAGATTTGTTCATTTGTGCTTTTTGAAAAGCAAAAAAATCAAAGCAAAAACGATTTTTTTGCTTTCCTCTTAAAACGTATAATGTTATTCAAATATAAACATTATTATGAAGAAATTATATGTAAAGTACATATCAATATTTACATGTTGTGCAAATTTCTCATGTTGCACGTGAAAAAAAAATGTAAAAATGTGTCCGAGACAAAGATTAAATCAAACAACACAGTGCAAATCCATGACAAGCCCTTCCTATTTTGTTGATGTTTATGAAAGCATTACAGCTTGAAATCCACTACAAGTGGTGGACCATATGAGTCTCCTTCGATTTGAGGTGCTGTCTTTTCCTTGGGTCCTCTTTTCCTTAATTTACCTTTTTTCAAAAGGTGACTAGAAAAAAATGAGATAACGTGTTGATTGAGAAAAACGATATCTTTCCATTCGCCGACGTGACTGCTATCGCAAAAGGATCATTTAAAAGAATTTGTCCGTGGGCTGAAGGCTACACTATATCTAGCACAATCAACTCAAGCCCAACAACCATTCCATTGCATATTAGACAGCAGCAACGCCGGATTGCCCCCAATGGCTGCACAATCTCTAGTATTCAATGGACAATATGAGCTTATGCTTGAAGATAAAATGCTTCATTTGAGTTATAACAATAAACATCATAAAATTAATCCCTCAATTAGCAGAAGGGGAAAGACCATCAAAAAGCACAACGTTCCTTTTCGGTGTAAATAAAGTAGATAGCCCCATAAGCAAAGCTTTAGTAGAGTTCTTAAAAATGTTTTGCACTTTCCAGTGTTCTATTTGACATGAGGCTTAAGCATGCTGCTAACATTCAAAAGCTTCCACCAAATGCGAATCAATTTGAATGTGAGTAGCATACTTCAACAGACCAAATTCTTTGGTCCCTTAATAAATAAAGCTCCACACAAGCATTCTAAATGAAGTCAGCTCTCATAACCAATCTCCGGAGGCAATTCCACGCAAGTAATTGTCTCAATCCCCTTTACATTTAAGAAGGCACACATCTTTCCAAGCAACTCTTGCTCTCCAAAGAATAGTGATGCATTTACTTTCCACTAGTTTCAATATTTTCTTTGGTAGCACAAAAATTTGGCTCCCCTAAATAATAAAGCTACATGTAACCGATTTAATGAGTTGTAGTCTGCGAACAAAAGTCAAATGCTTGACACCTTCCAGTTATTCTTTCAACAAGTGGTTTGCAATCTTTGTCACATAGCTTTGCTAGATATCAAAGGAATTTCAAGTTATTTAAAAGGCAATGCTCCTCTCAAAATGCCACTTATATGTAGCAAACCATCACAATAAGCTCTATCATATGTAACCAGAAACTCTATTTTTAAGGATTAAGCTTCAATCTAGAAACTTGTAACCGCTGCAAAAGATTTAATATTTAAAGATAAGAAACTTTGTCGCCTTGAAGAAAATCATAGGATCCAAATCATAGGATCGTAATAACGTTAAATAAACTAACTTGGGCTGGGTGACAAATCAGGCTCTATGTAAGGGCTAGGCCCGGAATTGTTCTACCCCACAACTTACCCATAGCTAGTTAAACTACCTTGGCTCAATGCATGGAGCAGCCACGATATTTAGTTAGGATTGACGATATTAGAATTGGATTTCGATATAGTTCAGTCTCCTTGGATATAAAAAAGAATAAGAAAAATTATTTGCCAAATAACTTATAAGGACCCTAAGACCAAATTTTGCATAATTGCAGAAAAAAGTATTAACCAATATAGACACAAGTTTGTAACTGAGTTCATTTAGCTACTACATTTTGTTTAATTACACTCGCAAGATGCCCGTGCATTGCAGGGCCTTAAAATCACAATTAGTATATTATTAATGTCATTGGTGATATGAATTTTCGCAATAAAAATAAGATGCAAAAAGTTTTAACAAAATTCATATGAATTAAATTCTCCACTAAACTTAAAGTGGAGTTTTACTCTGGAGTTTCACTTAAAGTGGATCCACAATCATGTGAATTTATCATCCGATTAAAAGAAACAAGATTCTCAATTGAATCATAATATAATTTCCTACAATGTTTCAAGCATGTAAAATGTTATAAATTGATGTAATAAGAAAAGGCGGGTAAGAACACTAGGAGTGCCAAAACTTTTGTATGGCGTTTACTTGAGTGCCAAAACTTTTTTTTTTTTTTTTTTCACTAACTTGAGTGCCACAATGGAGCAAAATTAATCACTTGAGTGCCAATTCTAACAAATTATCCAAAGTGGAATTTTTATTTTTTTTTGAATTTTTTGTTTTTATTGTTATTTTGTTTTTTTTTTCTTTTGCCTTTTTTCTTCAGGGCCGATGAGGGTCATCAACAACCCTTGTTAGCCGTGAAACCCTCGTCCTCAGTAGCAAAGGCTGTGGGCGAGGTTGTTAGGACCTCGTTGGCCGTTGGCGAGGCCACGAGGGCCTCCCATCTCTAGGTGGCTGTGGGTGACGCATCCTAGAGTGGGCGAGGGTCTTCGTAGCCTTGCCCATAGCCAACAAGGTTACAATGCCCTCGCTAGCTCTGGGTGCCGTTGCCTATAGCAGGTGAGGCCGTGACGCCCTTAGTTAGGGCCTTTGTGGCAAGGGTGAGGTGGCCCTCGCCCAAATCTAGCCATGAAGGCCCTAGGTGAGGGCATCACGACCTTGCTGGCCCTGGGTGAGGTGGCGTTGGTTGCGGTTGCCTAGAGTTGGCGAAGGCCCTTGAGGCCTTGCCAACGACTAGTGAGGCCCCAACGATCTTGCCCAGGGTCTTTGTGGCAAAGGGCAAGGTGGCCCCTGTCTAATTTGCATGAGGGTTTTGTAGCTGGCAAGGGTCGTCATGACCCTTGCCAACCCGAAAAAGAAAAAAAACAAAAACAAAAAAAAAATATAAAATATGAAAAAAAATATAAAAAAATGTCCACATCGCATCGGCAAAGTCACGTTGGATTTTCCGATGAGGCAAATTGGAATTTGTACTCAAGTGATCTATTTTTCAAATTTGTGGCACTCAAGTGAGTGAAAAAAAGTGTTGGCACTTAAGTAAGCGTCGTATGAAAGTTTTGACACTCCTAATGTTTTTACCCCTAAGAAAGCATAAAGTAAGGCTTCGTTCATTTAACGAAAAAATAACTTTTGGGAAAATGTTTTTTGAATTTTCCGGCGTTCCTCTCACGGAAAATGAACTATTTAAGGAAAATGTTTTCTGCTATTAGAAAAAATGCATTCAAAATTGGGAAAAACTTCTTCCACCTTACATTCTTTCATCAAACGCATTTTCCTTTTATTTTTATGTTTTCTCTTTTTCTTTTTTTTTTTAAAAATTGAGTTTTTAGATTCTTTTTCTTTTTCTTCCCTTTCCCTTTTCTTCTTCCTTGGCCAGTCATCGGCCATAGCATTGGTCGACGATCGGCCACAAGCCAACTCTAGTCTTGTCCAAGGCTAGATCTGACAAGGGTGAGGCTCGAGGTCGCGAATTTAGCGAGTCGAGAGCTTGCCGGCCTCAATAAAGGTTGGGCTTGCCTAGATCAGGTCGGTGAGCTTGCAACTCACCCAATCTAGGCTCACCCGACCTCCACTAAGGTTGTCGAGCTTATGACTCGCCTGGATTGGCTGAGCCTTGAGCTCGAGCTCGCTAGATCTAGCGATCCACATCTTGGTCGATTGTCAGGTAGCTAGCCATTGTTGAGGCATGTGACGACAGAGGAAGGAGGAGGAAGAAGGAGGAAGGGAAAAAAAAAAAAAAAAAAGAGAAAAAATAAAAATTTGATTTATAAAAAATAAAAATTCTATTTTTTTAAATATATAAAAAATAAAATTAAATATTTTTGGTCAATTTAAAAAATTAAGATTTGATTTATTTTTGTAATTTTTTTTTCCAAAAAATCAAATCAAATAACAAACATTGGAAAATATTTTACATTTCATTTTCGGTTTCACTGAATGTCGAAAAATATAGTCATTTTCTTTTAAAATATTTCTTTGAAAAATATTTTCCAGAAAATGTGATATTTTCCGCGAAATGAATGGATCCTAAGAACATAAATTTCCATCTCTTCATAGATTTCCTCCGTTTGTTGGAATGTTCAAGTTTGTGCCATCAACGTGGTGTGTAAAAGGCGAGCAAACCATTCATGTAAAATCCTCTTGACAGCAAAATGGTTTCTTTTCTCTTCTCCATTTGCTTATATCTACTCATCGAGAGTTGGATGTGAATTTTTACAAGATTATTTTCCAATTTCATGTATTTCAGTTTCCTTTTTAATGGAAAGTCTCCCTTGCATTTTTTGCTAGTCATTTGACATTTATCATTTTTCTTTTGGCAAGAGTTGATGGATATCTCATTATCCATTGCAAAGTATTGACAATGTATCACAAAAAAAAAAAAAAAAATTGTTGGATATTTTGCGAAAAATTCAATATTCAAATTGTATTTTTAAAGAATTTCGCTATTTCCCCCCCCCCCAAAGTGCACATATAAAATTCCCTTGATTAATTTTAGGATAAAAATTTACATGTTTCTATCTTTTTTTATAAAAATTTTGTTGCCAACGGTTGGTTGTTGATATATGTTGTAGTTATCGATACTTCAAGTTAATTATTTTTTCCTATTTTGTAAATTTTAATTTGATTGTATCATGATTTTTCGTCAATATTTGTTTTACTTACTTTATGATATCTTATATGTTATATAAACATTTATGTCACAACAGTGAAATATCGGCAGCCTTGTATTTTGACATCTTTATGAGAAAATTGATATTAAATTAAAAGGAGCATGAGATGTTGATTAGACATTACAATAAAATTATTAGATATATCTTAAATTGTGACACAGACTATACTTTGAACTCGCTGGTGCTGTAAAAATATGCTTTTGATAGTAATAGTAGTTAAACAAAAGACCATTGAAACTATAAAAATATCACCAAGATGCCTATAGATTATTAAAAATATTTTTAGTTTGTTGACGAACGTTATTAGATACGCTAAATGGTGATTGGTCTTATCTTGATCGCTTTACAAAGTCCATGGAAATAGCCTTATATTTCTTACAATGAGACTAAACACATGCCTATTTATTTGATATTCTTAGGGACAACACCTAAAAGTAAAATAAAATTATGAATTGTTGGTTATCTTGACCAAATCTAGCTAGATTGAGTAGATGCCAATCAAATATTTATCTATGTCATCTTTCTTGGTGAGCAGAACCGAGGTACATATATTTGCTTTAAATTTTTTTTATAATCATAGGTAATTTTTTGATTGATTTTCTATTGAATTTTTTCATTTTTCAATATCTATCTATTTTTAACATATTGCTTAATAAAGTATACTTTATTGGAAGTATTTCCTCAACACTTATCAAAATCTACATAATAATGAAACTCCTTCGAAAGCTTATTCATAAACTTATTGTAATCCCTAAATTAATGTTTGGGCTCACCAATAATAAAGTAACGGGAATTACCTTTGATAACTATAAAGTGATAGAAATTATCTTCGATGATTCATTTGTAATGGGCCTCAATTTTTTTCACGTACTTGTTAACATGAAATTTTTAAATATAAATATTAAAATTTAGCTCATTTAAAGTTATTTACAACTATGCCTTTTATCATAAGATTCATTGCTAATTATGCATAGTCTTATTTATTTATGAAACATATGAAATATGAAGATTCGTGTATATAATAAAAATACTTTTTCTTCCGTAAAAGTTATGTAATTATGGCTTTTACATTTGCTAATTGTTGTTGTTGTTGTTGTTGTTGTTAGTATTATTCATATATTTGTACAAATGAGGCGTGATTTTTCAAATAATCCTCAAATATCAACTTATAGTCTTAGATTCATAGTATGTGCAATTATGTAATATAAGTTTTACCATGGAATAAATTTTTAAGCATTTAACCTGGTGACGCTATTTCCACCCCAAATGTGATTAAATCAACCTCATTTTCACTAAAAAGACAAAGTTACCTTTAATCATTCAATTACAAAATAATGCGGTAGCCCCATCACTTCCTTTTATTATTTATTTATATTTAATCTAGTTGTCATAATTAAGCATTTTGCATGTTTTGTTTTTTTGTTTATTGTGGGTACCCCATGTATATTGAAGGCACTATGGTTTATTTTTTTTACTTGTGGGCTTTACTTCCATAGAAATAAGGTTTGTCAAAAGGAGACATTTTCAAGAATATATGTATATATATATATATTGTTGATACCTAAATTTTGACGACCCAATTATTTATTTATTGCATAGAAAATTATGGATTAATTCTTAACCCCTAAACAAAATATTAGAACCAAATAGCATTGCACATAATTTTAGAAACATTCATTGTTTAGTTTAATTATATTGGACCGACGACTGGCGGAAAATGGTTATGAGCTCAATGAAGTCTTCAAGATGAAGAATTGGATTGAGCTCGAAAAAGGCATGAAATTCTAGCCCAATGAATATCCCACGTGGCCAAAAATTGCATGTGCCGCGCGTGGGATATTTAAAATTGGAAAATTTCCGAAACTTGGAAAGTAATTTGGCCGTAAAAGGACGAAAATATATATTTATATATTCTTGGTGAAGGCAAGCATAGGAAGGAGATATTGCGCGCTTATCTCTGCAAGATTCGGCATAAATATTCATCCAATTTGCAAATTGGTATTTGGTTTAAAAATAAAATCAACGGGGAATATTCAATCTGCATGAAGATAGAAAATGATAGACTTTCTAGATCTTCCAAGAGAAAAGAAAAGATAACAGTGTGCGGGCGAAGATTTGGCTACAAGAGACACCATCTTGAGCACACTAGCACATGAAATCAAGTAAATATCCTCAAAATCTTTAGACAATTCTCTCGGACATAATGCAAGGAGGAACAGCAGATTTTGTATCTTCGTACGAAGGAAATCAATAAAAAAGGAAAGTGGGGTTTAGTCTTCACATATCCATTGGCATTGGCAGAAAGAAAAGCCACAGGAATAGCAAAGAACTAAAATCTAATATGCTGATTTATTCTCTTTCATTGGAAGCCCGGGTCATCCTTACCTAGGGAGCTCTCTTCTTGATCTGACATACACGGCTGTAACAGAGAGATACGAGAGAGAGAGAGGAGAACGTGAATTTTCCTGGCCAAGCCTTGGCCGGGATCCACGTCACCGCCCCTGCCGCAGTGCTCTCACCGGCCGCGACGCCTCATCAACGAGCTGCTACCATCTTGAGCTACTGCCGACGCCACGATCTGTCGTGCCCGGGTCGTGCCAAGCTTCCTGACGTGTTGCCCTCCGTCCCGACGCGCTGCTTGCTGATCCTTGCTGAGCCTCCGTCTTCGCCTGGCCCGAGCTACACGCTGCTGCTCCCTCCTCGCAACTGCACCAGTGACGACGAGCCACGCCGAGCACCCCCAGCCGCGAGCCCCGCTGTCCCGAGCTTGCTGACTCGACACCGACCTACTGCTGGTCCTCCTGCCACAGCCCGACGCCAACGACCCACCGCTACTCTCCAGTCCACGTCGCCGCGTCCAGCCTTGTCGCACCTACAAGCTTTACTTTCTTGCAGATTTCTTCGGGGCCCAGTCTTCCAGTAGCAAGGCAATGCCTCTGCCGTGAGTCCCTTTCAACGGGAATTTGTTGAAAAGGAGAAAATAAAAGTCTAAGTGGCTGTCAAAGTAGAGAAAAGAAGAAGTGAAACAGAGAGGATTTATTCCATTACTTGCAAACAATATCAACGCCTCCACTTTCCAGAATACACGGTAGAGAGAAGACAAGGAAAAGGAGAAATTCTGGAAATTCGCTCCTTGGGTGCTCGTTGTTCATTTCCGAAGAGTCACCACCGAGCCATCTCACCGTAAGCCCGCCCTTGCCAAGACCGCCGCCACCCCCGCCGTGCACTATCACCAATCACCGTCCATGTTTGAGGCAGGACGCCTGTCTTCCAAGTAACCTGTTTATCATTTTAAGCCATTAAGGGCCTGTTTGGTTCAGCATTTTGAAGGGACTTTGGGGCTCTAAAGGGGTTTGGCCAAATGCTGAAGGTGTTTGGTTCAATTTTTTGAGGGCTTTGGGGAGATGCAATTGCATCTCCAAAGGGCTTGAAGGGACTTTAGGGGAATGGAGGGGGAGAGGTCCATTGGGAAGTTGCATTTGTGGAATGCAACTTCTACTATTCATCTTCACCGGAGAGAAGCCGATCGGAGGCCGACGACCGCCGGCCAAGGGGTCGCGCCCGCCGGCAATGCGCCGGCGACCGCCGGCCAAGGGTCCCCGACCGGCGACCGTCGCCGGACCTCGTGCGACGCCCGGGTTGCGCGAACCAGGCGGCCGTTGCCTCGAATCGCGCGACCAGCGGGGCCGCCCGAGGTCGCGCGACCCAGCGACGGTCGCGCCGGTCGGGCGACCCGAGCGACGGCCGCCCGGGGTCGAGCGACCCGAGCGACGGCCGCTGGGTCGAGCGACCCATGACGGCCGCCCGGGTCGAGCGACCCAGCGACGGCCGCCGGGTCGCGCGACCCAGCGACGGCCGCCTGGATCGTGCGAACCAGCGGCCGTCGCTGGGTCGCGCGACCCGAGCGACGCCCCGCCTGGATTGCGCGAACCCGGCGACGGTCGCTGGTCGCGCGACCGGCGACCGTCGCTTGGGTCGCGTGACCCCGAGCGACGGCCGCCCGAGGTCGCGCGACCCGCGGCCGCGTTCGGATCGCGCGAACCCAGACGGCCCGCTGGGTCGCGACCTCGCGGCCGCCGCCCGGGGTCGCGCGACCCCGCGACGGCCGCCCGAGTCGCGCGACCCCGGCCAGATCCGGCCATCCGCACGGATCCGGCGGTCCGGTGGCCGGACTTCAAAAAAAATAAAACAAATGTTTTTTTGTTTTTTTAATTTAATAAAAGTCTTTTACAAATGCAAATTTTACCAAACGGTATTTTGGCCAAAGTTGCATTTCAATGTAAATTTTACCAAACGACATTTGCATTTCGGAAAACCCCATTCACCCAAAGGTATTTGCATTTTGTCAAATGCATTTCCCAAAAGCCGAACCAAACGGGCCCTAAGTGATTGAGCAAGAAAGGTCAACTTTGTTTTACCGATATTCAAAAACAGTGAGATGTCCAACTGAGATGTCGAAGTCTTTACTTCGATAATGTTCTGCATATGTTGGATGAGTAAGGACTGATATGAATATCTACATTTGTTTAGGAAAGAAAACTGTGGGAGTGCTTTATGAGTGTTAAAAGTTAGAAAAGTTTTGCATAGTAAAATTTGTGAACTGTAACCAAAAGATAGTACTTTTTATATGTTATTTACTTAGGGCTGCGTTTCTTGAATCCTTTATGAAAGTTAAGCATCTCTGATTTGATATTCAGACGGAGCAAAAAAGGGAACTGCTATGGGAAGTATTATAGTACCTTTTCCTTGCTGCACAGTGTCACGGCCCACGGATTGAGTAACCACGATTGGCAACTCCCTCCATAACAGAATTCAAGTAATTCAGGCATCACAACAAAATTTGGGTTCAATTAGATGGGTAATCTTCGAATTTGGCTAGCAGCTGGTATGATTCTTCTGAGCATAACCCAAGCAAATGTGTCAATGTTGGCTGTTTCATGCTTTCCCATCAACCCTCTCTCATTTCCTTCTGCATAGGCACTAAGGTACTCCTTATGCCAAAGTGAGATTCAGAATTGCCGTTTTTATCATTTCAAAGCCTCCCTCTCTCTCATGCTTTTTGTACTGCAGAAAAGATGGTTGACACTCTTAAAGTCCTTCAATGAACAAAATACTGAATAGAGTCCATGTTATTTCTATGGTTTGAACCTGTAGTTAATGTGGCATCCTGCAATGTTCCAATCACCCTGAGAAGGAAGAGAATGTTTTTATCAACTTGGGGATAAATGGTGACAGTGAAGTCAACTACCTCTATTGGCTTCGGATCTAACATAAGGACACGCTAGCTTGCTCAGTTATTCTCTATCATATAAGCAACATAAACAATAAGGGAGAATTACCAAAAAAGTCCTAAACCTATTGTAATTGTGCAAATTCAGTCATAAACTTTTTTTTATGGCCAATTTAGTCCTAAACCTTTTACAGTTGTGCCAATTCAGTCAATCCGGCCAAAATTGGCCGGGGCCGGCACCGACGTGGATGCCGGCGTCCGACGAATGCTGATGTGGCATTTTTTAAATATAATTTTTTTTTCGAATTTTTAACTATTTTTTTCGAATTTTTTAATTTTTTAATTTTTAAATTTTTTTTTTTCATTTTCTCCTTCCCTGGCCGGCCATTGGAGAGAGAGAGAGAGGTTGCTTGCCGAGAGAAACCGGGGACAAACGAGAGGATGATGATTTCTGGCCGAGGAGACCTTTGGGGGTGAGAAGCTGGTGAGAGTAGAACATTCTTCTTGCTTGCACCGCCTGGAACTTTCACAGGAGGGAAAGCTTGAAGGAAATACAGGGAGCGCTCACTGAGGGAAAGCAAAAGGGGGCTCACTGGTTTTTTGGGGAATCGCAGAAGGCTGCATCAAAACGTTCTGGGGTTCTTTGGAAGCTCTCCTCACACAGAGACGGGTGGGGCATCTTTTCTTTCTTGGCTGAAACCATATCGCAAGGGGGAGAGAGAGGAACGCTTTGAGGAAGAGAGATTTCAGAGGGAGAAGGGGAGAGGCGAAAGAAAAGAAAGAGAGCGGGGGCTTTTCTTTTTCTGGGAGTGCCGCTCCTTCTCCTCAGATAGACTCGACCAAGCCACCTCGACCATCTCCATCCTTCTTCCCATCTCTCACCACTCTCAGTGTGGCCGCCCCGAAGAACGTTCTCTCGGGTTCAATCCTCGGCCGTAAATCCTCCTCTCCGCCGGAAATCTTCCCCCCGCCGGCGTGCCATGTGGTTCAAGGCCACCCTAGTCAGTTCGTCTCTGTGATTTGTAGTTCACTGGTGATTATATGCTTGCTAGAAAGCCAAGCATGGAAGAAATTAATCTCGTGTAAAGATTTTCCGTTGATTGTTGCGATTGCTAGAGTAAGCGTGCGGAGTTGGTGATCGTCGATTGGAGCAGGTGACCGCCGGTTGGTGTTGGTTCGGTGGCGATGTGTATGCTGGATACGACGCATATAGAGGTTGATTTGTCACCAAAAATTCTGGTTCGATTAAGTTGCAGAAGGAATAGAGAGATTCGGGGAAGAAGAAGGTGCAAGGTTGAAGAAGAAGGTGCAGGGGAAAAAGACAAAACAAGGAAGAAGACAAAGGGGAAAGAATAAAAGAAATTAAGAAAATCATTTAAAAAAGAATTAAAAAATTCAAAAAAAAATATTTAAAAAATTAAAAAAAAATTTAAAAAATGCCACGTCAGCGTTCGCTGGATGATTGGTGTCCACGTCGCCGCGGCCGGTCAATTTTGGCCGGATGGACTGAATTGGCACAATTATAAAAGGTTTATGACTAAATCGGCCAAAATAAAAAGTTTAGGACTGAATTGGCACAATTGCAATAGATTTATGACTTTTTTAGTAATTCTCCCTAAACAATAAAGAATTTGAATACCGTAGAACATGTCTGTATACACTTGTTATGTTTGCCGTTAACAGCAATCCGTTATTTTCTTGAGCAAGTAATTGAAATCTCACGTCTAGAAGGTATCTTGAACACCATATATGATCTCCTGCTTCGATTCCCACGCTTGGTCCTGCTTGGTATTCTCACTGCACGGTACAAGCTAGCGTTGATCAATGGAATTCAGATACATCTCACCAAATGCCAACGCACATGGACCTCAGTCACATAACACTAATCGCAGGCTCCCTCCTGTTGATCATCACCAACCATCATAGAATTAACATCATGCCTCAACGTTCATCCCGTGCAGAATCAACGTATATTCCAGTGAGTATAAAGAATCAAGAAATATAAAAGGAAACAAATCTACTGAGAAAGGATGGTGGAACCGGATGTACGAACGACAACTTGATTGACTAATGTTGGAAGATACGCATCTTTTTAGAATATCTGATTGATTCTAATCTGATTTGTACAGATCAATTAAGATTAGATCTAGAGTATATTGATTTTTAGGATCATTCATTTCCTTGTTCATTCTCCGTCTTGTATTATAACTATTGAAGATGTACATTGATTCTATTCATTGAAGAATACAGAATACAAAAAAAATTCTCTCCAAATCTCGTGTTCTTCAGTCTCTCTATTTTTCTCTGTTTTTCTTCATCTTCTAACATGGTATTAGAGCGGTTATGAAGATCTGAATTGCTTCCGCTTTCTTTGTCTCATCGTCCTTCGAGAGCTCCAAATACCTCCTCATCTGTCCATCCTCATCTGTCCAGCCTCTTAATCCTCAAACCTCTTCTCTTTATTCCTTCTACCAAGATCGTCAACCCTGCACGAAATTGAAACCTCAATTTTTTTATAATGACAAATCCCGTCAACAACTTACCTTCAGCCTCGAATGAGCGTCCACAGGATGGAAATCCCGAAGGCCGGGACACTGTTCCCATTGAAGACGTCACCAGATCTCATGAACCACCTGTTCAAACTCAAGAAATTCATCATTCTCCGGCTCAGTCAATTCTGGGGCAACCCTACTCGGTTCAGCCCATTCCGGGCCAACCAATAGTGGGCCATCCTTACCAGTGGCCACTGTTTCAGATGCAGTACAACCCATGGTTGTTTGGGCCTAGCCAGAACAAATCATCGCCAGGAGTTCAACCTGCCGGTAGCCCACCAACCACAAGCGGGACCGACGGGTCGGGTGGAGCAAATTCGGGACCAACAAATGCGGGTTATGGAGCCGGTTCGAATCCGAGTATGGGAGCGAATCCCTACCCGAACTTTTCACCCGGATTTTTGCCGTTTCCAGGATCAATTTTCACCGGACTACCAGAATCCGGCGACCCCTTGTTCGTTTCCACCGCCGACGGACCTGAACTGAAGTTAATTAGCCAGCAACTTATCGGGCACGAAAATTACTCCAGGTGGTCACAGGAATTCCGCCGAGCCTTGGTGACTAAGGACAAGGATGGGTTCATCAACGGGACCATCGCTGTTCCTTCGGATGAGCGGCTGGCACGCCACTGGAGGAAATACAATCAGCTCGTCCGAACCTGGATCGGCAACTGCATCTCCCCAGAGGTTGCAGCCGGACTACCACCCACAGAAGATGCTCAAAAGATGTGGGAAAATATAAAGAAAATGTACGGGAAACTAAACTCGATCGTGCCAAAAAATTTTCGCTCATGCAGGAATTGAGCGATTTAAAACAGGGGAATATGACGGTCATGGCTTGTTTTAACAAGCTATCGTCCTTATGGAACGAACTGGAAGCCGTCGAGGAAAAGCTCGAGGGACCAGAATCGACTCTACAGCAATATCGTTCAATCAAGGAGAGGGAAAAGGCTACGTGTTTCTTACTGATTTTGAACGATACTTACTTTACCTTTCGTTCACAGATCTTGGCTATGGACCCTGTCCCTCCGATCGGACGGATCTACCAGTTGGCTGTGCAGGAGGAGAGCCAACGTCTTGCATCGCCGGAGCATGCAAGGCACGACGACAGCATCGCTCTCGCAGCCTGTGGCGAGCGGAGAGACGGATCCGCGAAAACCCTAACCCTAAATCGAGAGAGAGACAAAAGAGGCAGATTAGGGTTTTCGGGCGGAGAAGATTTCGCTCGCTCCTTTAAAAGGGATGGCATCGACGGCCGAGATCTAATCCGTGGATCGGATGGGCCAAATCGCGGGCGTGGATCGAACGGACCAGATCGTGCACGCGGATCGGACGGTCTTCTTGGCTTTGATGGCGCGGATGGATCTGACGGTGGATATGATTCCGCGAATAAAGGAGCGGACGGCCAGATATTTGCCACGTCATCAAAGAATTTCCGACCAAATTTTAAGGCAAAGGGTAAAATGTTTTGCGATTATTGCAAACGTTCTAACCATAAGATTGACAGCTGTTGGAAATTACATGGAAGGCCCGGAGAAAAAGAGAAAAAAATATCAGCTGCCTATCGGTGTGATCGGACCTACAGGCCAAAGTACCGACCAACCTATCTCTTATGGCCAATATCAACAATTAATGCATGCTCTACAGAAATTAGAAACCTCCAACAAAGGAGGAAGTTTTTCAGGTATCTCGCATTGCCTCATTAATTCAATTTCAAGAAAGGCATGGATTATTGATTCAGGTGCTAGCGATCACATTATTTGTGATAAGGGATTTTTTACAAGTTTGAATGAGGGATTAATTTTTCCTGTCACCGTGCAATTACCCAATGGGAATGTCACACATGTGAATGTGATGGGAACAGTTAAACTCAGTCCTCAAATTACACTTGAGAATGTTCTTTATGTGCCGGAATTCCAGTTTAATCTTATTTCTGTCTCAAGAGTATGCAAGGAGAACTCATGTCGGGTATTCTTTGATGTTGACACATGCTTCTTTCAGTGCCCTTTCGACCCAGATGGGGCTTGGTAGTCTTTCTGAAGGCCTTTATTTCTGGACACATTTTCCAAGTAATTTTAGTTTTTCTAGTGCATATTTCAATAAGACATCATTGTGTAATTTGACTACCAATGAAAAGAATTTTATTATGCACTTAAGAATGGGCCATAGTACTTTCTTTCCTTATGCACAATGCTCCATATGCCCCCTTGCCAAACAGTCACGTAATCCATTTCCTTTAGGGAATACTCGTGCCAATGAAATTTTATCATTAATTCATGTCGATATCTGGGGGCCTTACCATACATCGAATCATGAAGGGTCTCGTTATTTTCTCACCATAGTAGATGATTGCTCTCGTGCAACATGGATTTTCTTAATGCAGTCTAAAGGCTAGGCTTAATCTCATTTGAAGACATTTATTACCCTTTCCAAAAATCAATCCGGGAAGTCTATTAAAAGGATCCGAACTGATAACGGAAAGGAATTCTTCAGCCATGATTGCATCTCATTATTTTTATCTCATGGAATTCAACCTGAAAGTTCTTGTATATACACCCCACAACAGAATGGGGTAGTTGAGCGCAAACACAGGCACCTTCTGGAAGTTGCTAGAGCCCTGAAATTTCAAGCGGCAATCCCAGATGAATATTAGGGAGAATGTGTTATTACAGCAACTTATCTTATCAACCGAATGCCTACTCGGGTATTGAATGGGAAGACACCTTTTGAAGTATTATTTGGCAAGGCACCGGAGCAGACACATCTCGAGTCTTCGGTGTCTATGTTATGCAGCTATAATGGGCCCTCGAGACAAACTGGATCCTCGTGCACGTCGCTGCATATTCATGGGATATCCTAACCTACAGAAAGGATATAGAGTCATGGAACTGTCTACAAAGGAATTCTTTGTGACTAGAGATGTTTTACTTCATGAAAACGTCTTTCCTTTCAATGAAAAAACAATCTCACATGAAGACTCTGGTACAGTTCCCCGTCGTCCCGTGACAGATGATCTAGATCTTAATTATATACCATTATCAGTATCTACTCCTAATCATTATGGACAGATAATTCCTTCAGTAGCAGATCCTGTTTCTGGTGAAGATTGGGTTCCAGCAAATGTCCCAAGAAATTCACTTGCAGATTTTTCTGCTAATGAAGAAATGGAAGAAACCTTCCCTACTCCAACGAGGGAAACGTCTTCACCTCCAAGAGTCGACCCTCCACGACGTTCTGGTCGAGCTACGCGACCTCCTACCTGGACCAAAGATTATGTATGTTCTGCTCTCAACTCACCAGGTATCAAATATCCAGTCTCATCATATGTTTCCTTCCATAATTTGTCATCAGAACATAGATGTTGCATTAGTAGATTATCAGAGGATAAGGAACCCACCAGCTATAAGGAAGCATCTGCTGATCCAAGATGGCAGAAGGCCATGGAAGCAGAATTACAGGCCTTGATTGACAACAAGACTTGGGATCTTGTCACATTGCCGCCAAATTGTAAACCAATTGGCTGCAAATGGGTCTATAAGATCAAATATCAAGCTAATGGCTCTGTTGAGAGATTCAAGGCACACCTAGTTGCCAAAGGCTTCACACAGCGGGAAGGGTTCGATTATCACGAAACTTTCTCCCCAGTCGCCAAAGACGTCACAGTACGTTCATTCTTGACAGTAGCAGCTGTTCGAAATTGGTCCTTACACCAGATGGACGTCCACAACGCCTTTCTTCATGGAGATTTAGATGAAGAAATTTATATGGACGTTCCTCAGGGATTACGGAGACAGGGGGAGAAGAAAGTGTGTCGCCTCCGAAAATCCCTTTATGGGTTGAAACAAGCTTCCAGGCAATGGTATGCCAAATTCACAAGCGCTCTCACAACAGCAGGCTTTCATCAATCTCGACATGATTATGCCTTATTCACACGGACTAAAGGTATGACATCCATCTATTTGATGATATATGTCGATGATATTCTTATTATGGGAAACGATGAGACTGCCATAGGAGATTTTAAGAGGTATTTGCATGTAATTTTTCACATTAAAGACTTAGGAGCACCTAAGTACTTCCTTGGTATTGAAATTGCCCGTTCTGAACAAGGGATTTCGCTTAGTCAGCGAAAATTCATATTGGAGATTATTTCAGAAACATGATTGTCAGGTTGCAAGCCAGCTGCTATTCCCATTGAACAAAACACTAAATTGACAACCGCAGATTATGATAAGGGAATCTCTCAAGAAGATGACTTCACTTTGGAAGATCCTTCAAGCTATCAAAGACTTGTTGGAAAGCTCATATATTTGACAATGACTAGGCCTGACATCTCTTATGCAGTGCAGACTCTTAGTCAATTCATGCACAGTCCGAAGCAATCACATCTTAATGCTGCATTTAAAGTCGTGAAATATCTAAAGAAATGCCCAGGTCTTGGAATACTCTTGTCCAGAAAATGCAACATGGAAATGACAGCATATTGTGATGCAGATTATGCAACTTGTCCCATGAGTTGAAGATCTGTCACTGGATACTGCATCAAGTTAGGAGATTCTTTACTCTCCTGGAAGACTAAAAAGCAGCCCACTATTTCTTTATCTTCAGCTGAAGCAGAATATTGAGCCATGACCAAACCACTTGTCAGATAGTATGGATTCGGGGTCTTCTTAAGGATCTTGGAATACAGGTACAAGGAGCAACAAAGCTATTCAGTGACAATGATGCAGCCTTGAAACTTGCAGCAAATCCTATAGTGCACGAAAGAACCAAGCATATAGAGGTTGACTGCCATTTTACACAAGACAAGATCTCAGAGGGAGTCATTGAAACAAGAGGAATTGGAACAACAGAACAGCCTGCAGATATCTTCACCAAACCTCTGTGTCAAAGACAACACACATATATTCTAAACAAGCTAGGTGTCTTAGACATATACAAGCCACTAGCTTGAGGGGGAGTGTTGGAAGATACGCATCTTTTTAGAATATCTGATTGATTCTAATCTGATTTATACAGATCAATTAAGATTAGATCTAAAGTAGATTGATTTTTAGATCATTCATTTCCTTGTTCATTCTCCGTCTTGTATTATAACTACTGAAGATGTACATTGATTCTATTCATTGAAGAATACAGAATACAAAAAAATATTCTCTCCAAATCTCGTGTTCTTCAGTCTCTCTATTTTTCTCTGTTTTTCTTCATCTTCTTACAACTAATTCTACTCAAACAACTAAAACCATATGAATCTGTAAATCCATCCGAGCATGACTGACTAGCGAGGCTTCGACAAGTTGAATGCAAGTCAGATTATCATAATACAACTCTCTGTTAAAGGATTAAACTGAGGCTTCCAACAATGAATTTCATAATGGAGAGCTACTGGACGTATTCTGAAAAAAATAAGATACCAAACTCAATCCAGTTTCATCTGGTAAAGAAACATGAGTTGGGAATTTCATCAAATCGGTTGCGTGCACTACGAACAAGGAGCCTTGACACGTTGTCAATGCAATCTTTCATCCAGAACGACTCCCTCAACAACAACAATCATCACAAATCATCAGGAAACAACTCGTATTCTCGTTTGTTTACGCAAAAGCAACGTTAACACAACTCAGCCTCGTGTTTTGCGCAAAGCAAGACAGAAGGGAGAGGAGAGAGGAGACATTACCTGGTTGGAGACGGAGCTACGATCGGCGGTGATACCAGGAGGAGGACGTCTGACGAGCAACGGCCGCCAATAATCGGAGCTTGTGAAGGAGGATTGAACCCGAACCGAGCTGCTTCGAAGGTGATGAACTGAGAACAGAGGCGAACAGAGCTTCCGAGAGAGTGAACTCCTAAAACGCTCAAAAACCTCCCGAGTCCGTTCCATCAATGCCCTCCGTTCGAGCTCTCTCTCAGCACGTATGTTCGTTGATGGCTGACGACGGAAGGCCGGTGGCGGTTACCAGCGGATATATGGGTGCCGAACAGACGATTCTGTTACAAGCTTGTCCAAAATCAGCCTTGAAGAACTTTATCGAGAAACTCCCTCGAACTGAGCTGCTTCGTTCGACTCTCTCACCGCGCAGTTGTCCTTACTCCCGTCGTGCTTCTTCAAACGAGAGGAAGAAGGAGAGAGAGAGAGAGAGAGAGAGGCAGGAAGGAAGATGTGCTGAGCACGAATAGAAAGAAATGGGTTAGGACAAATTTGTGACAACTAAGTTGCGCTAATGGGCTGACACGATGGCCTTGTGGATCAAGTTGGGCTACATGAATTGGACCAACCTTTTATTTTATTTTATTTTATTGTGACCGGATTCTTTTTATATGTTGATGTCTTTATTATTTGTCTATTTATTTCGTTTATCATTTTTATTTATTTAATTATTATTATTTTTTCTTTTATCTTGCTAATTTTTGTTTTTGTACTTTTATAATAACAAATGCTATGCTGAAATTATTGACTAACATTCAGGTGTCAGCAGAAATCAAGAGGCATTACATGGAAGTACTTTGTTCTTTCGCAAACTTGGCAAAATTGCAAGTTACTCTTGCAAATTGCTTTGGCGAAAATATCCATATTGCTATGGCAAAGCAAGACTACCAAACATAGTGATAATTAGTGTGACTAGTTGAAGTAATAGAACAAGAAAAATTTGAGACAAGAATGGACACGAGAAATCAAGTCTACATGAAGTCCACTTCATAGACTTAAAATTGGTAATGATTGATTTAGTCATCAAAAGAAATGATAACAAAGACTACTGTTTCGTTCATTCATTCTGCCTCGTATAAAGACTTTTTTTTTTTTTTGGCAGACATTGCAATCACAAAGAGATGAAGAACATGCCAATTGTCAACCAAACAAAATGCGTTGGACAACCATGTAGTGATCAAAGTGGAGAAGTCATAGATTTGACTCCCAGGCCAGTTGTCATGAGACCCCTTTTAATGAAACATTTACTTAATTGCTCAAGATGATGCTAAAAATTGGGAAAGTATTTACTTGAGAACCTCTATAGAATGAGTAAAAGCAAACCAAGAATGTCAATTATTGTCAAATGCTAACAATAAGATCACTTTCGCTATCCTCCCCTGAGCTTGACTGGTACTTGATCCATGGTAATTTCACTATGGAAGTCCAAATGAGTGCTCAATAGGTTCAAGGATCATTTGATTTTAGAAATCAATAGATCAGTAGCTTTTTGCACGTAAAAAAGCAAAATGCTACTTATTTTATTGTCACCATCCATAACCTTGATTTGATGCATAGATCTTTGTCAGAATATCCAATTTCATGGGAACACATTGAGATAAATTTATGCTAAAGGCAAGTAGACTAGAGGCCATCTTCCAGAGCAACATTTCATCACTTCATCTATGTGAGTTTTCTAGAATGATTGGACACAAGCATTATACTCCTTGTGAAATCAAATAAGCAAATTGCACTCTATATCTATAGCATGTCTCCCAATCGAATCAAGTATCGATAGACAATTTGGAAATTATTCATGTAAATTTTGGGAAACAAGGTCATCATAATATTTGTGCTTGTGAGTTATGTGCGGGATATGAGCAATCTTGTGGCAATCCTCGCCTGCATCTTTTTTGTGCCTCTCCTCCAAATTTGGGCAATATGCGATTCTTAGGTGATTTAGCGATGCCAGCCTTTGCATCCCTTTAGGTAATGATGTCAAAGACCAGGATCAAGTGATTACAAGCCGTTGAAGTGATTGAAGGGCCTCAATTTGCTTTGGTAAAGCCTTCAAATTGAAGCAATAGATAATTCCCAGACGCTTGAGATTGCTTACCTATAGAAGCCATTGTGGGAGATATGCTAGTTTGGGAAGGTGAAAGATTTACATGGACCAAAGACTCTTAAGTCCTTGGAAATCCAAGATGTTGCTGCTTTCGCCTTTGGATAAATCAACCTCCTCACAATCCCAAAAAGAGAGATCCACGAGGTTCAAAAGACGTTGCATACCAAGTGAGAGGGAAGTTAATTGAAGACATTCACTGATGCTAAGAATTTCAAGTGAAGTGAGACTTTTCAAACACTCCTTTGGCAAATATTCTAGAAACTTCATGTTTGATATAACCAGACTTTGAACTTATTAAGGCCAAATGTCTGATTTATCCACACCGTGTAGTTGCCTGCATCTCTAATATCCAATTGTCCAGAGTTTTCGCCTCAATCCAATCAAGTATGATCACTCGTACTATCGATGAAGCAAAAAGCTATTGATATACAATTTGAAAGCAGATACTAATGATACTATTGGAAGAAAGGCCCCACATACTATGAAAATGAAAACCGGAGAATTTATGGTCATTAAATTAGTCTTCGCTCGTAATAAGTGAGCTTGTGAATGGTGTGGGACATGAGCAATCTTGTATAATCCTCTGTAGCATCATTTTTGCACCTCTCTTCCAAATTTGGGCAAGCTGCAAATTTTTGGCGACTAAACTAGCAATGAGATGCTTCCGCCATAACATAGCGGCGATCTTCCTAGCAATGCCGACGATTACAGCTGCTGCCAATATTTGTTCTCCCTATGTTTATCTTTCTCTGTCTCTCCGTGCATCACCAGAAGATATAGTCCAGTCATTTCAAAGTTAGATGAAGACTAATACAAGATGAAAGCCTATATCAATAATTGAATTCAATCAATGTCTTTATCTTATAAGAGAAGACTTCAACTATTAAACGAGCTGACAGTCACAAAAATATATATATGCACATGCAAATATGTAAAAATATATATGATGGCTCCTATTTGTAACAACGCATTTTTTTTTTTTTAACCTTTTAAAGTTGCTTTCATAATCCGACCTCTCTTTTCTCTCTAGCCTCTCCTCTATCACAGAAGTGGACGCAATTTGCAATGCTGATACATCATGTGGGCTCGTGATCTTCGAATAGGCCATACAAGGGAATTTAGAGGTACATTTGCTAAATTAAATCAGTCAAATCTGAGAAAAAAAAATCGTAATTATACCCCCAGGAGAAGAATATCGATAGATTTCAAACTGCTAAAAAATATGGACAAGATTTTACTCGAAGGACAAAAAAATTCTCATCGTTAAATTTTCCGTTCGCGCAAGTCTTCATGTTTGCGACCTGACAAGTTTATAGATCGATCGTGGACCATGTGGCAAGTCTTCATAATTGTGAGGTGTGCGAACTTAAATGCAACGTGAAGAGCATGTCCACCAACAAAAAAAATAAAAAATACAAGCAGGCAACCGACATTCTGTTTTTTGAATTTTGATGTACTTTCGAATCTCTACAGAGAGAGTCGCTTGCACTTTAAGGTTCTCTCTCTGTTATATCCTGCCAGACCACTCGGCGATTCGTCGCTCGATGCCCGTGGCAGCGTCGACCTTGCGTCGTCTCGCGGCAGTGACAAACCAAATCGTTACAGGATGCCATGACCAATTAGAGGGATACGAGTCAGTCGCCATTGAACATCTTAGATTAGCCTTTTTTGGGATTGTAACACTCTGCTCCGTGATCTAGCTCTCGCCTATCATGGAATTCTTGTAACGAAATTCCTATACACGAGTAAAACAAGAACAACTGCGGTTTGCTCAAAAGTAGTCATTAGTCACCCATTCCAGTTCTCTGTTCCCTTTTTTTTTTTCAGGTTTATTGCGAAGCAGTTTTAACATTCTTTTTCTTCAGGTCTTATCTTCCCCGATTAAACTCTAAATGTGATCCCGATTCATTCTGGATTTGCCTCTTGACCTATGCTTTGTTTTGCCGTCTTTTCATTGTATTGCCTTACCGGATCATCACTGAGCCATTGCCGCAAGGTCGTGTTTTAAAAATTGTTTGGCGAGTGATGTGTTCGTGTGCAATGCGGTGGTGTCAAAAGTGTGGATGGTGCCATTGTGTCAGACAATGTGCAGAACGTGTTCGATGAAATGTCCGATAGAGGGATCTGTAATGTTGCTGTGCTGAATTCGATTAGGCTCTGGCAGGGGTCGTAGGAATGTGCTTCTCTCGTTTAGAGAATTTCATCTCCAAGGAATTAGCTAAGTCAAGCATCTCTCAGTTCAATTTCTTGCTATTACACTTTCACAGCTCATTTTTCATGTATTCCGGTCTCTATCCATTTTTTTATTTTTTTTATTTTTTTTATTTGTTTATTTTTTTTATTTTATGTTTCTTGTCCAGATTAAGTTTGTCGCTGATCTCTTCAATTGCTGGGCTGGAATCTGGCCAGTCGTGTCGGTGATGGTTGGTGCCGTATGTACAGGTACGATTTTTCTCAAGTTCTAAATTCAGATCTAAGCGTTAGTGTCATGCTAAACCCAAAAGATATGTGTGCTTTAAGCCTTACTAGTTCAGTGTGCTTTATGCCTTGACATGCTTCCCGAGAAATTGGAAGTTCATTTTTTGAACAGATATGTTGGTATTGCCAAATTGCCGTTTCTATGTTTGTACTGCACTTTCGATGTCAATGGGGCAAGTCTTTGCCTCGCATATAAAAGGAACTTGCCAAGTTGCACGAACAAATTTGTGCAGAAGGATTGCGATCTGTTTATACTTCCCAAATTAATAAGACATTTGAAGAGATGAAACTAACTCGTGGATCTCATGTTTGCTAAAATCGGGAGTGAAACTGCCTTTTATTCAAAAGAAAGTCAGAAGTGCCAAATCGAATGAGGTCAGCATATGACACTGAAAATTTGGATGAATTACATTGAGATGTCGAAGTAACTGAAAAGACAAATACAGGAAGATGTCTATGACACTAGAGGGGCTTATGGTGAGCTCAAATGGCCAAAACGATGAAACTACTGGCAAAGGCAGGTTGTAACCAATGTAAAAGAAACCAGGTGAGCTTGGACACCTAACTTCTGTCCCTCTAGAAAGCTCTATTTACATGAGGATCTTCGTTCAATGACCTAAATCTCAAGGTAACAAGGGTTCGTCTTATCTCAGCTCGGAGGTCTCCACTGATTTAATTAATGCTTTTAGCCTTTCTTAACCAGCAGCTCAACTTTTCGACCTTCAATGCTAGCTTCTGAGCAGCAAGAGCTTTAGCCTCAATGGGGCTCTCATAAAATTGTAGCTTCAGCAAGCAACAAGGTCATGACGGATGGGTCCATGTTTGAGGCAGGACGCCTATCTTCCAAGTAACCTGTATATCATTTTAAGCTGTTAACTAACTGAGCAAGGAAGGTGAACTTCATATGTTTTATTGATATTAAGAAATATTGAAGCATTCCCGAAAGTTTTTGAGGCACTAGAAGAACTGAAATGTCCAAGTCTCAACTTCTGTTTAGGAAGCAAAACTGTGGCAATGCTTTATTATTGCAAAAAGCAAAAATTCCTCGCGTAGTAGTAATCATAGAATGATAGAGTCAGCTGAGACCAAAAAGGAGAAAGCATACTCGTATATATTCTTTCCTTATGGTAGTGCTTCTGGAATCATCTATTAAAGTTGGTTGATATTCAAGCAGAGCACAAAAGGGAACTGGTATGGTCATCGATATAGTACCTTTTCCTTGCTTCTAAGTGTCACGGACGACATAGATGTAGCAACCACGATTGGCAACTCCCTGCATAACAATTCAAACAATTCAAGTAATCCAGGCATCACAACAAAATTTGAGTTCATTAAAAGGGCAATCTTTGAATTTGACTAGCATTGGTACGCTTCTTTTGAGCATTACCCAAGAAAATGTGTCGATGTCAGGTCGATGTCAGCTATTTTAGGCTTTCTTGTCAACCTTCTCCCATTTCCTTCTCCACAGGCGCTAATGTGCTCCTCGTGGCAAAGAGAGATTCAGAATTGTCTTCTTTATCACTTCAGAGCCTCCCTCTTCTCTCATGCTTTTTGCATTGCAAAAAAGTCTGGAACACTCTTAAGTCTTCCATTGAGCAAAAATACTAAACCAAGTCCATGGTGTGAACCCATAGTTAGTGTGGCATCTTGACCATTCCAGTCATCCTGAGAAGGAAGATAATGCCTTTTTAATCAACTTTGGGGTAATATATTACGTAAATGGTGACAGTGAAGTCAGCTACCTCTATCGGCTTTAAATCTAACCTGAGGACAACACCAACTTGCTCAATAATTCTCTATTTTATGAGCAACAAAAACAATCAAGTACTTGAACACTGTAGAATATGTCTATGTGCACTTCTTATCTTTGCTGTTAATGGCATTTGATTATTTTCTTAAGGAAGTAAATGAAATTTCACCTCAAGAAGGCATGTCGACCACCATGTGCGATCTCCCGCTTCAATTCCCACTCTTGGTCCCACTTAGTATTCTTACTGCGCCCTAGAAGTCAGTGTTGATGGCAACAGTCCTGTGCTTTTTTTTCTCCTTTTCAAAATAGGCAAGATGGAGGTCATAAATTACCTAGCTGGGCATCACCTCTCCATTGGTGCCATTAATGTCGATACTGGCATATAAGCAAGCCTTGGAGTGAGCATCGAATATGTCTCGGCCAAATAACTTATCAGCCCCAACACCACGGCATCTAAATGAACATAAAACCTTGTATCACAATACAAACTTTCTCATCAACTTAGCCTATAATCCAGCAATACACAGGGAAATTCACTGCGAAAACAATTTTTCACTAGAGGCCTTGGATATCCTCCATCAGTCTAATCCAATGGCCATTGAACATTTGTGTGCAGTAGGGTGTTTTCTTGCTCAATCCCATAACTAATGTGAACATTTAGCCAACTTGTCCATTTCAAAACTTTCTAATTCATGATAGAAAACTCATGTTATTGGATCTCCTACCATGGAACTTCATTTATAACCATTTTTGCAGAAAATTTCAGCAACCTTGGCATATTTGTTCATTGGGATTGGCTCGCTAGCTGGTGTATACGAATCACAAATAACCTACACATGAACAATAATTTTCCATAAACTAATTGAAATGTCCTTTCTCGTTTAGTCAACCTATTCAAATGATCAGATGGATGAATATTTTTTGACGATATAATTCTTGTTTTGTGGATGATTACCAAGATATTGTTGTCACCTCAGAAAGGATACTTGAAAAGGGCTATTAAAAAGTCCAGAACTCGATGGAATGATATGAAGGTAAATATGGTAAGATGGTTTTAGGTTTATGTCATCTTACTATAAGGTCACTTCACCATCATCCCCTGGAGCTTGGCTAGCACTTGATCCATCGTAGTTCCACTAGGGAAGTGGAGATGGGTGCTCGATAGGTCTAGGGATCGTGTGATTATTCAAGAATCAATAGATCAGTAGCATATAACACGTAAAGAGTAAAAGGCTACATATTTTATCGTCACCATTCATACCCTTGATTTGCTTGGAGATCTATGTCAAAACCTCCAATACTGTCTCATAGTCAGACTAACATCAAAATGCAAAACAAGATTTGCTAATGTAGAAATTTAAGGGGAAAAAAGAGAAAGGTGCCACTTGTTGAATATGCATAAAACATATTATTATTTGTTCTGATGGTCCATTGAAGAAAGATGCAAACTTCTTATTTTAATACATAATAGTTCAGGTATATTTCACCTTTTTGTGCACCGCATTTAAAGGTTTCAGGCATTAAAACATACCAATTATAATATGCAATTATCATACCGGTGTATGGCATGATATCCAAGTTGAGAAGACTCTTGAGCTCATAGTAGTATTGTTCTCGGACTTTAAAGCATACACCCTGAACTTAGAAAAGCTCTTGATGTTTCCACTCTTCTTCTATTTAGCAAGAGAGAAATCCATGGGACTGGCGGTCAGGGAGTCATCAGTGCCAAAATCTATGCCATTTTTGTTTGGTCTAAAAAATAAGGCAGTGTGAGTAAAGACATATCTCTTGAAACAAAAAACCTCGAACTTAATCTCATGGAGGATACTTCAAACGACGGGCTCTATTGGTATGACTTGGCCCTGTAGTATGCATGCGAGTTTAGTTTTGAAAGATAAAAGAATGGATTGGATACTTCGCATCAAGTGCCAGCACCGAAAAGTAGAAAACCGCTTTTCGAAGACTAGTATCAAGTAGGAAAAAACTTACATTTTTGAAGTATAAATAGTAGGTCTTATTGATTTCCCTAAGGACGCCACCGCAGTCTCCTTGAAAAATAAACTAAAAACAGCCGCATAACCATGCTTGTCCTTTTAAAACCATTTCAAGGTTATTCTCAGGCTTCATTCCCAAAGAGAGCCTGTGAACAAGCAAAAAACTAAGGGCAGTTACGTTGTTGAAGGAAGCAGACTGCAGAGTGCAATAGTTTAAAAAATTATGAAAGTCCACCTTTCTTAGGATCAATCAGCAAACGTGTTACTCTGATATTTCATTAGATCTAACGGTCGATCAACCGATGAATCTTGACAATGCACCAAATCTTTCCTCTTGCAATCAAGAGGCAATGATAATGAAGTACTTTCGTTTTTCACAAACTTGGCAAACTGCAAATTACTCTTGTAAACTGCTTTGGCAAAAATATCCATCAGATATCGCCAAGGCAGAGCAAGATACTGAACATAGCAATAATCAGTATGACCAATTGAAGTCATAGAACAAGAAAAATCTGAGACAAGAGCATATACAAGAGAAATCGCTACATGAGGTCCACAACGTGGACGTAAAATTGGTGATGATTGATTTAGTCACCAAAAGAAACGACAACAAATAGTACTGCTTCATTCATTCATTCTGCCTTCCACCAAATGCAATTCTTTTGCAGACACTGTTGTCAAAAAGAGATGAAGAACATGTCAATTGTCAACCAAACAAAATGTGCAAGACAACCTTATAGTTATCAAAATGGAGAATTCATAGATTAGACTCCCAGTCCAATTGTCATAAGGCCGCTTTTAATGTCAAACGTTTACTCAATTGCTTAAGATGATGCTCAAAATTGGCAAAGGATTTACCTGAGAACTTCTGCAGAATGGCTGAACAGCAAACCAAGTATTGGAACAGCATATCCTAGATTTGCTGGGCAGATCTATGCTAGAACCTCCGATTCCATGAGAACGTATAGAGATAATAAATTTTAAGGGAAGCAAACCAGTAGCCATTCTCCAGAGAAGCATTTCATCAGTTCATCTATGAAGAGAGTTATCCAGAAGCATCGGATTGTGCAGGCATTTTGCTCCTTGTGAAATCAAATAAGCAGATTGCACATTATATCTATAGCATGAGTCATTAGCCAGATTTAATGAGCTTGCAGTTGGAAGACGAGTATGAATTTTCATCATTTTTCTTGCACATTTGGGAATAAAGCGATGTTTCCACACCCCGCCAATATATTTAAACCTGTCCAAACCTTTCACCGATCTGTCCACTTACTCTGGTGGAGAATTTCTAGTCACAATCATCAAGCTCGTGAGTTAAGTTCGGGATATGAGCAATCTTGTACCAGTCCTCGCCTGCATCTCTTTTGCACCTCTCCTCCAATTCTGGGCAACGGAAGATTCTTAGGTTAGTTAGGGATGTAAGCTTTCGCATTCCTTCAGGTAATGATGTCAATGAGGGGCAATCGAAGATTTCAAGCTGTTGAAGTGATTGAAGGGCCTTGATCTGCTCTGATATAGCCTTCATATTTATGCATTCGGAAATTTTGAGACGCTCAAGATTGCCGAGCTGTAGAAGCCACTGTGGAACAGATGCTAATCTGGGAAGGTTAAAGATTGCCATAGACTGGAGACTCTGAAGTCCATGGAAATCCAAGAAGTTGCCACTTTCATCTTTGGATAAATCAAGCTTCTCACAATCCCCAATAGAGAGATGCTTGAGGCTCGATAGATGTTGCATACCGAGTGAGAGGGAAGTTAACCAAGGACATCCACTAATGTGAAGAGACTCAAATGAGGTGAGACTTTTCAAACACTTCTCAGGCAAACATTCTAGAAACTCCATACTCTAGATGCCTAGCCTCTTCAACTTGTTAAGGCCAAGCATATGATTTATCAATGCTCAGTTTGACTCAGTTAGAACTAAATCCTCAAGATGTGGAGTTCGTGGTAGGGCTTTCAATTTTTCACAGTATTCAATACGTAATGTCAATAGACTAGGAAATGATGCTGTTAAAGTGAATGAATCATCTGACTTGATATATTCCAATTCAGTCAGATCATTAATCTTTAAAGTCTTGAGGTGACGTAGTTGGCCCAGTGGAGGGAGATGTTTACATCTTCTGCAATGCTCCAAGCATAACTCGACTAAATTTGGCAAGGAAAACGTAAGGTTATCCATCATCCACCTTGGAAAGATCTCCCCTGTATAATTCGTGATCTTCAACTTCTGCAAATTTGAGTGCGGTTGCAATCCATCTAATAGAGCTTCATCTCTATCCCCAATCATTACATCATCAGTGCGGAGATAACTCCCATGAAGCTCTAAAGATTCTAAAGAATGCTTACCTATCAGGTTTGCAGCCCTGGATTCTTCTAATACATTTATTGTGCTTCCCAAATTTTCAATGCAAAGGCTTCCCCGAATATTATTAAGCCCATTTAGCTCTCCAAGTCTGCAATAATTCTTAGTAAGAGCTTTTTCTTGGGGCAAAATGAAGCGTGTTAGCCTATGTAGAGAGCTCAATTGCCCTAGTCCTCGTGGCACATAACTAAGTTCCCAACAATCACCTATGTCTAGATTTCGAAGGCTGACTAACTTCTTTATGCCCCTTGGCAATTCTTCAAGGTAATGACAACCGTAGAGATTAAGTGTTTGCAAATTCTGCAATCTCGTAATGGAGTTAGGAAGCCTTTTGAGGGCGCAGTTTCTAGATAGATCGAGATAAGTGAGATACTTCAACTTACATATGGAAGTTGGCACCTTCTTGACATATGTGTCATGCAAATCCAAGATGTGCAACCTTTTGAAACTTTGCATAAGTTGGCATAGATCTCCTTCACTTCTTTGTCGAGGCATAGCAGAAAGAAATGTTCTCAGGGATCTTACTTTCAAGCGTGAGATTGGAAGGTCACCCACAGATATATGACGAGTTCTTTCATGTATGGATTTTGTGTCATCCCATGCCACCCAACACTCATTCCCTGCAACCAAGCAGGCTAGATCGTGCATCAAATCACGCATCTTACAAGTCTCCTCATTCGTGTATGGATCTTTCTTAAAATCTTGGAAGAAGTTACTCCAAAGTAGATCCATGAAATATCCATGAGCAATGTCTTCTAAATGCTGACTTCTATTTGGTGGCTGGATAAATCCTTCTGCCATCCAAAGATTAACCAAAGTCTGCTTCCTTATCTTATAACTTTTGGGAAATAGTGAACAAAATGCAAAACATTGTTTCAAATGTGAAGGGAGATGGTCATAACTTAGCCTAAGAACATATTTTATGTGGTCTTCCCTTTGAGACACATCTGGGAGCTCATAATCTTTGAAATGTAACCATTCGAATTTAGTTTTCTTAAAAAATAGTAAACTCCCAACAGTTCGAACAACCAATGGTACTCCAGAGCACTTTCTAGCTATCTCTTTGGCGATAGCTAGCATTTCAGGATCTTGTATTTCCTCTCCTTTACCACAAGCCATTTTCATTAATAAACCAACAGACGCTTTTTCGGATAAGCCCCCGAGAAAATGAGGCAAAGCAGTGCCAATAATCTCCGCAACCAAAGGAAGGCATGTGGTTATAAGGATCTTGCTTCCTCTAGCACCTCCCACCAATAAAGTTTTCAAGCTCAACCATTTTTCTTGATCTACATTCCACAAATCATCTAAAACTAAGAGATATCTTTTTCCATCAATTTCTCCCTTGAGTTCACTCTGCAAATGTTCCATAACAACCTCGGTTGGTTCTTTCTTCTTTGCACAAGCTATGATATTTTTCACTATTTTTTTCACATCAAAGTCATTAGAGACGCAAACCCACATTTTAAAGTCAAAATATTTAGTGACCATCTCGTCATTGTATACGCATTGAGCAAGAGCCGTTTTTCCAAGCCCACCAATACCAACTATTGGAAGGATGGAAACGTGCTCTTTCACGTTTGAATCCAATAAAAATTTCATGACTGTCTTCTTATCATCATCTCTCCCCATAATATCTCCCTCGCGTATAAACGAATGTGTCTCTTCTCTCTTCCCCCACTCTCTCTCTGCTTGTGAATCCACGGGACGCTCATCCAAGTGGAATCTCCTACCAGTGTTAATGGCTTCTATTTTCTCCCTCACTGCTCTTACTTTATAACTCATCTTCAGTTTAAAAGCAAGCTGGTTTGAACTTGAGAAAAATGTTCTCACCTCCTTGATCATTTCACTGTGGCCCCTTAGTTCTTGCCGTATAGCTTCTATATTGAATTCTTCAAGCACATCTTGGGCATCATAGAAAGCATCTTTCAGTTTCTCAAGCCAATCTTGGATTTCGAGATCACAGTATTGCTCTTCGGCATGTCTCAGTACAGCTCGAAGCGTGGAGACTGTGTCCTTGAGCACCTCGAGTTCATGCTTGAAGCCCCATAGCTTTCCAACATTTTCTAGTACTTCAGGAATCAGATAAGCAGTGATCTTTCCAGCAATACTAACGATGACAGCTTCTGCCATTTTTGTTCTTTCTCTGTGGATTAGAAGATATTAGTCCAGTCGGTCCAAGGATAGAGACTTCTCACACCATGTATAACAAGTTTGTCTTGATGCTGACCTCAGACTGGCAAATCAAAAGCCTAACATATCTAATTATCTACTTCTGTGACCGACTTGAGGTGTCGAAGATAAAAACTCCAACCATCTACGCAAGCCCAAATAAAAAATGCATAGTGGACTACCGAGGTCGCGTCCGAGGTCTACGATTGGTTTGTCTAGGATATTTGGTGATTACTTTGTTTACTAGTCTAACGTGCTTGCAAAGGCAATGGAAATGCTGGTGTCGAAGTTATCGAAATACTTATTCAGCAGATTGATCTATCTAACAATTTGTCTAACAGTCCCGATACCCAGAAGCAGACGAGATTTGTGAAATGAAATTGCGTCTCCAAGGACAAACACTTTTATTTTTTCAAATGCTTCATTCTTTATTTTATTTTTTATTTTTTTTTTAGAAGATGACCAATAATTTTTCTTGGGATTAATTTGAGGTTTGACAAAGTTGGTATCAAAGCTTACGTTATAAACCTAGAAAATTTTCGTTTGCTTTAATTTGGGCACTAGGAGATGTGAGGTGCGATTCATAGTTACTAATATATTGTGTACATAGGAGAGAGATACTTTCTGCAAAAATAGGAAGTTCTATATGTGTAGGTAACATAATGGATTTGTTAATATTATGATGCCAAACGCTGCAACACTCAATTTAACTCCCCTTCATTCACATGACATTATTGCTAGTATCTTACTTAAACATTACAGTTTAATTACAAAAGTTCACTCTCCTTGCTAATCTCTCAAAATTATTTGCTTCCTATGAAAAAATCCTTCTACATTGTTTCTTGCTTTCTTTACGTTTTCCCGTTCTCTCAATGATAAGAAAAAGCTTCCTTAAAGCTCTTCCCATACTAAACTTGCACATTTATCTAATGTAAAATCCCATATTTTTCGAATTTTAAAAGGATTTCCATGTGAGGGCAGAATGACATACATACTCTTCGCTTTTTCTGGCATATACAATTTGTACACAATCTTCATAATAATTTGGTGTGCATGCCATACATCTACTTTTATTAAATAGCAACATGCTCATCGTCCTACCAGTCACAGAAATGGTCATAATTATTTTTTGTGCATATTTCTCTATGCATGACAGTCCTTTTCCCATACTTCAATGAATTCTCATGTAGGGTTTGGTTCATATTTGATTAATATATCATTGCTTTATACAATTTCCTAAATTACTAACAAGAAATTTTACGTGAGCATTGCTCCATGCAAGAATGACTTGATATAGGCGGCACGCTCCTGATTATTTTATCTGTTTGTATATTTTGGAGAGTTTTTGTTTAATGAGTTCGCAATTGGGCTTACTGGAGTTGACTTGTGCCTATTCCCTACACCTTTCTAGTGGGTCTGGTGTCCTATGTCCTCCTGACATGTAGTAGTGTATAATTGGGTAGTGTCCTCCAAGCACATAGCAGTCCATCCATATGGCATGATCCTCAGAGCAATCCCTCTTATCCTCTCCCTATTAATAAGAAATCAATTACCAAAAATGCTCTAGATCTGTTGTAATTACGGCAATTCAATCATAAATCTTATTTTTGCCAAATTATTCCTAAACATGTTCCATTTGTGTCAAGTTAGTCTATCCAATTGATTTTGATAAGAAATCATTGACATGAATGCCAATTGTCCTATTCAGCGCAGCTAGCATTGGCATGGACATTTTTACTAATATAATAATAATAATAATTTATATTTTAGTAATCTTTTTTTTTTTTTTATTTTCTTTGTCTTTTCTTTACTTTTATTTTTATTTTTCTAATTTTTGGGCCAAGGGCCGGTGACGCTGGCCCTCAGTCCCCCCATAATAAAATAGAATGAAATAAAATAATCAAGATGATAAGATTTAGCTAAGGTTTCTTATGACTTGTTTGTTTGTGCCTTTTAAAAAAGCAAAAGTAATTTCTTGCTTTCTTGCTAAAATTTAAAACATGATTTAAGTCTAAAAAATTATGAAAAGATTGAGGTAGTTTAAAAATAAAATAAAAACAAGCATCTAACAGTTTTGCCGATGCTTGTGAAAGCATAGAGCTTGAAATCCACCATAGGAGGTGAATAAAGTTGAGTCGATGCTTGTGAAAGCATAGAGCATGAAATCCACCATAGGAGGTGAATAAAGTTGAGTTGTTGAAGGTAGGAATTCTCATCATCCACGCACATTACAAGATGAGGCCTAATCAATATGCAAATGGGACCAACCAAGGTCAGGTCCAAGGTCCGCAATTGGTTTGTCTAAGATTTTTCATGCTTCTATTATTTACTCGTCTAACATGCTTGCAAAGGCAATGAAAATGCTGGTGAAAACAGAGTGCTAATCTTATAGTTCACTAAACAATGAACCGATGCATGCTTGGTGGAAATTAGTGAGAGCGAAATTACCAGGAGCGTGGGCAATGCCGAAGGACCGAATTTGACAGAGGCGAGCCTGAAGGTAATGCAAGCAACAAGATAAGAAACGGTGAAGAAATGGTACTTGAGTGCTGCCTGCATTTATCCTCCTCGCCTGTATTTATCCTCTGTTGCGCATCAAATGGAGAAAGAAGAGAGGAACATTCGTTTCTGAGGTGGACCCAGCAACGAAACGTGGAACATGGCCCTGTTCTTGCTTTGTAGTTTCGGTAGGACACTGAACAGAGAGGGAAAAAGCTGTCGCATCGCATCCGACTCCATGATTTTTGGTAGTCTCAATAGTTATTGATGTATTAATATAAATACTTCTGTTTCTTTCTACATAAGACAGTAACCCGATGATTTCCACTAGAGACAATTTTCTACCTGAACTCTTCCAGATTGCAATTATTTTGATCTCTACAATTTTATAATAGTTCAATTTCAGTGATAATTAAGATCTAAAACAATTTTTCCAATTGCGATTCTAAAATCTTTATAATTGTAAATAGCACAAGGTATACTTCTTAATCTTATATTGTAGTTCATATATATAAATTTTATGATTTTAACATATAACTTTAATTGCTAAAGGAATAACTACTAATATCCATAACTAGATAACAGTTAATAATCATCATATAACAGTAAATTCAAATAACGAATCAATCAATGTAAGAAGGGTTACCTTAAGCTAACTTAAAAATAAAAGTCATAATTCATGCATTCAATTTTTAGTACAATGGAAGTTTGATTTCATCAAGTAGCCATGAATGATCATTTCGTGATACACATAACATTCACTAATAATGACAGTTGATCTCAGTCAGAACCATCTAATTTAAGTAATTATATCTTATCATTTAAAACTAAAATTACCACTGAAAAATTAATATTTGCTAATATATATTTATATAGATGTTGTTGATCGAACCTTACCACCAAACAGTAGGCTTGTGAGTGGAATTAGATGCCTCTTAGTGTCGTCAAGAGTAGAATTAGATGCCATCTGTGAACCGGCTTGTTCCCATCAATCTGACCCTAGCATATATACTACGCTAAGCACCTAAATGGGATTTAGATGCTACTTAGCTTTAATTTGTCCAGAACAAGATTCGCCCCATCTGTAAAGTGGCTTGTTCCCATCAATCTTGTGATTGGCTCGCAAGATTGATTGACTTTACGAAAAAATTTTGAAGAACATTTTTAGCAGATAGGGTAGTGAAAAAGTGTAAGAAAAGTTATGAATTTATTGTATAAGTGTCAATTTAGTCATAAACTTTTTAATGATGCCAATTTAGTTTCAAACTTTCTGACCTTGAGCCAATTTAATCATTCCGGCTAATTTTGACCAAATATTACTTACATGGATATTGGCTTGTCTACGTGGTACAGTTGACAATGACATAGATAATTTTAATGATATTTTAATGATATTTTAATTTTTAATTTTATTTTTCCCTTTCTTCTCTTTCTCATACTTTTTTTGTCCTTCCCTTCCTTTTTCCTCTATTCAGTGCCTAAGTGACTGGCCAAAGGTAGACTGGTGAAAGCAAGTCTCGTCAATGGCTGGGCAAGGCATAACCACGCCCATGGCCAGCGAGGTTTGACCCTTGTTGAGCCTCGCCAGCCCAATGCAGGGCCACCCTCATGGCATTAGCGAGAGCTTGAGCCTTGCTAGGGGTTGGGCAAGGCACCACCTTACTTAAATTGGCAAGATCGAACCTAATTGTTGTTGGGTATTTCAATCTCACCGACTCTTGCCTCTAGTCGATCGTCAAGGTTTGGCAATCGGCAAGTGGAAGAAGGAAGGAAAGGGGGAAAAAAGAGAAATAAATAAATAATTCGAAAATTATTAATATATTATTAAAGGTTGTCCCTCTTAGTGTTGCCTTTGCCATGTAGGTCGGCAAGCATCACGTTAGCAGTATTTTGTAAAAATTAGCTAGAATGACTAAATTATGTCAAAAGGTTTATGATTAAATTGGCACCATTAAAAGGTTTAAGATTGAATTGATATCCATGTAATTGGTTCAGACTTTTCTAACATTTTTCCCCAAGACAAGTGGTCTAATTCCATAAAATATTCCAAACTTTAGGTTCAATCCTAATTCTATCTCGAACTTTTTGTCTGAAAAGAATATTTTAAATTTTCACTCTAGTCGTAGATCTGCCCACAAGTCTAAAAGTCACTACTAGATTTTTTCAAAATTATCAATGTCAGAGCCAATTAGAGGTCCATTATTAGATCTACATCTTCATTGACATTTTCACCTTTTTATAAGATAGCAGTGGCCCCCTAATGTCGATAATTTTGAAGAAATAAATGGAGATTTTTGGATGTGTGGGCAGATTTGGGATAAGAGGATTTCTTTTTAGACGAAAAAGGTCCATATTAGAACTCAGATTAGAGCTAAAGTTGTGAGTTTTTAAAGGAAACTTTATTAATGAATTGGGATTGGATCTAAATTAGCCATAGCACATAAAGGGAATCATGAATCATTCCATCTACCCCTCCTACGGTGAATAGTCAAATTCACAACCCAAATGTTAGCAAGCATTCGATCTTCCAAGAAATCTCGCGACGGTTTAGTTAGTTTAAACAAGGTTGACTCCAACCCCCAAAGCTGCCTCTTAAAATAGAGAAGGATACTTGCCGATATTTGGGGTGTGAATATGCTATTATGTCAAATTCATTCTTTTCGCATGATATTGTATTTGACTAACCAAAAGAGTTTCTGTCCAAGAATAGAAATAGCGAGGTTTCTCTTCTTCACAAAAGCGTTCGTCAAAGGGAACTTATTTTTAGTATTTCCCTTATTTTTAGTATATAAGTCTATATAAATTCCTTCTTTTTTTTGTGTTGTTTTTTATCACCTTATTATAAAGATTAGAATAACTATTGGAGTCTTTCTTATCTTTCTGGAAATGATTGTATTAGAATTTTAGTGGACTCTTGGTTGTTGATGTAACATCCTCCATTCTAATCCCGTAGGATTGGCCATAAGGTCTTATATGGATTGACCATGGGCCATTGGCCATGGGATTGATCAGTTCGATCGGTAAGGAATCAAGGATCAGTCATGGTTCGACTGACCAACCGGCCATGAACTGGCCTAGGTGTCGGCCGTAATGACCTACCAACCATATTGGTAGGATCAGATCACCATCCCATAAGATGACATTTGGCACGGAATGATTTTGGATCGGCGGATGGTCACGATTGGTCATAGCACTTGGCCGCGGGTGATTCCGCCTAGTTATGCACCGATTCACGATTGATTTCACGCAATCAAATGCAATTGTCTTCCGATCAAAAATACACCATTCCCTATTTAATTCTTAGTGATTGGAAAAGATTCTCGAATTGGTGATATCCGACCATGGATTGGTAATGCACCGACCATGAACCTATTGGTGGATCGGGTGCCGACCGGAATGAGCTCAGGGATAGACCCGGCTATTCCGTCACTTATTATAAGGTCCATAGGTGTCTTGACTTTGTTTTAGGCCATGGGTAGTCTTAGAATAGGCCTTGAACCAATTAAAGGACAACCGATCCTATTGGTCAACCGATCGTCCAAAAGAACAATTTGAGCGATATGAGACATAAGGGCCGAACATCAGGTGTACGTGATTCAATTTTTCAGGGTATACCTAATGATTCATTCTCTAGCCCCAAAACAAACTAGAATGATAGAATTTTCTAGACGGCATTCCTAATGGAGGGAATGACAAAATAGGGAAAGTTCTAGAATTCCCTCATTAAATGAAAGGGTGAGTTGTCTCTCGAAAAAGTCAAAAGTCATGATGGCAGCAAAATATCTTTGGATATTCTAGAAAAAGGTGATGTATATGTTGACCAATTGGAACGCGCTACATGAGCCCTCATTATGGCCTAATATTCTAAAACCCGGCATGATCATCATTAGGCTTCATTAAATGCCCATTGAATGCGGGGTGTTGGTGGACCAATGGGAGAGTGAAAAGCGGGCTGTTATTGATGATGCCTAGGAACTAGATTTGCCGAGTAAGGCCTTTTAGCCTTCCAACTCATGACTTAGGCCACAATTATTGGACCCATAGCCTTGCCACCCAAAAAAATTAGGCGGGACACTTGTAAACATTGGAGAAGACCACTTGGTTTGGTAATGATGGCCCCAATGGCTATAAATAGGAGGAGCTCACTCCATTTTCCCCACTTTGCTCCCATTTTCTCCTCCCGCCGTCTCCTTGAACGCCCCCTCCTCATGCCCTCTCTCTTCGGCCTCCAAGCCAAGTCACCCAATCTTTGTAGCTCACATCCTAGTTCAGGGTTCATCCAGTCTTGTAGGCATGAAAGTCTCACGTCAGTTTTGTAAACTATAGTCACGTTAGAGGCGATAGGATTTCCCTTAGCCTATGTGGAAAGCTTGTTTTGTGATATAAAAAGAAAAGAGGGCCGTAGAGAAATGACTTGTAAAAATACTATTATATTATAAATCAGTGTGTTCTGTGCAATATATGTCCCAATCTTCCAGCTATTGTTTGTCTGGGGAGTTATTGTTCACGTTTTCACATGTGCATGATAACGAGATTAAAAAAAAAAAAAAATTGGGATGGCAACAAGCCTGGGACGTCGCGAAAATAACCTGCAACTCAACCTCCGAGAAAAAGGGGGTGTGACAGTTGATGTCGTGAATTTTGAGTATCATGGTTCTAACATGCACTTTTTTTCCTTCTCCTATTGTAAATTGCGTAATTGCAATGTTGTGTCTGAGATTTTACTTTGATTTTAGTTGATTATACATTACTCTTTAAATGAATTTACATTTGCACTAACCTATCTAGACATTAGATTAGCAAAACTTTTTCATTATACCTGTAAATTTATGTGCATTTCTTTTTTTTTTTTCTCTTTTTTGGTAATTGCACGTACATCATCAAATGTATAGTTGATTATATCTTTATTATTCAGCAGTATCCTTAGGATAAACGTAGAGCTTTTATTTATTGTCTCATTGATGGAAACATAAGGACCATATAGACGGTAGAAACTTCTATGTGTAATGGCTTATGTATACACAATTAATTGCACATTGTTATTTGAGTATCTTGACAACTAAATTTCAAAGTTGGAAAACTATAATTTAATATAATCGATCTTGACTCTGTGGTTTTTTGCCAGAATATGTTTCTATAGTTAAAAAATATCGCTTATTTGAGCTTTCCTTTGAGTTTTTTATACATTTTATTTCTCAAATGCAAAATAGAGGTTGAAAATCTAGTTACACCTTCTTCAGTTTCAAACTCACATCTCATTATTTTAAAGGAAACCTTGATCATTTCTTAAAATTTTGGCCCACCCACTTTGATATATGAATGTATAATCTATTGTGACCCTCGAGATAGGCATCAGATTGGGGATCAACAATCCCCAATTGGTGTGGATTCTCCCAAGTCATTACCTTGTGCAAGGTTGGGATTTTAAATTTTGATCTAATTAATCCTATAAGAATTCTACATGACATGGAGCCGCGACTAGCGTATTGAGGCCGGCTAGGAGCCAAGTAAGATATGAGAATATATTTCACTTCCTATAGAAATAGTGTTCTAAGGTTGAAAACACGATTACAATAGTTATTCAACTAATGTCTTTTCGGTACCTAAATTGATCATTTGTCAATTAAGATGTCCACACGGTCTTTTTACCAAATTATGAGTCATGAAGTTTTGATATGCCAAAAGCCCACATAGTATATTTTGTGTTTATTCTGATCATAAGATATAACCTTATTATTTAATTAAAACAAGCAAATCACAACACAAAAGCGACACAAAAATATTGCAACAAATTCGTCAGGAATAGTAATAAGAGAAAGAGATAAGAGTGTGCTAAAGTAACCCAAGATGAGTTGGCCATGATATAAGATGACAGTGTTATTAAGCCTCAAACAGCAACCCATGAGTTGAATTCAAATTGCATCCAATTTCTTTAGATATGGTCTAAAGAAAAGCACGATTTAAAGTTCGAGCATGCTTCAACAATCGTCTCATCGGTACAAAGCATGATCCCTTTCTTGCTTTGTGGTCTAGTTAGAACATGGGACGGATAGGGAGAGATGTTACGTCCAACTCGACAACCCATATCTCATTCCCTCCCCCAACTACTAATAAAGATGTTTATAATAAAAATTTCCCATATATAGAATAGTTCCATTTCAGTGATAATTAATGTGTAAAAAAAAATTTAAATCATGATTCTAAAATCTTTATAGTTGTAAATAGCACATGATATACTTCTTAATCTTAAAATTGTAGTTCATATTTCTTCTATAATAACATGTAATTGTAATTGCTAAAGAGATAACTAAAAATGTCCATTACTAGATAATAGTATCATAATCACCATATAACAATAAATTTAAATAACGAATCAATGTAGGAAGGTGTTGCCTTAAGCTAATTGCAATTTAAAAATTACAATCCATTTCATCGCACAACCATGAACTGTTTACTTAGTGATATACATAACATTTAATGATAATAACAATTAATCTTAGGCAGACCAATATAATAAAATTAATTATATCTCATCATTTAAAACTTGAATTAGCACTAAAAAGTTAATATTTTCTAATATAATATACATGTTCTTGGATGAACCCTTCTTGTCACGCCCCGAATGTCGAGCGCGTCAACATCCCGCCATGGTCATGGAAATGCGACATTCCCAGGTGGTGTCGCCGACCCCAAATTAAATTATTAATGCGCAAGCAAAACGTACTAAGAAGCCCCTCACAAAAACATACGGGATAGGACAACAGGAAAAAAAATCGATTCAAAATCAAACAACATACTTTCATACATCATTATCAATCCAGGGCTTACATACACCAACAGGATCTGGAGACTATATGCACCAAAAATGGGTCAGAGTTTATGTGCATCAACAAAAAGGGGTCAGCCTACATAACATGGATCAATCCACCAAAAAAGCGGAACAGTCCTATAACTACTAATCAGACTCGTTCGTCGATCCCACATCCTCCACATCTGACAACACCGGGTCCGGAGACGATGGGTTATCCACCCTACCATCAGGCAGGTCAGCTACACCCTCACCCAAGATAGCATCCATCAAGGCCAGTGGAATATCAAAACTGTCAAGCGGACCAATCCTAAAGCCATTGGCCCCAAAACGGAACCAAGCCTTATACCTATGGGATACCCTAATATCTTCGGTCTCTTGGATCCATACGGTAGTCCTGATCAACTCGTAGACCTAATGGCTCCCAGGATCAGGGAAGTTGTGCACCTGCTCGATGATTTGCACTGGGATGCCATTCTTCTCTGGGGGTCCCGCCATCTACGGTCCTATAATATTTTCCCCAAACTGGGATGAGACTTTGTCTCAGCAAGTTCACCCCTCCTAAACCCCTATTAGAAAGAAAATACGCCCCATAGTGGTCTAGCCACGCAGTACAAAAGACTTACCTCGCTTTCTTGCCTTCCTGCAGATTAGTACAATTCATAGCACTCAAGTACAAGTTGTAATAAGCACGTGAACCATCGGAATACAATCCAATTCATTTAATTTCAAATTCACAGCAAGCATTTCAAATCATCATTCATTAGCGCCACACAAGGGCATAGCCTACTCGCAGTTCGGCTATCTACTGACATAAAGCCAGGCATTGCCTCCCCCCTTGGAGCGCGGCTTCGTCAGTACATCGACGGCGTTCCCGAAGGAGCATGGGCCCAGAATCAACTGCGACCCGCATCCACCGCGTGGGCATCCCATATAGGGGCAATTCCAACTTAATAGTTCAAAACAATTCCTCACAATTATCATACCACAACTCATAATCAATTTAAAGCACTTCACACGTCATTCACATATTACAATTACAACAGTAATCTTTAAGAACCCAATTTCGATATCAAACCCGACATTTGAGATTTTCTAATTAAAATCCATATTTTCCTCAATCAACACTCAATTTGCATTAACCATTTATCAATTCCAAATTCTAAATATACAGCGACGATCGGCAAGAAATTCTGAGCAATTAGGGCCAAAAATAATTTTTCGAGTTTTTTTTAATAAATAATATTTTAATGATTTTCGGAATATGATTTATTATTAAATAATCCAACAATTTCGAACCATTTATTTAAATCATAAATAAATTCCTTTAAGTCACATCAAGGCTTATTTTAAATAAACCTACTTAACCCTTAAACTAAACATGCTTTACTTTAATTAAACCACTTAGGGTGTGCATGGAAATGTTTAAGCGTTTAGAGCAACACTCATCGATTTTGTTAAAAAAAAAAAAAACAAAAAACGTGTTTGGTTGCGTTTACATTCTTTTTTTGTTTTTTGTTTTCGGACAAAATAAGAACGAAAAAAAAACAACAATTTGTTGTTTGTTCCCGAAAACAAAAATGAAGAAACATTTCCGGGCTTCTTCTCTCTCTTCTTCTTCTCTTCTTCTTTTCTTCTTCTTTTTTTTCTTCTTTTTTCTTTTGTCGGTCGTCGGCCTCGGCTATGGCCGGTGACCGGCCGTTGAGGCCGAGCCTCGCCATGGCTGGGCAAGCCCAAGCTCGCCTTGGCTGGGCGAGCTCGGGCTCGCCCAGATCCAGCGAGGTCGAGCCTCGCCGGGGGCCGGCGACGCTCGGCCTCGCCGTGGCTGGGCGAGGCTGCCAGCCCCGTCGGCCGGTCGCCAGAGGCCGGTGACCGGCCGAAAAAAGAAAAAATAAAAAAGAAAGGAAAAAATGAAAAATAAAATAAAATTTTTAAAAAATTAAAAGAAACAAAAAAAGAATAAAATTTACCAAACGTGTTTATTCATTTTTTTATTCCCGGACCAAACGTTACCAAACGCGTTCTTTTGTTCAAAAATTGTTAGGAATAGAAACACTTTTTTTGTTTTATTCCTGGAACAAAAAAAAACAAAAACGTTACCATTCCCACCCTAATCTAATCCATATTTAAATGAACTAATCTAACAATCTAATTCCAATCAACCTAAACTAAACACACTTAAGGCATGATTAACCCGCTAATCGGGGTTTAGTGAGTTAAACTCCTTGGAATCGCTTTCCGACGAGTCTCCGGCGAAGAGCACGATGACGCCGACGACAAACTGAGCTCGAAGGGGGCGGAACGGTGGTTGAACGGGCGGAAGAACGGCGGAGGTAGCTAGGGCTCGGGACGGCAGCTTACGGCGACGGATGGCGGCGACAGGGGCTTCGGCGACGACGAATAGTGGCTGGCTGGGAGAGACGACGGCGCGGGAGGCTCGGCGGATGGAGGCGAGGCAGCTCGGTACGGGAGGGCATGTGGTCGCGCGCGGGCGAGCGGCAACGGCGAGCTCCAACGGCGAATGGCAAGCGGCGGCGACGGTCGAACGGCGAAGGGCGGACGAAGGGGGGCGGTTCACACAGCAGCTCCTCTCTCTCTCTCTCTCTCTTCCAAGTTCAAAAGGAAGAAGATGATGGGGACAAGGGGGAAGTGACATCCCACCTTTCCAAGGCTTCATCCCCACCTTCCACTTGTCACAACCCTAGCCCATCTTGCCTCATTCATGACATCACATGTGATGTCATCATCCACTAACTCCAAACCTTCCACAACTTTAGTCCAATAGGTTCAATTTCATTTTCCGCCGGGGTCCAAGTTCTTGTACATCCACTTACTCCAATTTCCATCAATTCTTCTCCAATTGAGTCCAAATTAAAGTCCATAAATTAATCCCATATTTCTAATAAGATTTGTGACATACCATGACTTCCAATTTCAGAATTCGATTTCAATTTCATGGTTAATTTCACTTTGGTACAATACTAGCGCATTCTAATCTACCGATCAGCGTTTACAAATTTTTGTGCATTTAACTTGCGGTTGATCATTTCAAGCCGCAACTTTCGGTTGTCGGGAGAATCTCAAGGTTTCAAATACGGGCACGGGGTACCCAATCGTTAGAAAAGTCGGCCCAGTGTCGGTCGGCAAGAATTGTGTGATCCGGTGGAACCACCCACACCTGATCACATGCCTCTGTCGAGCCAACCTATTTCTGATCTCTAATCGATTTTTATTTGTGCCGTAATGACCCTTGCATATTATCTCGGTCGAAAGGTCGCTTCTTAATCAAATTCTCGAGTCTTATGCATTAGAATTTCTTAACTGGCGGATATAGTTTTTCACGTGAGTGGCCTGACTCGAGAAAAGGGTATATGCGTCTGCGACGAAATGCCCGTCTAAATTTATTGAAATTAAAATTGGAAAATCGGGCTGTCACACTTCCACCAAAATGTCGATTGGGAAAATGCAATGAATGTGATAGTCTTGATACATTGATGCAAGCTTGATTCTAAATCTAAATTAATCTTTGCTTGATCTCCTAGGAGTGGTGGCTATCACTTACGGAGTCGTAGTTTTCCTCACTCCCTTTTATTTTCATTTCAGGTATTGAACACGAGAATGTTTAATTGAATGCACGTGAAGGAAGATTAGGGAGTGGCATTGGAATTGACTATAGGTTATTTGAGTAAGTTTATCAAATTGGATTATATTTATCATTCAATGAAAGGTTTTGATTGGTCAATATATTTTTGTAAAATCACTATTTTTGGTTGAAGGCTTGGTCCTTCATTTTATTAGTAAGGCCGGTCATTCCCTAAATTCTTGGTATAGATGTGGGGCATGGTGGATATTAGGAAAACAAAAAGTCGGTCAATATTTTCACAGAATGATGCCCTTTGGGGATTATTACTAGAATGGACTAGACTCATATTAAGGTTTCATTGTAGTTATTTTATGTGTTCTTAGAACAGCGTAAAGGAGATTGAACTTGGAATTATGTCAAACGTTCATTGAATTGAAAATCCTTTAGTTTAATGAACTATTGTGTCTCATGTGATATCACTTACCATCATAAGATAAAATGCCAATTGACCTTCGAAGCGAGAGTCTCTTGACGATCACATTTGAAGAACTTGAGACAAGTGTAGCTCTAGAATAGCCTCAATTGCAATTCTAGCGAGCCATATGAATCACTGTACTTTCGTTTTTGCCCAAAAAATTAGATAATTGGCAGACGATAAAAATTAATAAGAAGGTATGCATCAGCTAATGACGGCGTTATTGAAGATAGTGGTAATAAATGAAGTTATGCATCCTTTTTAAGTACGTAAAGTTATATTCACTTATCAGAGGACTCACATGTTTTAGATAATTAAATAAGGGGATAATGACACAAACAATATCAGAACTTTAACATAATACGCAATTTGATTCATGAAAATTTAATTTATTTAAACAATCCCTAAATTTTAATTAATTAAATAAGGGGATAATGACACAAATAGTCCACGAATTTTAGCCAAATATGCAATTTGGTGAAGAAACTCTAGCCCAATGTGCAACATAGTTCATAAACTTTTAATTTATTCAATATAGTTCCTAAAAGTATATGTTCAATAAAGTCCATGTATTGTATAAAAATATTCAAATTGAAAGTATAGAGATCAAATTATATATTGGGTCAAAGTTCATGAACTATTTGTTTCATTTTCTATTAAATAATCAACCATCTAAATAGATTTAATTAGTTTTAAATTGGATTATGATTTTCATCGAGAATATATCCAAACTTCTACCATGAAAATAAAAATGATTACGAAATTTCCATGGAATACAACTCTAATGTCTTAAAGCACAGATTAACAGGTGTACTATTTACATCCAGGATTTGTAATAATAACTACTCGTATCTAGTTTTATCTTGTGTCTGTAAATAAATACTTAAATTATGATATCATATGTTGTCTCCTTTAACCTTTCATCACTTAGCTCGTTGTTTGAGAATGCAAAAGGTATATTCATAAATCCATAGTGAATTCTTCCAATGCAACGATAGAAAATAATAGAAAACAATAGAACATATGATCAAATTTATTCCAGGCGATGATTATCTATATGGAGCATTGCGCATAATTATAACTATTTTGCTTCACAATTCTGTGCTGCATCATCCAGCATGTTTAATTTTGATATACAACAGGCATGGACTTCAGGAACTGATTTCTCCGTCTCATGGATGAGAACAACAGAGGGACGACAGAGCGAGTGCATCATGACAAGAGAGATCAGAGAAGCCATGAAGTTGCAGTGAACGATCCGATCCTATCAGCCATTTCCAAAAATAATGAAGTAAGATTTGTAGTACACTCTTGGTTTAAGCAAGCTTAAACTAATGAAGTATGATTTTTCTATTTAAGATCTTGGCCAACTTGTTGGAACAAGCTTGGATCCAATTCTTGCTACTCTTAAACCCACAGACGAATTTAGTTCTTGAGTCTATGAAATCTCACATGTTAGGATGAAACTGAACCGTACAGATTCTGCATTCACATTGCTCGTATTGTTGTGTCTGCTCGTAAATCCTGATCACAAAAGTTCAATTCCATTCAGTCAGTTGGAGATGATCCACTCCATGATTTCTATGTCGTTACCACGATAACATCTTACGAGTTAAAATCTATAGTGTTTCTTGGATACGAAATTAATTATTTTTATCAAATCTAAAATTCACCCATCAAAGATTATATTTTTATTTATTCTTCATCTCACAATCTAACTTGAATGCATACATTCATCTTTATAAAAATATGCCACAAATGTAATATTCGTTTCCTTTTTGCGGTTTCACATGTGAATACTAAGAAAGTTGGATAGAATCGAGTTTTGTTGTTGACCTGCATCTTCATGAAGCTCACTTTGCTATAAATTATTTAGAACCAGCCCTTCACATTAATTAGATTAAAAGCTTATTTTCTCAAATGATTAATACCTATGCTCCCAAAAGTATCACTTCAAGTAAAGTTTAATAAATCACCAAGATTTACTCTGGTGGTCATCCTTCCCACATGAAAAGAAGGAAGTAAGGGGGGTTTGAATCCCCACCTTCTCAGGGAGATTGTGGTGGAGACAATTTAGCTTAAGGTGTGGGTTTCAACTCCAACATCTTACAATGAGGCAAGGTAAAAGTCTAAGAGTAAGAATTAAAATGGGAGTAGAGTATAACAAAAAAAAAAAAAAAGGAGTAAACTTTGATAAATTATTAATTCGTATGTAATTTGAATTGTCATTAAATCTAAAATGCCAATTGAGAATATTCTTTTAGTCTTTTTCATATATGTGATTGATATATGATGTTTTTATTAATTGATTGTACATCAGTCGTAATATACCTAACACAAACACTTTCTACATATAATTTAGTAGATTAGTCCTGATAAACTTGACATAAACACCTTTCACACGCGCTTGCATTGTGGACAAATATATGTGACGTTCCTGCTCAAAGATACATTTATCCACTAAGGTTATACATGCATGACATGCGCAAAGTGCACCTGGTGCGTGCACTGATTTTAGTATCAATTTATCGAAGTGCACGATTTATAGTGTTACATTTGTCTACTAATGCTATGTTTGTCAGGAGGGATTAAGAGGAAAGAGACAGCTTAGAAAACACAATCGTGTTTGGAAGGAGGGGAAAGAGATGGAGGGACATGATTGGAAAGATTATGAGAAATTATGAGAGATCAAAAGGGATTGATCCCGTCAATTCTATGTGTTGACACCTAAATTTTAGCAACCCGATTAATCATTTATTGCATAGAAAATTATGGGTTAATTTTGTCTCTGAAAAAAATATTAATTGCATAGCATATAAATTTAGGTGCGTTTGTTTTTAATTTGCATTTTTTACATTTGTTTATTGAATAGATGGTGGATGGGTCGAATTGGTGTTTTTGAGTTTTTTAAATTAATAGGTGATTGATTTAACGGTTTAATGAAAATCCTAATTAGCTGGCCGTTTTAAATTGAGATTTGAAATGAGGATTTTTGGAATTTAAGAAAATCGGGGTTATGATCTTATCTTTAAAAATCAGTAGAAAATATTTAGGAGATAAGGAGAATAAAAATATTTTGGTGATCATGAGGTTATAGGCAATCTTTTCGTCGGATGAAATATTCACAAAAGGATTGCATTTTGTTTTGGGCCTGTAAAAGGGTGTGTACGGAAGGCTTTTGGGGGGCTTTTTCTTTTCACTCGGTTTTGGAAGAAAAGGGAAAAGTAAAAAAAATTTGCTTGCTTGACCGAAAAAGTGAACAGAGAGATTGGCCGTCCATGGGTTTTGAGGAGAGAAGAAACACCAAAGTAAAAAGCTAAAAAGCAGAGAGAGACAGAAAAGCAGTTCACTGTTCATCTTCTCCTTCCCCCCCTGCGTTCGCTGTCTGCCTTCCGGAGCTTGCCCCACCGCCTAAATCAGCCGTGACCTCCGATCAGTGACCCAGGTCGCAAGCCAGGCAGACCCGTGCCGCTCGATCCGACTTGCCGCTGCTGCTCCGCGAGGCCAGGCAGACCCGCGCTGCTCGCTCCCCTCGACATCCTGCCGACCCGTGCCGCTCGCCGCCCCGAAGCCAGCCGCGACCGCTGCGCCGCCCCGAGTCCCCGACGCTTGAGTCTTCCTCCGCCCGAGCCCATCGTGCCGCGCCGGAGTGCCACCCGATCCGCACCTTCTGCAGCTAGATCCGACCCACTAGCCTCCACCGTGAGCACCCGAGCAGCTCCACCCGCGACTCGCCTCCCCTTGCCGGCTCCGATTCCGCTCCGCCCCTGTCCTGTTGCCACCGTCGCCGATTTACCCTTGCCGAAGCCCCTCGCTGGACCGACAACCGGCTGCCTTGGAGATCCACGAGCAAGCAGTGCTCGAAAAAGAGAAACAGGAAAAGAAAATAGAAAAAGAAAAAAATCAGATTAGGTAGTTTTTTTTTCTTTTATTTATCTTTTATTTTTTTTAATATTCTGCTTTAGTGAAATTGTTCCTTTAAGTATTATGATTGATATTCCAACATGAAAGTGCCCCGTCAATCCTCGATAATCCGATTTTAGATCTTTCAAATCCCTTCAAAATCAACAATCCAATCTCGATGAGATTGATTAAGCGATTTAATTTAAAATTAGCCGTCCGATCTCAACGCGAGATATGGTTATTAATTTTTGGATGTCAATATTATCTTGTTTGGTTTGTCATCGTCAAGTTAGTTGAGTCAATCTTATTTTAAGTAAAGAAAAATCCAAAAATACTTGAGTTAGGAATAGATTTGCTTTAGAATATTCCTAGTCTTAGGTTTAAAATCGCAATCTTATTTCGAATTTTTAAATAAAAAATCAAAAAAGAAAGTGTAATCATTTAGGTTGTTAGTTTTTATTTGAATTGCATGTTTAATTATGTGTTAGTTTTAATTTCGAATTTCTTAAAGAAAAACACAAAATTTTTCATTAAATTTAGATCATCTTTTTGTAGATAAATTGTATTTTAGATTTAGATAATGTCTTAGTTTAAATTAGGATTTAAAATGACTTAATCCCTAGTTTAAATTAGATAGAATCTTAATCTAGCTAGATCATTTCAAATTTCATAAAATTTGTCTTAGGATAAATTAGTTGCAATTTCTAGGATAGATTGCATTTTTAAAATAAAAAATGTCATTTGCATGTCATATAAAATTAGGTTCATGAAATGCACGTCATTTAGTGATTATTGTTAGGTTCATTTCTAATTAGAAATTGTCCGTCATTAGATTAGGTCATTTAATAAATGTCACGTGACGTATAAACTTGCGTAATAAATTGCATGTTGCATGTCATTTTAGTTGAAATAATTTTATACGTTGCATTGCATTGCACATAATTAGAATTAAGTCATTTTGGTTAATTTAGATTGCATATTTAATTATTGCATGTTCATTAAGAAATTACAAAATTTTTCATTTATTCATATAGTTTAGGACATGTTGCCATACCGTATCATTTCATATTAAATTAAAAGCATTGCATGATTCTTATTAAATAAGTGAAAATGAAAAAAGAAATTGCGTGTTAATTAGAAACCATATCTAGGATTGTTAATGTGGATTTTAATTTAACACTCGCAGATGCTTTCGTTGCTTTGAGGTAAGTTCTGTATCATTTAATTGCTTTTTTGGGTGTTAAATTGGTGGTTTTAGATCTCGCGTGATTTAACACTTTCACGTGTTAGGGAAATAGATTTAAAATCAATTCAAATTGTTGCCAAACATTTTTCAAAATAAAAAGAAAGGTCTGAAAGGGCGTTAGAGAAATCTAACGTAACCAAGTCCCCTCACGTCTTGTCTCTCGGTTAAGTAGGAGTAAAGTAAATCTCCGTTCTTTACTATGGTTTTAATCGACCTACCAAAAATAGATTAATGGGCGACTCCAATTAAAATTCAATTAGACAAGTTAACAATTCAAACCTAAGTCGCGAATTGGTATGGGTTTGAGAGCTCCGAGTTAAATCTAAAGAACTGATCAATCCATTCGCCAAACCCTTTTTGGTTGGCTACACCCGAAAAATTTGGTCGCGACACTATGTATGTTATAAATCCCCTCGAATCTCTCCGAATATGGGAGGATTCGAAGGGATTTGGAGATTTTTGTTCATTATTTAACAAATTTGTTCTTCCTTCTTGCTAATATCCATCCTTATTCAGTATCAATTGATATTAAGGCATATCGATTATGCCAATTGCTAACCTTTAGTTTTACAATTGTCTATTAAAGCACTTACATGAATGAGTATGCAATGATTGAGGGAACATTATTACATATACTTTAATGTTTTTTTTTTAAATTATTCTTAAGGTTTGTTAGTCCACTAAATTTTAGCGGCCATTTAATAATCCATCAAGGAAAAATTTGAAAATCTTAGTAGGGAGTTAATTTCACATTATTTAGATGTATCCAGTCCAATGATTCCCAAACATCAATCATGATTTCCTAATTTCGTTCCTTCTAAAATAAAATGGCATGGATAATAATGTACGGTGTGGCTGCCACGTGATTGCACATCTTCGCGTCTAACTTTTTTGGCCGTCCTAAAAAGCTAGTCAAATTTTGAATGTGTGACAGCTAAGGTTTTGTTTTAAGAAGAAAATGTTAAAGAGATGACCTGCACAATAGTCTCAAAAGCACGTCCATTGTAGGCTCCTGCCCGTCTGCAACCACTTTCGTTGAGTGACTCATATGTTTGAGAGCCGGTGGTGACAAGTTTCGTGATCATTTTGCTCGTTGTAGAATGGAGTCCATCTGATCCCTGATGCATCCAACCTCCATTGTGAGATCGAAGGTTGCATAGAACGGAGTCTGTTTGCATTTTCTTTTGCTTGTGATTCCGTGATTTATGACCTTGAATTTTGCGATCTAAAGAATCTTGAGGTCTGAGGGGGCTATTATTATGGATCGATCGAAATTAAAAATATATGTGAGGCAACTAGCCCATAAAAAAAGGTTAATAATTCAATTAACGAATTAACATGATGATACCCATTGAACTTATGCCACTTAATTATTTTATTTAGATAGTGCGTAAAATGTGCCAACATATGCCTTCGAATTATTTTTCGCAATGTACAGTTTATGCCTTTATTCATATAATGTGATGGAGGCCACAAACTCCAAGCAGTATCCCTCGGCTGATGGTTGCCAAGGGGGCAACAGCTCTACTAACCACCCTATCTCTCTTTGCGGCTTATGTTCCTTTTATATTCTTTTTCCTTTCTTTTTTATTTTGATTTTATCTGTGATAAATGTATTAAAAAGCCCTAAACTTGTTATGAAAATATAATTAAATTCTAATTTTTTTTTTAAAATACAATTAAGTCTTAAAACTTGTTAGAATTTTCTGATTGTCAAGCTGGATAGATTAAATGGAAGGAGATTTGACAAGTTTTAGAACTTTGTTATACTTTTTAAAAGTTTTGTGGCGCAATTGCACATTTTAAAAATTTTAATATTCAATTGCACTTTTATAATAAGTTTTAAGATTTTAGTGCACTCATCACATTTTATTTTGATTTCTTTGAATTCATTTAATATTGTCTAAATTAGTTATTTTAAATTGCAAAAAATATGTTTCACATGGAAAATTGTATAAGTGGCTCGAGCACTTATTAAGCCCTATTAATTATGCTTTTTAAATGTAAATTTACGTTTTGAAGTAAGTGACTTTATTAAAATGCGTGAACTTTTCATTTTCCAATAGTTTAGAAAAATATCATTCCGTTGAATCTTCAAAATACTAGTTGCTATGTCAGCTAACCTACTATAATTATTACCAAAATAACATCCGACTGTTGGAGCTACAATTGATATATAATGAAGATAGTCCCGATTACAATCTCTTCTTATCTTATGTCTTCACATTTATTATTGAGGAAGGGAGGGCCCTTCATAACATTTTTCTATATGAAAAGCAATCTTATAATTTTTAATAATCAAGAGAAATTAAAATAAAGAAAGAAACAAAACTAATATAAGAAAAGAATGGAGGCCGTGAAGAGAGAGGATGGCTGGTTGAGCTGCCACCATCCTCCGACACAGTGTTGAATGTTAAAACTGTTCTTGATTAGTGTGCTTATCTAGAACCTAAAAGGGTTTTGAAATTCTCGATCAGTTTGTGAGAACGATTGTTTGTAGCATTTATATTCGTGTTTGTGATACAATATGATATGCTTGGTTGGCATTTGATGAATGGTGCAATTTGTGCTGTGAATCTGTTTTTGATTTGCTTAAAAAAAAAATTTCCCACCAAACCGAAAGGGTGCGAAGGAGCGATCAAGGAACCGGCATCTTCATACCCGCTAGTAATGTCTGCTTTCCGTCAAACCTATTCTTCATGGAGTTCTCGGGGGACGGGCCTAAGGGGACTACCCAACTGCTAGGGGATTGGCCCGGGCCCCGTGGATAAAATTTCCCATATTGGTTCGAACCCGAAACCTCTTGCAAAATCTTGTCATGGAGACATCCGACCATTGGGCTACTGTGCCTGCGGTGGCTTTGCTTAGAATTTATTCCGTTGGATTTGGTTTCGACTCCTATTCAGAATAGAAGAACAAGTCAGTATTCTCGTCTGTTCTATTTTCGGATCTGTTGGCTTTAATGTAGAATATGGGACGAAGCAGCGATGACTATTGATAATCCTGATGCTGCTTTCTGTTGGACCTGGTGGGTGAACTAACTCAGGAGATGGTCGGCGGTAGATTTGAATGTCTAAGTTGAGTGTTTTGGCTGTATAAGAATAATGCAAGTGGATGCACTGGTTTGTAACAGGAGATTGGTGTGCTGAAAAGAAGGTTTTCAGATTTATTCAAAGACAGGATGCCCTGTAATCATAAGGGTGAAAGAAATCTGATTCTGGCAAGTGGGTCCTTGAGCAATTTGCAAAAGATCATAATCATGATCTCGACAACTGTGAGGAGAATCATCCTGCTAATTCCCGATCCAAAAGTTCAGCAACAACCGCTGAAGTGGTTGATTTGTGCTGTAAATCATGGACAAAACAGCTTGATGTTGTTGATTATGGATGCTCATCTTCTTTAAGTATTGTCAGTGCCAAACACATTAAACCGGGGGAAAATAAAGGACAAGTGATCCTTGAGCCCTTTGTGGGTCTAAAGTTTGATTCAGCTAACGAAGCATCCCAGTATTATGATACATATGCTGGGAACATGGGATATAGAGTTCGTATTGGTCAGTTGTTTCGATCAAAGAGCGATGGTTTGATTAATTCTAGAGATTTGTCTGCTTGAAGGAAGGATTTCAGCATCCTTCTAGGGTTGGGTGTGGTGCATTTATGAGGATTAAGAGGCATGACAATGGAAGGTGGATTGTTGATCGTTATCAACTAGAGCGTAACCATGAGCTTGAGATGCAAACGAAAGCCAACAGAGGTTCAGCTTCTGGGAAATTTTTAGATGAGATTAATGAAACATCAGAAAAACTAGACATTGCTAAAAAGCACAATGCGAGCCTCATAAAGAAGCAGCGTGCGAGCAACATAGGAAGTGACTGGTATACCGTGCTTCTTAATTACTTTCAGAACCGACAAGCTGAGGACATTGGGTTGCTGTAGGAGTCTTTTCTGTGCTGATGCCATCATTTTTGATACCTCCTATAAGCAAAACAATTATGTGGTGCCATATGCTACTTAGGTTGGTGTTAATCACCTCAAGCGGGCGGTTCTTCTTGGATGTGCTCTAGTTGCTAATGAATCGAAGGAGTCCTTCATATGGTTGTTTGAAACATGGCTCAGGGCAATGTCTGGGTGCCATCCCCAGTCGATAATAGCTGATCATGATGATTCCATTCTGCAAGTGATTGCACAGGTTTTTCCTTCGAGTCATCATCGATTCTCAGTGTGGCAAATTAAGACAAAAGAACATGAGCATTTGAGTCCACTGAGTAGTGATTGTAAATGTGAATAAGAAATTTGTTTATCAAAGTCATACGGTTGGTGAACTTGATGCTGCATGGCAATGTATCATAAAGAAGGTGTTGGATATCTTGCCGAAAAATGCAATATTCAATTTGTATTTTCAAAGAAACTCTCAATTTTTACCCCAAAGTTCATATTTAATATTCCCTTGATTGATTTTTGTCGTGACCCTCCGACATGAGGAAGACGGGTTTCAGAGGTAGTGTTGAGTTGGGGATCAGTACGGACTCTCCCAAACCCTCACCTCATGTGATATTGAGATTCTCATTAGTCAATTAGTTAGCATGATGGTTAACCGTACTCTAAAACATGGGGAAAAAATATCATTGGCTTATAAGAATTCTAGGTAAGGAGGAGTCGTCACTAATTCATTCGGGTCCATTAAAAATCAAGTGAGGAATAAGATGATGCATAACTTCTTATGCAAATAGAGATCTAGAATTGGGCACTTGATTACATTAATGTCATTTTGATACCCTAAAGTTGCGTTTGGTAATCCAGATTTAAGTCCTAAAAGACTAATCAATTGGGTGTCACATGTGATCTTTTTAGCCAATTATGAGTCTTAAAAGTCTTGTCCACTAAGTGTCCATACAATATTTTTGTGTTTATTAAGATCCTAAATATAACCTAAACATTCAACTAAAACAAGTAAGTCATGGCATAAAAGCAAAATAAAAGAATTACAACCCAGTCATCAAAGATAGTAATGAAAGAACAATTAAAAAAGTAAAGTAAAGTAACATGGCCTTGTTATGAAGTCTTGGGACAACAATCACCCTAAGCTAAATTAAAATCGAATTCAATTTTTCAAAGGAGACTATTCAAACTAAAACTAAAGCAGTGAAATCATCAATTTTCCTAAATATCTAAATGAAGTTAAACGAAATCTAATTCTAAGATCTAACCAACATAACAGGAATCAAGGCCTATTGTTCTAATCATTTTACAAAATTTTAAATCTTTTTTTAATCTTATAAGAGGGGACTCAGGCTAGGTCCTTGGGCCCAGGCACGGCCCGAATGTGTATCAAATTCATATCCCAAAGGTTCGGGTCACCAAAGTGCATGGGTTCATTATAACAAACCCACCTTATACTGAGAATATCATCACGCTATCTTAACCCGCTTCCTGACTTCTATCCGTCGGCCACCATCTCAAACGACGTCCACTCAAAACTCCCGTACACGACAACAGCACAACCGACGCAAACAGATAACGCGAGACGCAATAAACAAACTGCTGGAAACGAGTGCATAGATTTATCGCCATCATCTCGGACGTTTTTCTGCAGGCGGTCTCCATTGACAACCACGGGAACACCGCGAAACACAAAGTAAAAAAAGCAGCAGAAAGATGTGTGCAGATTCAATTGTGATAACAATGAAATGTAAATGCAATCAAAGCTTTGCGTTACTAAAATGATTAATCTACACCAAAACGCCATCAGATTGCGCAAAAAATATAAGCTATTTCGTAACAATGTCTTAGAGGTGTTTTAACAAATAGTTTGTGTGCATCAAGAACATCGAATCTGGTCACGAATTTCCAAGTAATTTTTCATCTAAAACTGACACTGGCACAATAATGTCATCACATATCATCATAAAACACTTTAGATTCTCAATGATTTATGCATGAGTGATATGAACGCAACTCGGTCTTGTATCTCGAATGACGCAGAACTGGGGATGATGAAGTTACCAGGTTAACAGGACGAGATAAAACGAATATAATGTTGTCAATCGAAATCAAATCTAGTAGAAGTAACTCAAGCGAGATCCGAGCACTTCAAAGCAAAACAGAGAGGCCACTGCGCAAAGTTTAAGGCAGCGAATGGCGATAGCTCTTAGTCGCCTGAATTCGATGAATAAAGTCTGCAAAGTGAAATAAACCAGTGAGATTGTTTTCTCCATACTCCCCGCAGCTTCAAAAAAATTAAAAATTAGAAAAAAACGATTCTCTGTTTTCCGTTCCTATCATGGCCCACCTCAAAGCAGTTGGCGATGGAGGGGCGACAGTCAACGGCGACGATCGGCAGTGGCAAACAGCGTCCAGAGGGTGATGGTGAATGAAATCGATGAAGGAGCCTCTGACAATTCAGGAAGAGACCGAGAAACCAGCGTTACTGACTACTAAAATCAGGAACCAAAGGAAGGTAGAGGGAACTTAGCTTTTGCGGCGATCGAACAATGAAGAACTGAGTTCCGATCGTCTAAGCAGAACTGAGGAATGTCGGATTGAGGATTGGATATCGTCGGAGACTGGATCGACTTAGAATAGCCGGAATTCGGTGTTTTTGGAGGAGCTATGGAGTTCTAGAGAGCTATCCGTGAACTCAAAGACAGGTAAATTGGCATTTTTGCAATCGATCCTTGTTATGAAATTGTAGTACTGCATGAATTCTTACCAATGACACAAAACTCTACTTGATTTGATTATTTTTAGAGTGAGAACTGAGTGCATGAACCTGGCACCTCTCGTAACGTGGGTTTTCACGCACATCGTTTCTTCCGGCGACTCGTGCGGTCCATCTAGAAGTCGCAACACCGTTTTCTCTGTTAAACCCAAAAAGGAGAGTACTTTGTTCTGGGAGATTTTCCTGATTTTTTAGAATATTAGATTTTTCTGTTGTTTTTTGGAAATTAGGGAAATTGTGGAAATTATAGATAATGGTTTTCTCGACATCTAAAAATTTTCTAGTTAATCTGGTGTGTTTCAATATATATTAATTATGAAAATTTTTAATTAATGGCCTTTGAAGAAAAAAAAAATGTGAAAAGTAGGTGCAATTATTGAAGAAAAAAGTTAACACGTGCAATATTTGCAAAAAAAATATATATAATTACCAATTTTCTAGAAAAATATAAATTATATTGTGCAAATAATTATATTTTTCTAATTGTTCGCACATTTTATGTAATTTTTGAGTTGTTGGGGGTGCATATCGAGGCCACGGACTCGAAATTGAGGATAGGAGGGCATTCAAGTAATTTTCCATCAGAATGGAAGTTTTTGGCCCAAGTGCATTCAGCCATTGTTTAAAATGACTAATTTCTATAAACGGTATTGAATTGTGTTTAAGGACCTAAGATTGAGTTGTGCGGCTTGAATTAGTGATTTAATCGAGGCAAGTAATTTCTATCACCATTATATTTTGTAAAATATTGCATGACATGATTTACCGAGAAAAAGTTATATTGTGACATGACATGTATTTTTGAAGTGTATTAATAAATATTATTTTATGGCATACTCTTTTTAGATCAAGCATTGGATACTTTTGAGTCTATGACCTGGAAATATTTTAAGCTGAAATGCTATTTATGTATATAATGTGTACGTGAGCACACAAACCAATATTGTTGCCGGGCTTAATCTAGACCGATGTGATTTACAATGTTTATTCATACCCGATGTGATTTTCAGAGCTTAATCGACAATATTTTTGGGTTGTCATGTGGTGAAGTGTGACTGTAGGGTTTTTTTACATTGAGTTTGATATATGTTGATTATAGTACATGGGTTTATGATATAGTGCAAATGTATTATTTATTGAAGTAAGCATTCCACTTTTTACATGGGAAAATGCAATTAACGTGATGGTCTTGATATAGCAATGCAAACTTGTTCCTAGAGGTACATCATTCTTTGCTTTATCCCATAGGAGCAATGTCTATCACTTATTGAGCCATGGTTTTCCTCACCCACTTTTACTACATTTTAAGTTTTGAAAATGAGAAAGTTTAATAGAATGCACATGAAGAGGGATTCGAGAGTGGCATTGGAATTTACAATAGACAATTTGAATAAACTTCATCAAATTTGATTTATGAATTTCTAATAATTGGTTAGTTCCTGATTCACTAGACTTTGTTATAAATATCATCCAATGAAAGGTTTTGCTTAGTCTACATATAAATAAATACATACATACATACATACATATATTAAAATCACTATTTTGGGCTAAAGAATCGATCCTTCAGCTTTTTTTTTTTTTTTAAAGTTGGTTGGCCATTCCCTAAGTTCTAGATTGCATATGCAGATCAATGCGCTAAGGGACTATTACTTGAACAAACTTGACACATTTATAGTTTTCGATACGTTCTTTGTAAAGGAGATTGAACTTGGGAATTATGAGAAAAGTTCTTTGAATTGAACATCCTCCAATTGAATGGAGGAAATAATAAGATAAAATGCAAATTGGCATTTGAAGCAATAAGCTCTCGACGATAGCGGATCTAGATAAATAAAAATTCCCTTAAAGATCTCTTTGCACACTAGGCAAGACCACAACTTATACATTTATGCAATGTACAATCCCATATTAAGGCATTAGGTCGCTTTGTTTTCATAAATATCAAAATGATTCCATACGAGGGCAAAATGACGGACATACACCTCCATTTTTTGGCATATAGAATTTGGACACAATATTTTACCATCTTTTTCCTATCTCCATGATATCGATTAGTTTGGAATATCCTTTAATTCAAAATCATAACTTTTCTTTATCAATTTCTAGAAGATAACTTATTTCTATAATCAAGTTTGATTATCATTTTTATTCCCTAACATATTTTGTTTCTAATTCGTCTCTTTTCAGTACACACAATCAATCAAACCTTTCTTGAATTTCATATTTGATCATATTATTAGCTGCCTCTATCTCTTAATGTAATATTTTTTAACATGACTAGTGGATAAGCTTTCTATTGTATTTAGTAACTTCCTCTATCGTACTTTTACATTCTCTATTTGCCGCCCCCAATGATCATCAATTATGCACTTCACACGTCTACTTTTGTTAAATTGCAACATGCTCACCGTCTTTTGACATCTGACTTTTTTACAGACTAATCGGAGATGCATTCTTTTAACAAAAAAATTAATAAATATAGAATAGAGAATAAAAAAAAACAATAAAAACAATAAACGATCAATGAAGGATCTCATCTAAGGAGTCCGGCCCACATTCATTCGATTTGGGCTCAAGGCAATCCAGCTCATCACCCCAAATTCACAAACTCCCGACGCTCAAATTGGTGAAATCCAATTCCGTCAAGAAGAGCTCATGATCATCTTCTTCCATGGAAGCCTTCAATTCCCTCAGAGATCATCACACCCAGAGCCGGATCGGAAATGGTGGAGTTGTGCGAGAAGCGAGCAAGAGGCGACCGGATGCCGTCGGACGCATTGATCGTAAACTCTCGTGAGAACGGAGATAGCCACTCGGCAGGAGAACGAGAACTGACACGCACCTCGGGAATTGGAGCAGCAAAAAGCCTGTCTCTCTCGATCCTCTACATGTTCCAGCGGCGCCGGAACCCCACCGCTGATCCGCGCCGGAACCCCACCGCTTACGTCACCACGTCCATGCTTTCAAATCGCGATGTTCTCGCGCTCGAGCTTCGAGTCCGTGTGCTTCATCAATGAACTCGAGTTTGTTGAACCATGGAGAATTTCTTCAACCTTTGACAACTTGGAGCCTTCGAGCTCTCAATTTTCATTGAGCGTGGAAGTTCAGAACATCGCTCGATCGCTAAAAAAGGACTAAAAAAGCTAAGTTTGGAGGGCGCCTGTAATTTCCCTTCCAGCAGGCCTGACTTTTGTAACTAGATAGAGGGCGTCGAGTTGTTTTATGGGGATCCGAATTTTATTTTTTTTGGTCGAAAATGCATCTTCATTTCATTTACTTAGATAAGTTTGGGGCAATTTGTGGCATCCTAAAATCTCGTGACAACTTCTGGAGTACCATGAACTATGATTAGGTAACGGAAGTACCGTTTGATTTTGTATTAGCCATTGAATTAATGAATTTCAATTAATTTAAGGCCGAGCATTGTAATGGATGATTGTTTGGATGGAGATGTGTCTACAAGTGACCCAAGAATTTTATTAAGGTGCAAATTGATATAGAAATCTTATTCTTGGTGATGCACTTTATAAGTAGAGTTTTATTGATTTAAATTATAAAGTCTTGTGGATTTATAAGTTGAAATTATGTGTTTGTTTAAATAAAGATTAAATGGGATAGGAATAGGAGAGGGTGGGCTGATTTTTAGGCCCAAAGACCGTCCAACCAGCCCACGTCAACCCCCTATTCGACCGGCCCATGAAGGCCCAAGACCGGCCCAACACTTGAAGCCCATCAACCTTGCATGTGAGCTGCCAAGTGGCATGGAGGAGAAGCCAAGTGTGGCTGCCCCCATTGGCTTCCTTGGGCGGCTTCATGCAATCAAATGATTGCAAATGATTATGGGGGAAAGAAAGCTAAAGGGAGAGAGGCGGATTAGGCGAGGGAAAGGGAGAGAGAGAGTGTCATCCAAGAGAGAGAGGAGAGAAGAGAGAAAGGGGAAGCGGGCGTGCCAGAGGAAGGAGAAGGAGGATCATCCGCCTAGCTCGCCGCTGTCCGTTCGCCGCTTTGCCATTGTTCTTGTTGCTGTTTGTGCTTAAGTTTAAAGCAAGTGAAGTCCTAAACCTGCCCCTTGCATTGCTGTGTGTATGTGTAGTAGATGGTAAGTCTTGGTTGTGGTAGATGGGATGAGATTTCGGAGCTTTGAAGAGAGATTCGTTGGTCATGCATGCTGTTTCTGGAAAGACCAGTTCGACCGTCCATGAGATTGTGTGTTGCATGTGAGTTTTTTAGTTGGAATCTTATTTTGATTTCTTCATAAAAGTTGTATAGAACACCTTGAAGAACAACATACTAAAATTTGAGGCAAAACGAACAAGTATTTGTTAGTGAAATGATTTTTCTTTGGAGAAGTTAGATCTGGAATCCGTTGTGCTGACCTTTAGAGATTTCGTGGTCTGTAAAGTAATTTTTTAGTGAAAATCTCACTTCAATCTCTGAATGAAAGTTGTAGTACACTTCTTGAGGTAGAACATATCAAAACTTTAGAGGAAATGAACGAGAATATGTTGGTAAAATCGTTGTCTTTTGAAGAAACTGGATCTGGGAAAAATGTCACCTCGACCCAGTATGATTTCGTGATTTTTATAAAATCATACAGTTAAAATTTGTTCGTGTGTCCTTAATGAAAGTTGTAGGTAATGTTCTGAGGAATAACATAATAAAAATTTAGAATAAATGAACATATGAAGGTCGGTGAAATGAGTTTCTTTTGAAAGATGATAATCTGGGAAAAGATAACACCGAGAACAGGGGGAATAAATCGTCTATATCTATTAATCTAGAACGATTCGGATTTAGATTTCTTCATGAGATATTTACCTATTGGACTTGTCTATAACATGTCAAAATTTCAGAATTTTTGGAGTTCATTTGGATATTTAATTTAAATTTCTTCAGAAACTGTGCAAGCTGAAATATTGAAGTTTTGAATTCTGTGATGCATGGAATATACTGTGTTGTGTGAGATTCTTTTGGCATGGAGTTATTCATGAGATATCTGCCTATAGGTCTCGTCTATAATGTATCAAGTTTTCAGAATTTATTAATGTCATTTACTAATTTTTCTGGAATTTTAATTAGAGGAATGCATTCTGATTTATTCGAAACATTGATGTGTTTTGAAAAATGAATGAAATTATCCATGTGATGTAATACTTTGAGTGGTTGATCTTGCTGCATATGTGATGACATATGGCATGTTATATGGCATGAAAAGTTGGTTGAGATCTTTGATATTATTGCATCGAATACCATGTTGAGATTGAGACACATGTATGAATATAAATTGAGATGATGACAAGACCGTCGGAGGTGTGAGCCGACGATGCCTCGGGAGCTTCGAGATGCCCGGGATGGGGGGTGCCGGATGTCCGAAGTGTGGGGGTGCCGGATGTCCCCGGGAGTTTCAAGATGCCCGGAATGTAGGGGTGCCGGAAGCCTCCGAGGTGTGTGCCGGGGGGATACCTCGTGATGCTAGTTGGAATACGAGATGCCCGGAGTGTGGTGGTGCTGGATGCTCGGAAGTGTGTGTCGAAGGTTCCTCATGATGCCAAGTTGGATGCGAGCGATAAATTGTGGGATGAAAACACTGGTCCCTGGAAAGATAAAAATTGGGATTGTATCATATGGCATGAATATATGCATGAATGCTTGATGATGAGTACATTGTGGTATATGCACATATGGCATGGATATATGCATGAATGCTTGATTGAGTGCATGGTGGTATATGCACATATGGCATGGATATATGCATGAATGCTTGATGATGAGTGCATAGTGATATATGCATATATGGCATGGATATATACATGAATGCTTGATGATAAGTGCATGGTGATATATGCATGGCTGTAAGGTAAGGAATGCTTGAATGCATGAATGATATGTGTTTTATTCTTGATTGTTCTGTTTGGCGCATTGAGTAGTGTGGTGGATCTTTACTGCTGAGTGATTGTACTCACCCTTTTGGGGATTAACATTTCAGATTAGAAAGATGCCGTTGCGACCAGTTGCACGCGGTACTTACTATGGCATACCTACTGATGTGGATGTGGAGTGTACTGAGCATGTATGTGTCGGTGCTCCTGGTTTAGTTTTTGTTCGAGTCCGTGTCCTGGTGATGTACGACGTGGGTCGAGTTGATGGCCCGGTTGGTCCAGGAGTTTATATCTGTCCATGTTTGACATGATGGAGTTTATGTTAGGGATGTTACCGCCGCCGCCACCCGATGCACTGGATTGGGTATGATTGCGCATATAGTTGATGGGAGCTGACACTTTTTGGAGATAGCCGACGCTCGTTGATGGAGGGTGGTACATGTTCGATGTAGAATCGAGTCCTTTTTGGGGTGGTAGCCAAGTATAGTTAAAATCTTGGCCTTTTTGTTGTATCGACCTTGATGTCCATCATGAAAATATAAATAAGAGTGAATTTACATTATCTTTTCTTATGGTGCGTAGTTGGTGTGTATTGCATTATGGTTATTAGAGGGAGAGATGGTGAGACTTGTTTTTGCTTCCGCTAATAAGTTGCGCTGGGACCGCTTTCAAAAAAAAAATCCCTAGCCAAAGGGTATCGGTCTGTGAAGTTATATGAGATCGAGTAATTAAAAGAGAGATCACCTGTGGCGACCTCAGGTGAATCGGGGGTGCCACAACGTTGTTTTGGTATCAGAGCAATGGTTATAGATTGGAGTGATAAGGAGCCTCATTTGGAAATTGAGGAACATGATGATAATGCACACCATAGGATATTAAATGGAATAATTGGTTAACCTTGAATAACGGGTGATGAGTATTCGCTCGTAGATCCCTAGTAGTTTATTTTGAGTTGTCTTTAGGTACCAGTAACATGTGTATGTTACTTATGTAGTAGTAGTTGCTTTGAATGGAGACAGTGAGTCTTAGATTATTCCTGAGGCAATGCTTGGAAATTGCAAAAAAGTTATGGTGCGAGCTGGAAGTGCTCATCCATTAGGGCTGAAGCCTCTGTTGCAAGGGCTGAACCTCGAATGGAAGACATCCTGCAGGCATTGGCCAATATTGGAAATCTGATGGATAAGCAAGCGCAGCAATAACTTGGAATGGAACGTCGCCCTCAAGGACTGGTGGAACAATTTCTAAAGTTGAAGCCACTTAAGTTTAGTGGAATATGAAGTCCTGAGGAGGCAGAGCATTGGATTGATGGAATGGAGCAAATTTTCTGGTTGTTGGACTGCAGTGATGCTGAGAAAATAGTTTTGGCAGAGTACCAGCTGGAGGGAAATGCAAAGTTTTGATGGAAAGCTTCGAAGGACACGATCTTTCCACCAGGTACTGATGTGAATTGGGATGAGTTTGTGAGAGCTTTCAATAGGAAACATTTCTCTGATTGTGCTAAGGATAAGAAAATCACTGAATTTGTTCAATTGGAACAAAATGAGCTGACAGTGGATCAATATGAGGCAAAATTTTCTGAATTTTCTAGGTATACTCCCAGATTGATTGAGGATCGTGAGGAGAAAGCTAAGAGATTTTTGAAAGGATTGAGGATTGATATTAGGAGACAACTGGTGCCTTTGAGTATAAGGGATTATCATGAGATTTATGAAATGGCACAATTAGTGGAGCAAGAGCTGGTGAGAGAGCGATCAGAGTTTAAGAGACAGTTGAACTTTAGTGATGTGAGAAAGGGTAAGAGACCCTATCCTGGTCAAGGTCAGACTTGGAATGCGAAGAAAAAGATCAATTTTGGAAATTTTGGGAGAGCTAAGGATGGCCTGAATATAGGGAAAGCACCCTATCAACCTGATGTTTGTCGAAGGTGTGATGGGCGGCATGGCCCAGGACCTTGCAGTGGACGACTGAGATGTTATGGTTGTGGACAAGTGGATCACCTTAAGAGAAATTGCCCACAAGAAAGGTCACAAATGAGTGTTGGCTCGGTGCGACAGGCACAGCAGAGTGCTGTTAGACTAAACCTACCAAGGAATCCACAGAGGCCACTAGCACGAGGAAGGGTGTATGCGGTCACCCAAGAGGAAGCGAAAGCTTCCAAAAATGTTATATCAGGTACGATTTTCATAAATGGTAAGAAGGCATATGCATTGTTTGACACGGGTGCTACGCATTAATTTATATCTGAAAGATATAGGCAATTGAGTGAAATAGAAGTTACGCCTCTTAAGACGCCTCTTTGTGTTTTCACGCCTTTAAAGAATATGGTATTATCTACGATGATGTGTGCAAAATGTAAGATAACCATAGAAGAGCGAGATATGGAAATAGACTTAGTCGTAATGGCTATGTATGACTTTGATGTTATCATAGGGATGGACTGGCTTTATAAGCATAGGGCTAAGGTGGATTGCTATAGGAAAGTGATCCAGTTCATGTTGCTTGATCAGTTTAGTTTGGAATTTTTCGTAGGTCAGATAAACCCCTCTATAGCCATTATTTCGACGGTAGAAGCTTGTGAACTACTTGACAAAGGATGTCAAGGATACCTAGCAATGGTAAGAGACCTTACCAAGAAAGAAGCAGAAATCGGTGAGATTCAAGTAGTCAGAGAATTTCAGGATGTGTTTCTTAAGAAGTTGCCTGGATTACCACCAGAGCGAGAAATTGAGTTTGAAATTGAACTAATGCCTGGAACAGGACCTATATCAAAAGCCCCGTATAGGATGGCCTTAATCGAGTTGAAGGAATTGAAGGTGCAGCTACAAGAGTTGCTTGACAAAGGATTCATTAGGCCAAGTGCTTCACCTTGGGGTGCACTAGTCTTGTTTGTGAAAAAGAAGGATGGGTCGATGCGTTTGTGTATTGATTATAGACAGCCGAATCAAGTGACTGTAAATAATAAGTATCCTTTGCCTAGGATTGATTATTTATTTGATCAGTTGCAAGGAAGTTCGGTCTTTTCTAAGATTGACCTAAGATCGGGATACCATCAGTTAAGGATTAAGAATGAGGACATTCCTAAGACTGCATTTAGGACTCGTTATGGACATTATGAGTTCTTAGTTATGCCTTTTGGATTGACAAATGCACCAGCTGCATTCATGGATTTAATGAATAGGATATTTAAGCCTTATTTGGATCAGTTTGTGATTGTTTTCATTGATGATATCCTGGTATATTTTAGAGGACCTGAAGAGCATGGGCAATACTTGAGTATAGTTTTGCAAGCTCTAAGAGATCATAAGTTGTATGCCAAATTCAGTAAATGTGAATTTTGGCTGGACTGGATAATATTTTTGGGACACGTGGTGTTGGGAGGAGGAATTTTAGAGGACCCGGCGAAAGTTGAGATAGTAATAAATTGGCTGAGACCGACAACACCCACTAATATATGGAGTTTCTTAGGATTAGCTGGTTATTATAGAAGATTTATTGAAGAGTTTTCGCAACTAGCAGGCCTCTTAACGAAATTGACTCAAAAGAATGTGAGATTTGAATGGAGTAGGGAATGTGAAAGGAGCTTTCAGGAACTTAAAAGAAAATTGACTTCTGCTCCAATCCTGACTATACCGTCTTGGTCCGATGGTTTTACAGTATATAGTGATGCATCTCACAAAGAACTGGGATGTGTTTTGATGTAACATGGCAAGGTCATAGCCTATGCATCGAGGCAATTGAAACCTCATGAGCTGAATTACCCAACACATGATTTAGAATTGGCGGCTATAGTGTTTGCTTTGAAGATATGGAGACACTATCTGTATAGAGAAAAGTTTGAAATCTATACAGATCATAAGAGCCTAAAATATCTATTTTCACAAAAGGAATTGAATATGACACAAAGGAGGTGGATGGAGTTATTAAAAGACTATGACTGTAAGATACGATACCATCCAGGAAAGGCAAATAAGGTGGCAGATGCCCTTAGTCGAAAGTCGGCTATGGACATGGCTAGTTTAAGAATAACATAGTGGAATCTGTTAAAGTCTATTGTGGATTCAAACTTCAAATTGGAAATGGATCGCCTTACTGGTATGCTTACTGCATTAAGGATTGAACCCAAAATTATTCAAAAAGTTAAGATCCTGCAAGAATCTGACTTGGAAATTATGAAAGTAAAAGATGCAGTGTCTTTAGGAAAAAGACCAGAATTTCAAGTCTTTGAAGATGGTATGATAAGATACCAACGACGACTTTGTGTTCCCAATAATGAAGAATTGAAGAGGGAAATTTTGTCGGAGGCACATAGGTGTAATTATAGTATTCATCCGGGAAGTACAAATATGTATAGGAATTTGTGTCAGCAATTTTGGTGGAATGGCATGAAGAAAGATATAGCTAAGCATGTTTCTCAATGTTTAACGTGCCAGCAAGTGAAGGCGGAACACTGCAAACCTACAGGATTGTTGAGACCATTAGACATACCAGAGTGGAAATGGGAGCATGTAACGATGGACTTTGTGCAAGGACTGCCAATGACATCAAGTCGTCACGATTCTATTTGGGTGATAGTGGATCGTTTAACGAAGTCTGCTCATTTCCTAACTATCCGCGTAGACTACTCGATGAGTAAACTTGCTGAGATGTATGTAAGCCAGGTAATACGCTTGCATGGTATTTCTGTAATGATCACCTCTGATGGAGACTCTAGGTTTACTTCAAATTTTTGGCGAAATCTCCAAAATGCCTTAGGGACAAAGCTTCAATTTAGTACTGCTTTTTCATCCTCAAACAGATGGACAAATAGAAAGAGTGATTCGGACTCTAGAAGATATGCTAAGAGCATGTGTCAATGACTTTAAAGGAAATTGGAATGAAGTAGGTGAAAGAAAATTGACAGGACCTGAGATAGTACGTTACTACAAAAGCAGTCGAGATAATCAGGAAAAGACTTAAGATAGCCTAGAATAGGCAGAGAGACTATGCTAATAGATGTAGAATGCCTTTAGAGTTTAACGTGGGAGATCATGTATTTCTTAAAGTATCTCCAATGAAAGGAATATCTCGATTTGGAATGAATGGTAAGTTCAACCCTAGATTTGTTGGACCTTTTGAGATACTTGAAAGAATAGGAGATGTAGCGTATGTTTGGCGCTGCCTCCTAAATTAGGAAATTTACATGATGTGTTTCATGTGTTGATGTTGAGAAAGTACCATCCGGATCCTGGTCACATACTCGATCATAAAGCCATCAAAGTAGATGAGAAAGTGAGGTACATCGAAGAGCCTGTGCAAATACTGGATCGAAAGGAGCAAGTTCTTAGGACTAAGAAGATTCCTTTGGTTAAGATATTATGGCGACATCATGATGTGGAGGAAGCCACATGGGAGAGTGAAAATGAGATGAGGGAAAGGTACCCTCACTTGTTTGAGGAGACATAGGTAATGTCTAATTTCGAGGAAGAAATTCTCTAAGGAGGAGAGAATTGTGGCATCCTAAAATCTCGTGACAATCTCTGGAGTACCATGAACTATGATTAGGTAACGGAAGTGCCGTTTGATTTTGTATTAGCCATTGAATTAATGAATTTCAATTAATTTAAGGCCGAGCATTGTAATGGATGATTGTTTGGATGGAGATGTGTCAACAAGTGACCCAAGGATTTTATTAAGGTGCAAATTGATATAGAAATCTTATTCTTGGTGGTGCACTTTATAAGTAGAGTTTTATTGATTTAAATTATAAAGTCTTGTGGATTTATAAGTTGAAATTAGGTGTTTGTTTAAATAAAGATTAAATGGAATAAAAAATAGGAGAGGGTGGGCTGATTTTTAGGCCCAAAGACCGCCCAACCAGCCCACATCAGCCCCCTATTCGACCGGCCCATGAAGGCCCAAGACCGGCCCAACACTTGAAGCCCATCAACCTTGCATGTGAGCTGCCAAGTGGCATGGAGGAGAAGCCAAGTGTGGCTGCCCCCATTGGCTTCCTTGGGCGGATTCATGCAATCAAATGATTGCAAATGATTATGGGGGAAAGAAAGCTAAAGGGAGAGAGGCGGATTAGGCGAGGGAAAGGGAGAGAGAGAGTGTCGTCCGAGAGAGAGAGGAGAGAAGAGAGAAAGGGGAAGCAGGCGTGCGAGAGGAAGGAGAAGGAGGATCGTCCGCCTAGCTCGCCGCCGTCCGTTCGCCGCTTTGCCGCCGTTCTTGTTGCTGTTTGTGCTTGAGTTTAAAGCAAGTGAAGTCCTAAACCTACCCCTTGCATTTATGTGTGTATGTGTAGTAGATGGTAAGTCTTGGTTGTGGTAGATGGGATGAGATTTCGGAGCTTTGAAGAGAGATTCGTTGGTCATGCATGCTGTTTCTGGAAAGACCAGTTCGACCGTCCATGAGATTGTGTGTTGCATGTGACTTTTTAGTTGGAATCTTGTTTCGATTTCTTCATAAAAGTTGTATAGAACACCTTGAAGAACAACATACTAAAATTTGAGGCAAAACGAACAAGTATTGGTTAGGGAAATGATTTTTCTTTGGAGAAGTTAGATCTGGAATCCGTTGTGCTGACCTTTAGAGATTTCGTGGTCTGTAAAGTAACCTTTTAGTGAAAATATCACTTCAATATCTGAATGAAAGTTGTAGTACACTTCTTGAGGTAGAACATATCAAAACTTTAGAGGAAATGAACGAGAATAGGTTGGTAAAATCGTTGTCTTTTGAAGAAACTGGATCTGGGAAAAAAGTCACCTCGACCCAGTATGATTTCGTGATTTTTATAAAATCATACAGTTAAAATTTGTTCGTGTGTCCTTGATGAAATTGTAGGTAATGTTCTGAGGAATAACATAATAAAAATTTAGAATAAATGAACATATGAAGGTCGGTGAAATGAGTTTCTTTTGAAAGATGATAATCTGGGAAAAGATAACACCGAGAACAGGGGGAATAAATCGTCTATATCTATTAATCTAGAACGATTTGGATTTAGATGTCTTCATGAGATATTTACCTATTGGACTTGTCTATAAAATGTCAAAATTTCAGAATTTTTTGAGTTCATTTGGATATTTAATTTAAATTTCTTCAGAAACTGTGCAAGCTGAAATATTGAAGTTTTGAATTCTGTGATGCATGGGACATACTGTGTTGTGTGAGATTCTTTTGGCATGGAGTTATTCATGAGATATCTACCTATAGGTCTCGTCTATAATGTATCAAGTTTTCAGAATTTATTAATGTCATTTACTAATTTTTCTGGAGTTTTAATTAGAGGAATGCATTCTGATTTATCCGAAACATTGATGTGTTTTGAAAAATGAATTAAATTATCCATGTGATGTAATACTTTGAGTGGTTGATCTTGCTTCATATGTGATGACATATGGCATGTTATATGGCATGAAAATTTGGTTGAGATCTTTGATATTATTGCATCGAATACCATGTTGAGATTGAGACACATGTATGAATATAAATTGAGATGATGACAAGACCGTCGGAGGTGTAAGCTGACGATGCCTCGGGAGTTTTGAGATGCCCGGGATGGGGGGGTGCCGGATGTCCTCGGGATTTTTTATATGCCCGGAATGTGGGGGTGCTGGAAGCCTCGGAGGTGTGTGCCGGGGGATACCTTGTGATGTTAGTTGGGATACGAGATGCCCGGAGTGTGAGGGTTCCGGATGCCCGGAGGTGTGTGCCGGAGGTTCCTCGTGATGCCAAGTTGGATGCGAGCGATAAATTGTGGGATGAAAACACTGGTCCCTGGAAAGATAAAAATTAGGATTGTGTCATATGGCATGGATATATGCATGAATGCTTGATGATGAGTGCATGGTGGTATATGCACATATGGCATGGATATACGTATGAATGCTTGATGATGAGTGCATTGTAGTATATGCACATATGGCATGGATATATGCATGAATGCTTGATGATGAGTGCATGGTGATATATGCATATCATGCATGGCTGTAAGGTAAGGAATGCTTGAATGCATGAATGATATTTATTTTATTCTTGATTGTTCTGTTTGACGCATTAAGTAGTGTGGTGGATCTTTATTGCTGAGTGGTTGTACTCACCCCTTTGAGGATTAATATTTCAAATTAGAAAGATGCTGTTGCGACCAGTTGCATGCTGTACTTACTATGGCATACCTACTGATGTGGATGTGGAGTGTACTGAGCATGTCTGTGTCGGTGCTCCTGGTTTAGTCTTTGTTCTAGTTTGTGTCCTGGTGATATACGACGTGGGTCGAGCTGATGGCCTGGTCATCTAGGAGTTTATATTTGTCCATGTTCGACATGATGGAGTTTATGTTAGGGATGTTACCACCGCCACCACCCGATGCATCGGATTGGGTATGATGGCGCATATAGCTGATGGGAGCTGACACTTTTTGGAGATAACCGACGCTCGTTGATGGAGGGTGGTACATGTTCGATGTAGAATCGAGTCCTTTTTGGGGTGGTAGCCAAGTATAGTTAAAATCCTGGCCTTTTTGTTGTATCGACCTTGATGTCCATCATGAAAATATAAATAAGAGTGAATCGGCATTATCTTTTCTTATGGTGTGTAGTTGGTGTGTATTGCATTGTGGTTATTGGAGGGAGAGATGGTGAGACTTGTTTTTGCTTCCGCTAATAAGTTGCACTGGGACCACTTTCAAAAAAAAAAAATCCCTAGCCAAAGGGTATCGGTCTGTGAAGTTATATGAGATCGAGTAATTAAAAGAGAGATCACCTATGGTAACCTTAGGCGAATTGGGGGTGCCACACAATTACATTAGTAACATTAGCGCTTAGTAAATCAATTAAGCCTATTGGGGGGTAGCTTACCCAGTTTCGGGGGAGGTAATGTTGATGTTGGGCCCTTGCAATCCAGTCGGCGGGCCTATTGGCAACTTTGCTACAGTGGGCCACAGTTAGGCCCGGAAATCTTTTCCTTTTCTCTCGGATCCGGTCCACCAGCCCTGCAATTGCCCAATTCGGTTTTGTCTCTTCTTGAGCAACTTGCACGAGCAACAGTGAGTCCAAATGTACTTCAAAGACTTTGATCGAGCTGTTAGAAAGGAAATCTAGGGTTTCCATGAGAGCTATGGCTTTCAGCTTGTTCGGCTGAGGAGGCTGCTATCGTCTTCATGAAATCGTCCACCAGGCAGCCCCGAGAGTCACGGCAGACTGTCGCCGATGGCACTCCTGTGCTCGGTTCCTCCTCTGTTCTCTCCAAGAACTGGTGTTGTTCGGTTCGAGCTTGTCGCCGTGTCTCCATGTTCCTCCAGATCTGGTAAGTCTCCTGCAATCCCGACAGAGGGGACTTCGTAGACGTTTCTATTCTCGGTCCCTGCGAAGTTTTCCTCGAGATTTTGGGTTATGCGATTTTGACCCGCCTCTGTTGTTTCTTCCAGATCTACTTCACTATCCGAGGCTCCATTTGAAGACCCTGCCTAGCCTTCCTCAGTATCGAGTATTATGCAATTTTGGTTCTCTTCTCTAGCATTTTTCGGTGCTGGATCTTCAATTTCTCCCCCAATAGAAGAAGTGTCAAGAGTACCCCTGTTCTCAGCCACAGCTCGATCATCTTTGTTCCCAGCCACTTGGTTCCTCTCCAAGTCTGGTAGTTCGACTCCATCCCCAACAAATGAAGCGTCTATATTTATGCTCAGAGTGTTTAGTGGCGGTGGTTTCCATCCTTGCGTGTGAGTAGTGCTGTTTTTTGCTGCGGCTTGCTTTCTGTTACAACTCGTATAGTTCTCATGTAGTGCTAGTGCTTTGGATAGGGTCTGATGTGGATACAGGGGATGATGTTTGAAAACAAACCGGTTTCGATCTTTCCAAAGGCACCACATGGCCGTGGCAATTAAGTTAAAATCTCGATCTCTGTTGGGTCTTCTTTTTTCGAGTGTAGCCATTCATCAACTCGTGTTAACCCAATTCTGAAAATCTGGATGTTCAGGGGACTCGCTCACTATAACTGGATAGTCCAAGGGCAAAGCAATAGCGCATGTTCAATAGTTTCAGCTTCTTTCTTACAGATTGGGCATAGAGGATTAGGTACTATTCTCCTCCTGTGCAGGTTTTCCATTGTAGGAATTGCATTCTAGCAAACATTCCAGAGAAACTGTTTAACTTTAGGTAGAGTATTAGATTACCAAATGAAGTTCCAAAGCTCTAGCTTTGTTTGATGAGAGGAAGATGCTATTGTGTTTGGTGTGTTGGCTGTTTGATTTCTGTTGTAGATATATCAGCTTTTCACTGAATAGTCCCCTGATTTGTTGCTCATCCATACTCGCTTATCTGCTGTAGAAGGTAATCCGATAGGAGTTTCCAGGATTTCCTTGACTCTGTGGTCATCAAGCAATGTCCATAACATTACCTCATTCCATTTCCCATCTCGTTGTTCTATTAAAGCCCCCACTTTTTCTGGCTCATTTCTTGTCGCTGGCCCATCGATACTGTCGCTTTTTTGCCATTTATCTGCTCTAATTGAAATAGACTATCCATTGCCAACGGCCCACATCACTTGAGGAGTTACCGAGTCTCTCCCCAAGACAATGCTTTGCCATCCCCAAGACGGTTTACAACCTTTTCCAACTTTCCAAAAGTCACCTTGTGGGTAGTAAAGGCCCTTCATTAGTTGACTTAGAAGTGAAGATGGTTGTTGAGAAATACCCCAAGCTTGCTTGCCTAACATCACCTTATTGAAATCTAAGAGATCTTTAAAGCCGAGCCCTCCTTCCTCCTTTTTGAGTTTTAAAGTTTCCCATTTTTTCCAATGAATTCCAGCAGCTTTGTTCCCAATCCGCCACCAGAAGTTGGCAATTTTCTTCTCAATGGCTTTGCAAATTGACATGGGGAGTTTGAAAATGGACATAGCATATTGTGGGATGGCTTGCACTACTGACTTAATCGATATTTCTTTCCCAGATTTTGACAGCAAGTTATCCTTCCAACTATCTAACTTCATGCTGACTCTTGCAAGAATCCATGCAAATATTTCTTTTTTCGATCCTCCCCAATCCGAGGGAATCCCTAAATACTTCCCTGTTTTCTCTATTTCTTGGACTCTTAGCATCTCAGTCATATTTCTTCTCAAATTCATAGGGCAACTTTTACTGAAATGGATACCTGATTTGTTGAGATTAATGGCCTGTCTTGAGGCAAAACAATATTGGTGTAGGATAGCTACCAAATTCTGACATTCCACAACAGTGCCATGAAGGAAGAATATTGAATCATCCACAAATAGCAGGTGTGACAATATAGGACAGCAACTGTTTAGCTTAATACCTCTTAGAGTGCCATCTATAATTGCTTGTTTCATCAGGAAGGATAAAACATTGGCCATTAGAATAAATAAATATGGGGAAAGTGGGTCACCTTGTCGTTGTCCTCTGGTAGGCTTGAAAAAAGGTAGGGATTCGCCTTTGAAGTTTATGTTGAAAGATACCGTAAACACACATTGCATCACCCATGTAACCCATTGTTCACTAAATCCCATCTTCCTCAAGCAAGCTTGTAAAAAGTCCCATTCAATTCGGTCATATGTTTTTTGCATATCAAGTTTAAGGACAGCTTGGAACTTACTCTTTCTCTCCCGAGTCCGTAGCTTATGTAACACCTCCTGAACAATCAAGATATTGTCTTGAATTTGTCTTCCCCCCACAAAGGCACTTTGTTCTTCGGCTATGAGGTTTGGTAGTAAGGGTTTTAGTCTATTTGTCATTACTTTGGAGATGATTTTATATATGAAATTGCATAGGCTGATAGGACGGAATTGTTCGAGCTTTTCGGGGTTTAGGACTTTGGGAATAAGGGTGATTTGGGTTTTGTTTATGTCTGGATTTAACTGTCCTGTTTCAAAAAACTGATGTACTTTGCTGAAAATCCCCTGACTTAGATCTGGCCAATGCTTTTTGTAAAACAGCCCATTGAGGCCATCCGTTCCTAGAGCCTTGTTAGCTCTTAATTGTTGCATTGCCTCTGTAACCTCCTTTATTGTAACAGGTTTTACCAAGCTCTGGTTCATTCTTTCATCTACTAATGTCGGAATTTGTTGTATGACAAGCTGAAAGTCGCGTGCCCCCATAGACAAGTAGAGGTTTTTGAAAAAAGTTTCTATCATCTCCTTCAATTGCTGATCTCCTTGCACCCATTCATCAGTTGCATTCTTTAGTAAGGTGATTTTGTTTCTATTTCTTCTTTGAATAGTTGTTGCATGGAAAAACTTTGTGTTTCCGTCGCCCTATTTTAACCAGTCGATTCTTGAGCGCATCCCCCAAAACATCTCTTCTTGCCGCCAAAGCTTTTCTATTTCCTGATTAATCCCCTTTGTTGTCTCAGATTCTTTATGTACATCATTTCCATTTGACAGCCTTTGTAATACATTTTTCAGTCCATCAATTCTCTGTTTAGCATTGTGAAATCTTTTACTGCTCCACTTTGCCAACTATTTAGCCACCATCTGCAGCTTTTGTGTTATGTTCAGCCCTTGAGATTCCCCTTCAGCCCATGCCTTTTTAACTATTAGCATACTCTCCTCATCTTCTGCCCAAAAAGCTTCATAGTGAAAGACCTACCTTTTCTTATCTTTCCGCGCATGTAGAGATATAATAATAGGGCTGTGATCAGACCCTATAGCTGGTACTGCTATACTTTCTACATTATGATAAGATATTCTCCAATCTAGATTGCATAGTCCCGTGTCAAGTCTCTCTTTGACAAATAGATCTCTTGTTCGATTGTTTGTCCAAGTGAAAGCGCAGCCCTTGGATTCAAAATCCATTAATGAGCACTTAGCGAGAAAATCCCTTAAGGCTGCTAGTCGGTAGTTTTTCGCTTATTTTCTGCCCACTTTCTCCCAATGGTACAATACTTCGTTGAAGTCCCCAACGCACAGCCATGGTAAGTGGTAACTTTTGCTTGCTCTATAAATATCCTCCTATAGTTGTACTCTTTCTCGAAAGATATTAGGGGCATGTATGAAGGTGATCTGCATTTGCTTTTTGTTTTCCATTACTTGACGTAGAACACTTATATAGTTATTTGAGAACGAGTTGATTGATAGCACTACTTGTTCATCCCAAAAAACAGCCATACCCCCTGCCATTCCTTCTGGGTTCACTACAAAGCAGTTCTGAAATTTCAACCTCCTCCTTAACTGATGTACTTTTTGCTCCCGATTCTTAGTCTCCATTAAAAATAAAATACTGGGCATTTCTTGAGTCACTAAGGCTCGCAAAGCCTGAATTGTCAGGGGTGTGCCCAACCCTTGACAATTCCAACTTAATAGTTTCATGGCTTTTTCAGTGGCTTACTAGGGTTAGCCACCAAAGCCCATTGACATGACTTCTCCACCACCTCAATCGGTGTCTCTATCAACTGAGTACTTTCTAACTCCCGAGTTTTCAAACTTTGCGCTCCATATGGGCAGAAACACTTTCCTTTTTTAGCTAAGTTGTGCTTAGTGCCTTTATATTTTCACTTGATCTCCCCTTCCTCCCCTGTTTCAACCTCTAGCATGTCGACTTCTGCTTCCTTTTGTTGTTCTTTGTAGAGAACCATCACAGATTCTTCATCAATGCAGCAGCTCCCTCTCTTTTGTGGGCTTTTTTCTCTCATAAGTTGTAATGCTAACTGCTGTGTGGATGAATTAGTTTCCTTTTGAGTCATTTGTTCAGGATTGTTCTGTCCTCATGTAATATTGAAATGCTAATCCTGCTGTTGGTTATCTGATATAGAATGCATGGGAGAATCTAGCACACTCTCTGTTTCTTCAAGGATTGGCTCTTGTTTGCTGTAGAAAATTTTCTCGTACGGGCTTAATTCATGCACATCCGCTCGGAGCCAATTCCCAAATCTTCCCGGTAAGTCATCCGACAGCCCTGACTTTTCATAAGGAGTATCCTTGCATACAGTAGCATAATGCCCTATTTTACCACATGAGTAACAATAATGTGGTAGTCGCTCATATTTGAACTCTACCCATAATTTCTTCCTTTCTAAATTCACAAGAACTCCCGTCTTTAATGAATTTTCTAGATTCAGCATCACCTTTGCTTTTCCAATTTTGTAATGACTATTGCCTCTTGCTTCAAGTTTCACCTCAATGACTTCCCACAATTTAGAAGCTATGTCCCGGATAACTTCATTAGTGACTCTCCCAAACGGTAGGCCATATAAATTAACTCAAAATGCATAGTGGGTAAACTCATAACAAATTTCAGGGGTATCAAGGTCGCATTCTTGTAATACTAGTAAATTGCTGGAGAAACACCATGGCCCGGTATCTAGCACCCTCTATTTATCTTCTTCCGATTGAAAAGCAAATGAGAAGTATCCTGGTTCGAGCTGGGTACATGTAACCTTGTCTACTCTCCATACCCGTGCCATAGTATTCACGAAAGTTGTAAAGTTCACATTTGGTCTAGAGTACAGCTTCCCAAACACTGTTTTCCGGTATTCAATCAATTTTTCTTTTGAGATAGCACTTTTGATATCAAAAACATCATTTTCAGACCATAACTCACCTAAGCTTTTACACAGGGCAGCTAGACGTCGTTCTTCCGCAAGCTGACCTTCCATCTCTTATCTCCTGGATTTGATTGAAGGGAGCTCCGAATGGGGGATGGCGACAATGGGTTGGGAAAAACGATGTGAGGATGAGATGGATATTAGGGTTTGTAGTAAGGGGATGCGAAATTTTGCATTCTGCTGCTACTTGTTGCTGGTTTTTTCTGTTTATCTCATCTCAAAAGACCGGGGTAAGAGAGAAGAAACATTGAGGAGAGAGAATGAAGTGCTTAAAGTTTCCTTGGTTGTACATTCTGAGTCTTTGAGAAGCTGACCTGATATTAAATAACCTCTAGACTTTTGCTTGAGTAATTTCCTCCAAGTGATCCAGTCTCTTGTGTGTGTGTGAGTGTGATGTAACATTGGCAAATGGAATGGGAGACATGGGTGACTCTTAGTTTTGGTGCAAAAGTTAGGCAAGACAGCTGCTGTTCTGGCCTTTTAGTGAGCTGATCATAGTGAAGTAAATGATAATGATATACATGAGTCGCGGTGATTTGCATTTCAATTTTTCCTCACCTTGAATAATCTGACATGAACATAAAAGGAAAAGTGAAGTTCATCTAACAGAAACACCTGATTCAATAATTGATCGCCCACACTCCAGCACCTCAGTTGCAATTGCAGAAAGTTACCTGGTGGATGTGATTTTCTATTTGCCAATGATTTTTCCAGCAATATTTGGAAATGCCATTTGACATTCCATGATGTGGCTGATTTCTTGCATCATTTTTGTATTTCATCTTATTTCTTGGCCATACATTTGCTTTCCCTATGCGGCTTTAATAGGACATATCATAGCCAACAACCTTCTGTAATTCAACGATGTTGAAATGTTCCACTATATTGGAGTGTGCTGAATAACTCTCGCAGTACAGATTTGAGTGCGAAGAGCAATACTCATGAAGATGATGCAAAATGAAATATCTCACAGAAGTATAGTAGAAACTCTCAGTCGTACATGTGATACTGGTTCATGAAGCAGCATAATTTGTTCTTTAAGATGCACGAGTAGCTCTTTAATGGATATTTGTCCATTAGCACTTAAATATATGAGGAAACTAGGGCAATCGCAACTGTGCTGGTGGATAGATTTGTCCTGATGGCAACAGAAATGAGCTTCTTCTTGTTATAGCGAGTTAGGCTACTCTTACCAAGAGAAACCATGAGAGAACATTCGGCCAAGGGACCAAGCGGCGTATATGGCTAGGTTAGAGTTGAACTTGCTTGTGGGCAGATAAGTAACTCAGGGCTGCCATTTAGATGTAGCTTAGGCTACTGAGGCGGAAGTTGATGTACAACACCTGTAATGAGACAAAAATTCAGAAATGCATACATTAAGATTTGGCTGATTGAGCGTTTCATAGAGTCCATGTTTATATCATATACGACGGCCTAGAAAAATTTTAGGAACACCTTGGTATGGTATGATATGTAAACATTGTCTCCTTATGCCTTGACTTGAAACCTTGAGCTTGAATATTATTTGAGATCTGAACATGCCGAGTGCTTTGTAAAAATCATAGATCAAGAATAAATCATGATCTCCCCTAGTTAAATTCAAGTTAAATTTTCTTTTTCAGTTGTCTAGTCTTAACTAGGCTTGATACACTTCAACTGAAACTTGCTGACATCTTACAAACAAACTAGACTTCTCATTATTTAAGTGAATTTTTCTTTCAAACCAATGTCAGAGTATGTTTTGATTGTTGGGTCATTGTCTTTGCATCTCTTTAAAAGCATCCTAATAAAGCAGGTGACTAATGCCATACTAAGAAGAAAACTAGGTCCTTGAACCACCCTGCTTGTGAGACTGTATAAAGCATGGTTCCAATCCCAAATCCTAAATGATGACAGAAACACAAAAAAGAGAACAGAACAACTGTAGCTAGAGTTTAAAATGGTAAAGTTACAAACTGAGAAAAAGTTTCGAGCAGAAAAAATAAGAACTTAAAGGGGCATTGAAGCATGTTTTGGTGAAGCTATTTCCTGGAGTTGGTTCTGTAGCTTGCATTGGCCATCTCTGATAAAGGTATTGCCTGCTTGTCCAAATTTGTTCTGGCTTAGGATAGCTTAAGACTTTGGAGTGATCTGTCTGTGCTTCATTTTCTCTTTGTTTGTCTTTACCTTTAGCAACATAAAATGCTTCTAAGTTCATTTGTTCTAATTTTAGTTTATACTTCTAAAGGAATTTGTAGTAGTTACTGGCCATGGCCTTCGTAGAGTAATTAAATATGCGAGACATGATCTTAGGGTTGTCAAGATGATTGCAATAACTACTTGTCGGAAGGCAATGGCCCGAGTCCTGCTGAATGCCGCTCTTTGGGGTCATCTCTAGTCACCTCTTACCATGGAAATTGTTTGGTTGTGCTCAATGGGGAGACTATCATGAGCTTGATGGATTAGTCGGGTGCACCGGAATGCCAAACACCAAATTACAGAACACTGACAGAGAATCGCAAGAAACATATGTCGCAACTTTTTTAACTTTAAAATCCTATGAAGCATGTAATTCATCTCAAGCGTCATTACTAATGTTGGCCAATGGCATTACTAGTTCGTCTTGATTTGGCCGCTGTATGTCTTGGTTGTGCTGTCGAAGTGAGATTTTTACAAGAATGATTGAGATGATCAAGTCCGATGAGAAAATACGGTGCATAGTGAATGAACATGGTAAAGCATCTGACACATTGTAGAGTTAAGAAATTAGTGCATGGGAGGGTTGGCCGTGGGGCTGAGACCTAGTCTCAAACTCTGGGAGCAGCAAAAGAGAAAAGGTGAGGTTTCTCTTTGAACATGACAATATTAATGAAATTGCAGGCTCAACTTTTAGTACCTGGAAGGATTTAGACTCTCTCATGCATCAGGTGTGATTTTACTTTCCTTTCCGAATTCATGCCGGGATGCCAATCGAAACCACTGCATTATTTTCGTCAATGTATTCTAAGATGATCTACTGCATAATTGATGACACAAACAAATTGTATCTAAAGAAAAAACATGTACTCTCTCCCTCCCTCTCTCATGTGCAATTTTGCTTATGTGATATGATACTAGATTTTTGCGATCAGTCACGATTCATTACATTGAGAACTGTTCAGTTAAGACTGATGCCCATTTTGTTTTACGGATGGATGATCGAAGTGAGTTTTGCAAGAAAAATTGCCCGAAATGGTAGGAAAATAAGGAAGAATTTTCTTTTTCCATGGGCTTGTAACCTGATACAAGATATAATACGTACAAATGCAAATGGATTTGCTGCTAAAACTACGACCTAAAAAATCGCATCACCACTTTACTGATTCTAAAATCTCTCCTGTTTGTTTCCACAATCTAGAGTCCTTCAATTAACAAAAATACTTTATCAGGTCCATGTTATTTCTCTGGTGTGAACTTTTAGTTAGTGCAGCATCCTGCACCATTCCAGTCACCATGAGAAGGAAGAGAACATTCTTGGGGACGATATGTTCTGTAAATGATGATAGTGAAGTCAGATACCTCTATCGACTTCGGATCTAACGTGAGGACAACACCAGCTTGCTCAGTTATTCTCTGTTATATAAGTAACATATACAATTAAGTATTTGAATACTATAGAACATGTCTGTATGCACGGACAATTAAGTATTTGAACCTATAGTTATTCTGTTGCTGTTAATGGCATTCCGTTATTTTTCTTGAGCAAGTAAATTGAAATTTCACCTCAAAAGGTATCTTGAACACAATATATGATCTCTCGCTTCAATTCCCATGCATGGTCCCACTTGGCATTCTTACTGCACAATAAAAGCCAATGTTGACGACAACAGTTTTGCGCTTTTTTCTCTTTTTTCCTTTTTGAAAACACAGGCAAGATAGAGGTATGATAATACCTAGCCCGGCATCGCCTGTCCATCGGTGCCACTAATGTTGATACCGGCATATAAGCAAGCCTTGTAGTGAGCATCGCATGTCTCAGCTGAATGACTTTCCAGCCCCTAATGAACATAAAACATCCAACAGGCCAACTGGATGGCAATTGAATATTTGTCTGCAGTAGGGTGTTTTCCTGCTCGATCCCATACCTAATGTGAAGATTCAGCCTAAAGTTGTGAACTTGTCCATTCCAAATTGTAATGCATGATAGAAAACTCATGTTTTGGGGTCTCCTACCTTGAAACTTCATCGATAACCTTTGGGTTACTAAAACTTTCAGCTAGCACATTTTTCATTGGGATCGGCTTGCCAGCTGGTGTGTGTGAATTGCAAATAACCTGCTGACGTACAACAATTCTTCATAAACTAATTGAAATGTCATTTCTTGTTTGATCAGCCTATTCTGAATAATCTAATGGATGAATAATTTTTAACATAATACTTGTTTCATGGATGATTACCAAGATATTGTTGCCACCTCCAAAAAGATCCTTGAAAATTGCTCGAGGGTTGTTAAAAAATCAAGAACTGGATGTAATAATGTGAAGATAAATATGGTAAGACAGTTTTGGGTTCATGTCATCTTATTATAAGATCAATTCACTATCTTCCCCCGGAGCTTGACCAATACTTGGGGTGCGTTTGGTTTGGCAATCCCTAAGAAACTTTTGCCCTCCAAAGCCCTTCGGAGAAATACTAGTCTGTTTAGCAACTATTTTGAATGAGCTTTCATTTGAAAGTCAACATGGGAAGACTAAAACCCATTTAATAAGGACTAGCGTTGAGCTTTCGGCATTTGCCTAAATGCTAAAACTCATTTTTTTTCCTTCAAAAACTATTATCACCAATTCTTCAAATTTTCGATCACGTTAAGAGAGAGTTGGAGAGGGTTAAAGAATTTCTAGATTTTGGTTAATTCATGATAGAATGGATTTTATTATAATTATCATTCAATGAAAGGTTTTTGCTTAGTCAATATAAATGTTTAAAATTACTATTTGTTAACATTTGAATTTTTGTCAACGTTTTAAATATCCATTTATCTTGTAAAATGTAAATTTTATATAAAAATGGTCTCTCTCTCTCTCTCTCTCTCTCTCTCTCTATATATATATATATATATATATATATAAAGCATATATAAAAAACGAAAAAAGAAAGAAAAAAAAAATGATGAAGTCGTGTGGGACAGCGTGTCCGGCCCACTCGGCAACTTTCAGCCCGCCGAGTTCGTTACCCCCCTCCTATCTTTGTTTCTTTCTTATTAGGCCCATCTTCACTTCTTTTGTTTTGAGCCCATCTTTATTTCCTTTGTTTTGAGCCCACAAAAGCCCTAAAGTGGCCCAGCCCAAGGTCACCTCTTCCCCTTCGTTTGTCCGTACCAGCGCCTGTGAGGAGAGAGGGAAGAGTGACCTGCGGGCGATGGAAATAGAAGAGTATCCTCCGAGCGTCCGTGAGTGCCGGTGAGCGAGGAAAACGCGACGAGCAGTGACAAGGTGATCCAAACCTTCTAGAAGGGTTAAGCTGGCAAATCCTAACGGAAAAGATTCCTGCGGGAGAAAGGAGCTGAGCGAGGAGTGGGTGAAGGACAAGAGACCACGCTCGTGGCTACAGAGATTCAAGGGGGAGAACGGCGGAAGACTCATGGTTTTTGGCAGGAAGTCCGGTCGCCGGAGCCCCGCCTCTGATTCCCGGGTTCCGATCGGAGGTTCGTGAACCGACCTCCACTTGATTGACGATCCTTCTGCAACTGGAGAGCTGTTCTGGCCAAGCGTCCCTCGCCGTTACTAAGAAGCCCGGTGCGAACGCCCTTCCCGTTAGAACATGCTCGAGCCGTTTGGACTTAGTGATCAAAATCTTGGCAAACCGAAGCAAGTTTAGGACGATTCATGATGTTTCGAGGTCGATGCATCGCGTATGGACTGATGAATGCTTTAGATTTAGACTTTTAGCTCGTGGCAAACCAAAGTGCGTGCCGACTGTTTGATATATTGCCTGAATGAAGCATAGAAACCTTCAAGAATACCGAATCTGAATCTAAAGGTTTAAGTGAATCATAGCAAAATAAGACTAATCCAGCACGAAAAATGTTAATCTAGACCTGTGTGTGTCGTTTCTGGTTTGAAAACTGCATGGAATCTTGCTCCGGAACCCCTTTGTTAGACCGCACATTTTGAGGAAATGCCTAAATCAATTGCCGAAATCTTCAAGGCAGATCGACTTTTATAAACTTGGCTTAATGCATTGATTGTTCTTGAATTTTCGAATGACGTCTAATATCATGCTTTTCCTGTGTTTTTTTTTTTTTTTTTTTTTTTTTTTTTTTTTTTTTTTTTTTTTTTTTTTTTTTTTTTTTTTTTTTTTTTTTGCGATACCATGCCTATCGATTTTGAGTTGCCGGAGAAGGAATACACCACCGGAGCCTCTCGCCAGCGAGCCCCTGTCCATGGTTCAAGGCTCCTCAAGTCAACTTTCCTCTCTGTTATAACGTGCTTGTGCTAGTTTGTTTGCTGAGTTTGTTAATATTAGAAGTTTGAGTTCCGGGTGTTGTTCATTTTGGTGTTCCGTGGGGTCCGGAATGGCAAACCGGAAATGGTAGGCATCGGTTGGTGGCGGTTTGGTCGGTGGTGTTGGCTCGGCGATGGTGTGGGACGGGGACCAGTGGCCAGATGGCGGTGGTGTTCAGTGTTTCTGGCCGAAGGAGATGAGTTGCAGGAGCTCGGTTTCGCTGAAGGAGGGGCGAGAGGATGAAGATGATCCGGGCAGAAAAGGACAAAAACAGAAAAGACAAAAAAATGAAAAGAAATAAAAGAAAAAAAAAAGGTTTAAAGAGGGAGAGATGGGTTTTGGGCTGGTTCTCAGTGGATTTTGGGCCAGAGAGAAAAATTTAAAAAGAAGAGAAATTTTCATGGGCTCATTTAATTTAAAAAATTAGGACAGAAATTGGATACCTCGTATGACACCGGACAAGCCTTTAATTTCTTATAAGTTAATATTAGAAAATATTAATAATACAAAATATTTTAAAATTTTAAAAATTCAGAAAATGATAAAAAAATTAAAAAGCTTTCGGAAATAATAATTTTTTTGGAAAATTCGGAAATCAATAAAAAAAATTTAGAGTTTTAGAGAAAAAGTCATTAAAAATTTTAAAAAATCAAAATTAGAAAATCCTTAGAAATTGAACCTAAAAGTTGGACAAGCCTTTAGGGCTTTACAATCTTTACAATAGTGTTCTTTGTTTTTTATTGTCTTTTTATCTTTAGGGATAATGTTAGGATGCTTATGCTTTCCTTTACGATTATCATTGATTGCGCATTTCAATATTTTGAGTGTTACTTTTTTGCTCTAGAATGGTTAGGACGAACATTACATTTCTTTTGGATAGGCTGTTATGGTATTAATTAGCATATGATCAAGTTAGGTACTGAAATGACGTTAGTTTTATGGCTAACGTAATCACGTCCCCAAGTTTGGAGTCTTTGGCTGTGTATTTTGAATGTCCAGTGTCATGCGAGGTATGGACTTGGGAGTGTTTGAGTCAATGGAAGGCCGTTGGCCTGAAGTTGACAATACCCCTATAATCTCTCCCGTGCAAGGGGTTAGGTCGCGACGGTATTCTTATTTTGATACATCATTTTTATTTTTTTCAAAGGATGGCAAGTCATTCTCTAAACTCGTGGGATGGATTTGATGTATGACAAAGTTAGTAGCAAGAGCTTATGTTATGAACCAAGGGAATATTAGTTAGCTTTGATCAGGTCACTGTCAGGTGTGATAATTAGTGTATATGTACATACATACGTAATATGCATTAGGATAGAGATTCTTTCCTTAAATTAGAAAGTTTTGTCTACATGGGTAACATGATCGATCTGTTAACATTTTGATATGAACACTATGCCTTCAGTTTAAAACTCTTCTTCCTATTGTCACATGACATTATTGTTATTATTTTGCTAACACATTGCAATTTGACTTAGGAAGTTCCCTCTCCTTGCAAATCTCCCAAATTTATTTGCTTCCTATGAACAAATGCTTCTATATTTTTTGATCTTTTTTTTTTTTCCCTATTCTCTAAGTAAATTGCTTTTAAGATCTCTTTCCATGCTAGGCAACGTGAAATTCTATATTTAGGCATTTTATGGTATCATTCCTTCATCATAAATTTTAGTACTCCCATCATTTTCTGATGTGTCCCTTTTCATAGTTTCATCACATGCTTTCCTTAGAAAACCATGCACGTTCACATGCATGCCCCAAATTTCAGGAATAACATCGAGTACTAAAATCAATTGAATCTGGTTCTTGAGAAGATAGAAAAGTGTTATAGCTGCCTGGGCAACTTCAGCATCTAACTTCACGTGGCAAAAAACTTAATGTTCATAAATGTCTGCTTTTTCCCATATATAAAGAAAAAGATTATGAAGTATTGTTGCGAAAACAAATAAGCCCAACTTTATGTTCATGAATCTCTGCTTTTTCTAATGATGCCCATTTTTATGGTTTCGTCGTTTAGTAGTGACATCACAGTATTAAGGTTAATGGGATTGGATCTAATAAGTAAGGTGAGTTCCTATTCATAAATTGTTCTAGATACATTATGTTAGATTATATGATATTAACTTTTTTCCTACCATACCGTTAAGTAATATGTCCAATTAACATTAAGGGAAATGGGAGGCAATTGAGTAATGATGTGGTTTAACCATTAAACTCCATTCTACCTAACTTTCGAATTAGTTTGGTTTTCATATATGACATATAATAAATTAGAATGAAACAAGGTAAGCACAATGATCAGAGGCTTTTTGAAATGTAAAAATAACTTTGTTCTTTCTTATTAAAATTCAAAATGTTATTCAAATATAAAAAGTTATGATTCAAATTACGTATTAATGTTTACGGGTTGTGAAAATTTCATATGTTTAAAGACAAAATAATGTAAAATGTAGACTGAGTCAACATTAAAATAAACAAGAATAAAATGTAAAAATCTATCAAGACAAGCCATTAGCTACGTTGGTGATGTCCTTGAAATCTCTAGTGTTCAGTGGACAAGATCGGCTTATGTTCGGTAATAAAATGTTTTACTTTGCAAGACCGTACATGTCAGAGAACAATACAAATGAAGATATGAGTCTAAGGTCCACTGTGCTTGTCAATTTATGCACAATCTCATCTGAACTCTATATCAAGCCGCTTTTCTGATTAGTGTTACACTCAAGTTCTATTCTAAATCACATCGAGCAAGTAAAGATAAGTGTACTCCAACATATATCCTATTCTGCACGAAGAAAAATTATATAAAGTGGCGATACTTTGAACTCATGTCCAATTATGAGTAATAGCACGGATCCTAACGTGAAATTGAAGATTTCACGAAACATTTGGCAAGATGCTTGAGATCTTCAATAAGGATAGCAAGTGTTGCACGTTCTTATTTACTCCTGATCGCAATTAGTTGTTGGATTTGGTCACTCCCCCTTCCATATTAGTTGCATGTTCAAAATTTCTATAAATACTGATTCAATTTTGTGTTGTTCCATTTCTTTCTAAACTTCCTTGCTCTGCTAGGATTTTCAAAAATAAGCCTTTAGTAGTTACAGGTTATTTCACATAAGAACTAGATTAAAAAATAAAACAAAAATAAGCCTTTAGTTCTTGCGAAAGTGTAGAGCTTGAAATTCACCACATGAGGTTGACCAACTAGAGTTGTTAAAGATAGGAATTCTCATCCTTTACGCGCATTACAAGATGAGGCCTAAATTTATATGCCTATGGGACCCACCGCAGTCGGGTCTGAGGTCCGTGATTAGTTTGTCTTAGATTGTGCGTGCTTCTAGTGTTTACTAGTCTAACATGCTTGCAAAGGCAAATGAAAATTCTGGTGAAAACAAATCACTGATCTTATAGTTCTTAAAACAATAATCCTATGCATGGTGAAAATAACTTAGAGAGCAAAATTACCAGGAGTACCGGTGATGTTGAAGGACCGAATTTGACAGCAAGGAGCCCGAATGAATGCAACAAAATAAGAAATAGTGAAGGAATGGTTCTTGAGTGCGGCCTGCATTTGTCCTCGTCGCACATTATATATAGAGAAAGAAAAGAGGAACATTTCTTTCTTACGTTGACACTAAGAAGGAAACTTGGGAATTGATTCCTTTCTTTGCCTCCTCAGTTACCATTAACACAAGAAGGGATTTCTTTGCATTTAATTCTTCTTGCAAAAGGGGTCACATCTGATTACTTTCTTTTGCTCGATGGAATGATTCTTTCATATGCAACAATCATATTTTAGTAGGAATAGTTTTAGCGCTGCAAGTGAAATGTTCCAGTTACAACCCAAAACATTAGCAAGTATTTTGTATTCCATGAAATCTTGCAATAATTAAGTTGGTTTTGAAAAGGTTGAAAAAGTCAGACCTTTCATATTGGATGGTCTCCCCCAATCCTTTTTTTCTTTAACTACCATGGAAATATGATCTTATCACAGTTTTTTCCTTTTCCTTTTCTATATTATAAATATATATATATATATATATATTGATTTTAATAATTAGGCACTCTTTATAAAATTATTTTATTGCTTACGATTTGATTGAGTATTACCTATATATTCGTTTTCCGTATTTTCTTAATGCATTTCCTAAATTCATGAGATTAGACATTGCCTTTCTTTTTCCTTTGGTTCTCGATGCCCATTGACAGGCAAAGGCTATGCCCTACTATTCATTATGGTATTAAAAATTTTGCTGAACATTGAGAGATTATATTTTAGCAAATTGTATGACAATAATTTCAAACATAATGTTATATATTTTATTAGGGTTGGTTTTGAGCAGATTCTACCCTTAATGAGAAACCTATCAAGTTCAGGCCGGTTTCCAAATATTTTACATGGAAACTGGCCTTATTGGATCAATTTCAGGCCGGATCACATGGGGAATCTGTTGCTCACCCCTAGTAAAAATAACCATCTCATGCTTCAATGGGCACATATATTTAGTCTTTTGATATTTATCTATGAAGTGATCCCATAAAGCGAGACATACGGGTTGGACCTTCAAGACAATAGAATAGTTACAATTTGCAAAAGATACTTAAATTTATACAAATTTTAGGTACACGATAATTAGGCTATACCTAGTGTCTTTGAGCTCAATGGGCATGGTTTTCACCATGGCTCCATTTACATTCTTCATAACTATCGCTCCTCCAAAATGTTGGCCCATGACATCTCTTTTCAATAATTCTTCAACTTGTGATCTGAAAAATTATCATCACTGTAATAAAATTGTAAAATGTAATACCCGTCAGAACTTAATTCTTTTCAATCCTGCGGCGTAGGTTCTCAAATTCAACAAACGTGGAATCTACGTAAGGCATTGCCATGTCATCTTCTCCAACTTCTTTCCCCTTCTTATTGGCATGAGGCTTGAATCATGTGCTTGTTGTCACTAACAACACGATTAGTATCCTCGTTCTTAACCACTGAATGATTCTTCACAAAATATTTATTGCCTCCCTCTGGCAAATCTCAAAAGCGATTTGCAATGTTGCTGTTGATAGAACCATGGATGTATTTGTTCTAAACTAAACATACCCCAAAAAATAAATTTCAATTGGCAAGCAGAGTAACTGAAAATAAAAAAGAATGACGATTCACCTTCTCATCTGGAAGAAACATATCGATATTATTGAGTTGCCTATTTATTTTAGTGTTAAATCATTCCATAGTGTCTAAATCTCGTACTTTAATTTTTTCTTTTCGAATTTCAAGTAAAGAAACCACTACATATTAACCCTCCCGTGCCCTTAATGTTGCCAGTAATTTTCCGACACTGTTGCTAAACAAAATATTTCTGTTTACTTGCTTCTCAGTTCATCCATTAGCAAATTACCGATATCATTGAGATTTAGCAAAATACCAATATTATCTAAATTTTATTAACGGCCAAACAAAGTAGCCAATTTTCAACTCCTATGAAATTCTACAAGTATGATTAGTAATTTATCAACATTATAGTAAATTTACCTACATTCCACAAAATTACTAACTTACTAGACACACACACACACACACACACACACACACACATATTTGAAATTTTACAAGTTTGATCAGTAAATGACCGACTCTATAAAGAATTTGCCATCCTGGCGCTATATTAGTGGTCAACAACTTTTTCAACTTTCCCAAGCCTGGTTTTTAAGCTACCTACACTCGTCCAAATGAATTAGTAAATTTACCAACTCTTCGGAAATTGTACAATTGTCATTAGTGACTTATTAATAATTTAATAAATTTACCAACATTCCACTAAATTAGTGACTTTATAGCTTCTTTGTAATTTTGCAAGTGTGATTAGTGGAATACCAACCCTATAGGAAATTTCCCAAAAAAATTAGTAAGCTACCGACTTCTTTAATTTTTACAAACGTGGTTCATAAACTTTCAAAACTGTAAGGAATTTACCAATGATTTAGGGCATTATCATCACAATTAAAATTAGTAGGTTAGTTATATTGTAAGGAATTTACCAATGTCCAAATAAATTAATAAATTACTACATTTTAAAATTTTACAAGTGTGGTGCGTGTGTGATATCCTGAAATTCGACCCATGTTAAACTATATGAAATTGTTAGTTCATCAATACACGATAGTTAATTTATTATGAACTGATTACTCACGAGTTAACTAATCTATTAAGTAAGGCTGTAAAAGGGTTAACATGCGAAAAACTAGAGAATTCGATTAGGGATTGACCGCTCGACCATAAGGATCAACAAGAGTTAATACTACGCTATTATAAGTCAATTAACGAATGGATATAAATTGATTCGACAAAAGAACGTAGTTGGTTTGTGGGTGGTTCCACACGATTACGATAGTTATGTCAAATGACAATAAACCAATTTTTCTATTGATCTTGTACTCAGGGTACGTAATTGAACCATCGCGATTAATGATTCAAAGATGCACAACTGTCAATTGAAAATTATCGACCATGGATCAATCGCACGAAAACCCCTAAAAGCTACATGATAACTTAGGTCGTACTAACAAGCAGAAGACTTCCAGAGCCAGCTCCAAGGCGGGATCAGCTAAAAAGCAGAAGCAATACACCCCTTATGGCATACAACACTCATCATTAAATGAGTTTGACGACACGCAACTTCTGGATACACCAATTCTAACTGCAACTGAAGAAAATCAATGGGCGTCGGTGGCTGGCCCTCAACAGCCACCACAGCACAAATGAAGTTCATCTGTTGGAACTGTCAGGGTTTGGGCTCTCCCCTGATAGTTCGTGCTCTAAAGGCCTTAGTGGCCTCTGAAAAGCCTGATTTACTTTTTTTGGCAGAGACTAAGAATCAGGAGGCGGTCATCCTCAAGATGAAAAGGCTTTTGAAATTTAGTAATTACCATGTGTGTGATCCTGTTGGACTGGTTGGTGGACTAGCTATGCTATGGAATGACGATCTTATAATCCATATAGAGAGAGCTACTCAGCATTTTTTTGATACAACCTATATAGAGGTTTGAGTGGGGACTTCTATGTGTCTAACTTGTGTCCACGCTCCAGCAACCTATCAGCTACGTCGACAACTATGAACAGAGCTTCATCTAATTGCTTCCCCTGGGTTTATGCGAGTGACTTTAATGAAGTTCTGTTTCCTTGGGAAAAAGTGGGCAGACGACTAGTTGAACCACATCGAATGTATTCCTTCAGAGAAGTATTACAGGACTGTTACTTAATGGATATGGGCAGTAAGGGATGTTCCTACACCTAGATGAATAATCGTCTTGGTGACGACCTAGTTAAAGAATGGTTGGATCGAGTTTTGTGTACTATGGAGTGGCGTATTAATTACCTTGAGGCTAAGGTATATGCACTTCCACCAATGGGCTCTGATCATAGCCCTCTTTTATTGACTATTGAGGCTCGACCAAGACGACAACACAATGATTTATCTTCGAAGCTTACTAGTTGCAGGAAAAGGAATGTAGCGAGGTGGTTGAAAGATCCTAGAAGTCCCAATGTGCTAGTACGTCTAACCTACCATGAAGACTACAGCAGGTCGCTCAAGCACTTACCAAGTGGAGTCGATCTAAATTCTCAAAGGCAACTAATCAAATATCGCACCTGCAGCAACAACTTCAAACACATATCAATTCCCCCAACAACTACAACGATGAGCAGCAAATTATTCATTTGAAGATGGACATTCACAGACTATGGCAGCAGGAGGAACAACATTGGGCTATGCGATCTAGGCTTAATTGGCTTACATGGGGAGATAAGAATACCAAATTCTTCCATGCAACAACATTACAACGGCGAGTTCGGAATCGGATAAGAATGTTGAAAGATGCCGATCTCACTTGGATTAGGGAAGAGGATCGTTTAAAAACCATGACGAGGAATTTCTTTTCAGCACTATACACATCAGCTAGCCCTTGGAATTATGGTCCTATTCTTGCAAAATGTCCACCTACTGTTACTCTGGAAATGAACAATATCTTAACGGCCCAGCTTACTCGAGATGAGGTACGGCACGCCACATTCCTAATGGGGGCTACTAAAGCACTAGGACCTGATGGTATGAATGGTCTATTTTATCAGAAGCATTGGAATCTTTTACACGAAGACATTTTTACGGCTGTTCAAGAGTTCTTTGCAACTGGTAATCTATCTGCTTCTCTGAACAAAACTAGCATTACTCTGATTCCAAAAGTAGCTCAACCGAAGAGTCTCAACCAATACCGACCAATAAGTCTTTGCAACTACATTTATAAAATCATCTCAAAAGTGTTAGCTAATCGTCTTAAGCCTTTTTTACCTTATCTAATATCTGCTGAGCAATCTGCTTTTGTGAGTGGCCGGCAAATCTAGGATAATATTATTGTTGTCCAAGAAGTGCTTCATCAGCTGAGGATTAGGAAACGCAAACGAAATTTTCAAGCAGTTTTAAAAGTGGACATGCAAAAGGCCTATGACAGGGTGGAATGGGACTTTCTTAAGGACTATTTGATCAAATTGGGTTTCCATGCCACCTGGGTTCACTGGATAATGCAATGTGTTACAACAATGTCTTTTAGTATCACTTTTAATGGGGAACAACTAGAGGATTTCCATCCTTCTCGGGGACTCAGACAGGGAGACCCACTCTCGCCTTACTTGTTCATTTTGGTAGCAAATGTCTTATCTGTTCTTAGTCATGACGCACTTCACATAGGACATCTACAAGGCCTACAACTCAACAGGAGGTGCCCAACTCTTTCCCATTTATTTTTTGCTGATGATGCCATATTTTTCATGAATGCTACAGTCCAGGAATGTCATAACCTAGCCAATATTCTAAATCAATACTGTTTGGCTACTAGGCAGATGATAAATAGGAACAAATCGAGCATTTTCTTTGGTCAAGATTGTCCTTATAGTTTAAGGGTTAACTTGGCCACTGAATTTAGGGTCCTAGTGTTACAAAAAACAAGTAAATACCTAGGGATTCCTTCTGACTGGGGTAGATCAAGACGAGACATGTTCGCTTGGATTATGGCGAGAGTGAATGCTAAATTAGAAGGGTGGAAAGCAAAATTTCTCTCGAGGGGTGGAAAAGAGGTTCTCATTAAAGCTGTTGTACAGGCGATACCACAATATGTCATGTCCATTTTTAAACTGCCAGTATCGATTTGCAAAGCCATTGAGAAGAAGATTGCTCGCTTTTGGTGGCAGAGTGACAGCAGTAGATTTGGTATTCATTGGACACAATGGGATGTTCTAAAGAGATGTAAGAATGAAGGTGGTTTGGGTTTTCGAGATTTTCTTGCTTTCAATAAGGCAATGCTCGGTAAACAGGCCTGGCGCTTGATACAGAACCCATCATCACTATGTAGCACATTACTAAAAGGTCTTTACTTTTATCAACGGGAGTTCAAATATGCGGAGAAAGGGGCGCGTCCTCCTTGGGGCTGGCAGAGTATACTATTAGGAAGAGATTCCATTTTAGCTAAAATCCAATGGTTTGTCGGAAATGGGAGAAAAATCAAGATACGTGAAGACCGATGGCTTCCTAAAGGAATCTTAGGTGGTCCTGCCCATCTGACGGAACCTTATCTAGTAGCTGACTTACTAGAGTCGCAACAACAAACCTGGAATGCTAATTTATTACAACAGCACTACGATACTCACACCATCAAAGAAATTACAAGTATTCAGGTTCGACCTAATCATATAGAGGACAAGCAAATCTGGACAGACACTATCAATGGCCAATACACAGTGCATAGTGGCTATCAGGCAATAAAGAAAGCAGACTCAAATCATATAGACATGCCATCGTCATCTTATCAAGTACCCGCACAACTATGGAAAGTATTTGGCAACTAAAGCTAACACCAAAAATCCAGACCTTTCTTTGGTCTTTATGCCATAATGCTTTAGCGACAAAGACCAATCTCGTTCACCGTCACATCAGCACAGATATGGTCTGCAATATATGCAACAATAATTGTCCAGAATCCCTTGAACACCTATTCTTGTTTTGCCTGTGGACAACTACAATCTGGTCTCACCCCCACAATTGGTCTTCATCTAACTCCTCATGCTGTCCCTCGCATAGAACAATGGCTAGCAGACAGAGCTAATCAGAAACAAAGCTTACTTGAGTTCAAAACAATAGCTGAGATCCTCTGGCAGATTTGGAAGGCCAGAAACACTTTTGTTTTCCGTAGCCATTGTCCTGATCCACTCCATCTGTTGAATGTCATCTCTGCAAAGGTTCAAACAACTCGGATTTTGCATCGTCGATCTACTGCAACTGGACTGCCATCAACCCTACCTTCCCAAGTCTGGTGACCTCCCGATCCCGGTGTCTTGAAGTGTAATATTGATGGGGCTTTCAAGCTTGAAAGCGACCGAGGCTCAATGGCATGTCTATGCCGAGATCACACTGGAAAGTTGATAGAAGGATTTACTCGCAATTTTGCTGCATCTTCGCCTCTGCAGGCTGAAACTTATGCTTCCTTGCTTACTCTACAGTACTTGATCCAACAAGGAAGAACGGAGGATCCGATTGTGGTTGAATATGACTGCTTGTTGCTGGTTAATGCCGTGATCAACAACCGATTGACGCCATGGGAGGTACAATCACTATTTGCTGAAGCTGCTGTTCTCTTGTGCCGATTCTCCAGCCTTCGAGTGCGGCATTGCCATTGCGAAGCAAACTTTGCAGCCAACTAGGCCGCAAAGGCCCACAACAATAGAACCCTAGCTGCTAATTGGGCCAAAGTGCCCCTACCTATTTATTTGATCTTCTTGTTTCCGACGCTAAAGTTGCAGGTTGTACTAGTTCTATTACTTGAATGAAAGCTCCTCTTTTTAGACCAAAAAAAAAAAAAAACTTAGGTCGTACTAAAATTGCATTCGATCGATTTTAACCACGAATTTTAATTCAATTTTAGATATCAAACTTTCAAGGACTTTCGGATTAGTCTATTGGACGTTGCCTCATTTATCCCTCAATTTATCAGTAAGCATTAAAATTTTTAGATAAAACTAATTGGTCGAGAATTGGAAGCCAAAAAGAGCTAGCCGAGCAAAGGCCCAATGGGTCTCACACCCATGATGTTCGGCCATGAGGGCCCAAGTGGGCCAAGCTAAGCGCACCAAACCATTTCAAGCCCATTTAAGCAAACGGGCTGCCCAAGGACAAAATTGGAAATTTCGGTCAAAAAGTATGCAAAATGTCCAAAACACCCTTCTTGAAGCTTTGTATTTATGGACTAAATGACAAAATGAGAGAATGAAAGGAGGAGAGTGAATTTGGGAGGATTTTAGGGATTTTAGCTGGAAATTAATGATGAGATTTTGAGGAAAATATCTCATTTCTCTCTCTCTCTCTCTCTCCCCTTATTTCCCAAGCTGGCTAAAGCCCCTTCAGCCCCATCTCTGTCCATTTTTTCTCTCATTTCACCATCTTCTTCTCCTTGTCCTTCTTCCCTTGATCACCTCCATAGTTGCCCACCTCAACCAATGCCTTTTCACCACCATTGTACCTCGCACACCTTGTTGTGCTGCCAACTCCACCGCCACATTCCGCCGCCACCTCCATCCTCATCCAAACTGAGCCTCCAAGGAAGTCGTGGGCCTTAAGTGTCGAGCCACCATTGTTTGTTTCTCTGTTCAAGCCAAGAATGCCATGTTCTCGATGCCGTCACGCCACTGTCACCGTGAGTTCACCGTTATCAAAAACCATGAGTTAACTCATAATCATTGATTAGGGAGTTAATTGCATTTAGGGGTAGGTTAGTTTAAGGGTAATGGTGGTTAGTGGTAGATAAGGATGTTTAGCTTTAATTATGGTTAAGGGTGAATTAGATTGAGGCTAAAATAAATTAGTCTTAATTAAGGATGATTAGTTTAATTAATCGTGGTTAGTTTAAGTAATCACATTTAATTTAATTAATTGTGGTTAGCTTAATTAATTGCAATTAGCTTAATTTATCATGATTAGTGAAAATTAATGACGAATTAGTTGATATGTATAATTTTATGTTTGATTTATTGGATGAATTTATGCATAATTTCTATTATTTGAGCTTGTTATGCCATGATATTGATTGCCCAACATATGAACCTTAAATGTTATTTTTAAAAGAGGTTTTATTGGCAAGAAAATGACAAATTTTGAGGTGTCATGTTTGTATGCCGTGTTTTACGTGTTAAATGGGGTAATGGGGTTTAAAAGGAAAGTGTACAAAATTTGGCGGGTTAATTTTAAATACATGATCACGTGCGATTATTTTACTACAATTTTAAATGTAAAAATTTCTGAAATTTGTTATTTGAGTACGAAATTTTTGCATTCGGCTAATTGATGAAAAATATAGTTGACTTGAGTGTTGGTGTGCTTGAGTGGTCACTTCGAACCCGTCTCCCAATAGGAGTTTGGGACGATGTTTGATGCTTATTGGATGCTCGGTGGGAGTCCAGATGTTGAATTGTGATTGAGGTAGGACTGATACTCCTTAAGGACTGCCATCTAGATAGGGGTTTTAGACAATGCCATGCCTGATAGAGTGGGACGATGATGCCGGAAGACTACCAACTCTTGTGTTAGCCGTGGCCCGAGAAGTCATAATAATTAGAACACGTGTGTTGATAATGTGCATGGATATTATGGGATGTGTTTTGATTATTTATTATGCTTAATGCATTAATGTTGGTATATGTGGTGTACTAATATGCAGGAGTTTGCCAATGTGGGGTAAGAATATATGTGGTTGCATGCTTAGACTTGCTGAGATTTTTATCTCGTCCTTATTGTTGTTGAATATTTTCAGGCCCATAGTTATGGATATGCGCCCTAATCGTTTTGGGGTCCTTGTGTCTTTTGAGTGGGACATGACCGAGTATGCCATGTGAAGGATTGAGACGACTGTTCTAAAGTACACCTCCACCTTTTGGGTTCAAGAGAGACCAGATCATCTGATTCCCCACCATTTTGTGGCTTGGTTCATTAAGTTCAATAGGGATCTTCTCAGTCCTTTCCGAAGGATCAATGGTCGACCATAACAGACCAATGCTAGTGTGAGAATCACCTTGTTGGATGGTCCTCGTGTTAGAGGACTAGGTTAACCCCAACCTTTCTAACTTTTTTTGTATGTTGGTCGTTTAGGAAGTTGTCTTCTAGGATGGGCTTGTAAATGTCAAACTTCTTAAGGTTAACAGTAAATAAATAAATATTGTGCTTTTGGAATTGTCCGATGTGTTTTTACTATCCCTATGTTTATGTGTTGACTAGGTGTTGTTTTACATATTAAATGCTTGCGTTTAAATTGAAAAAACTTAAAGAATGGACCGCAATGCATCTTGGAACATCGTTCGCGTGTTTGGGAGTTTGGGGCATGACAATGTAAATTACCAATAATGTAACTAATGTACCGATAGCAAATTAATTTGTAAGAGTTTGTTTGGAGGAAAAACGTTCTCCTTTTTTTGGATATTGAAACAGAAAAAACGGGGACTTGGTGAACTTTGTAGATGGTTTCTTTAACCCGATCAAAAATAAGCTTGAGGTTACGGGTTTGACTCTGGCTAGTTCCAAACGAACTATCTGGTTCGGATCGAACACTCTGAAGAGCCCCACATATTTTCTTTTGTTTGCCTTCTTTGCCAGATTTCGATCGCCCCGTTGTCCGATAGCCAAGTCTATTTTAGTTATAAATTATTTAAGGTATTGTAAGGTGACGTCATAACACGTCGTAAGTTGCCGAGCATTCCACAGACATGTACAGCCACCGCCAACCAACGCCAGTCGCCAGCCTTCCATCTCCAGCCGCCACAAATGCACTCGGCGCGGTGTACAGCTGGAGGCCAACTCGGTGACCTCAGCTGGAGGGAAGTACAGACCCCCCCTCTCTCTCTCTCTCTCTCTCTCTCTCTCTCTCTCTGTGCTCGGATCCTCCACAGAGCATCGGATGAAAGATGGGTGCTCTGTTATGATGTGTGTTTGTGATTGATATTGTCGTTCGCTTATTCGTGGCTAAACCTGAACTGGAGTTGGACCGGAATCAGCTCGGCCGAGTTTCAATATACCAGGTCGTATCTTCCCTGATTAAACACTAAATGCGATCCTGATTCATTCCTATGCTCTGTTTTGCTGTCTTTCATTGTACGCCTTACTGGATATTCACTGAGCCATTGCTGCATACGAGATTCACCGTCTCTTCTGTCCGTAACGTTGATGTACTAATTGGTTCTTGAGTGGTGTGTTTCTGTGCAATGCGGTGGTGTTGAAGTATGGATGGTGCCATTGCATGAGACGATGCCCAGACGATGTTCGATGATATGTCCGATAGAGGGATCTGTAATGTTGCCTTGCTGAATTCGATTAGTCTCTGGCGGGATCATTGGAATGTGCTTATCTCATTTAGAGGATTTCATCTGCAACGAATAAGGTAAGTCAAGCATCTCTCTGTTCAATTGCTTGCTATTACACTTTTAGCGGCTCATTCTCGCGTATGCCAGTTGCTACCCATTTATGATGTTTCTCGTCCAGATTAAGTTTGTTGCTGATCTCTTCAATTGCTGACTGGAATCTTGCCGTTGTGTCGGTGATGGTCGGTGCCATATCTTCAGATACGTTTGTTTTGGACTTCTAAACTAAGATCGAAGCGTGGATGATTATTCTTTGATTCTTGAATTGGATGGTGCTGGAATTTCACGGTAAAGAGAAAGAATAAGAAACTCTGGATGAGAAATCGATATCGACTCGTTGATCTTTAAGTTCTGAGCCAATTTAATGCCTTACTGGTTCGAGTGTGATTTATGCCTTGACATGCTTACCAAGAAATTGGAAGTTCATTTTTTAACGGATATGTTGGTTATAATTGAAAAATTAACAACACTATTTCCTTGTATAAGATTCTCTTAAGTTTTCATGGTCACATAACCCTTTCTCAAGTACTTGCGATTTCTGCTTTGTTTGCTCCTTAATTTCCGAGCAGTAAAGTCCAAATTGTAATTCGTTGCTGCAATCTGAAATCTGTATTTGGATGGCCATCTCAGTCTATGATGCTTGGTTCGTTTTCGCTCCATCTCATGCGTCGTTGGAACTTTTCCTGTATTGTATTCTCATTTTTGACTTAGTTTTACAATTATTTTTATCTCGGATACGTGTACTAAAGCTGGCGTGTTTATTATAAGTCGACAATAGAAGAATCGGTATACTTATGACTTGGTTCCTCGGTTTGTTAACACGCGACTTTCAATGGCCAAATGTCTTCTTCAAATGTGCTGAGTGCTATCCTCAAATGAATGTGGCTTTTGACTGGATGAGTCTCGAGATTGAATCTTTTTGTTTTGTATCTCTTTGGGCGGTTCTTCATTTCACTAAATCACTCTCCTTTTCAATATTTTTTGTTTATGTCTATCCATCTCTAGGTATGTGATCTATTCTTCCACTAAATAAAAATATAAAAAGATATAAAAAAAATGAGAAAGAAAGAAATTAGAAAAAAAAAAAACTCATAATTGCATTTATGGATCCCTTCGATATAAGTCTTTGTTTCAAGTATTGTTTAATAGGTATCTTTTAGTAGAGAATTCTCTTCTTCTTCTTTTTTTTTTTTTTTTATCAGAATTAGCCTTAAATTTAATTCTAGCTCGTGGAGGCTTATATCCCGAGACTCACTAATAAGGCCATGTATAATCTTTACCTAACTTGTATCGGGTTTATTTTTCCGCACATTGTTCTTACTTATCTTTGTTATTTTTTCATGCTCTGTGTCAGTCTCTTTATATTGCCTTCATGTTTTATCAACATTATTAAAATTCTCTTACCAAAAAAAAAAAAAAAAAAACCATTATTAAAATTTACTGGCAATTTCATAAATTTATTAATTGCCGAAGTTTGCAGATTTTCCCTTAGCTGGACATGGAATTGTCGAAGTCCAACCATGCCTTCTCATCCATCTATCTAGAGAAACACCTATCCTGCTTCTTGAATTTTGTTATCTGCAACGTGATTGATAAATTAGCATCAGTATCATTTTTAATTATTTGTTCTATTGTTGAATAAGACGTTTGGATCGGTGTGAGGAGATGAAAAGAAAAAGGCCCTAAGCAACTTTTAGTTTTGTAGAAGCAAAATGGTAGGTAACGCCAAATTGCATCTCAATGTTTGTACTGCATTTTCCATGTAAATGAGAAACATTTCTTCGCCTTGCAAATAAAATAAACTTGCCAAGTTGCACGGACAAACTTGTGTGACCTACTTCCCAAAGTTCTCTTAAAAAGACATTGGAAGAGATGACACTAACTCATGAATCTCATGTTTACTGAATGAGAAGTCAAACAGCCTTTTATTCAAAAGAAAGTTGGACATGCCAAATTGAATGACTTAAGCATATGAGGACACTCAAAATTTGGATGAATTACGCTGAAATGTCAAGTAACTGAGAATACAAAGACAAGAAGTCGTCCGTGACACTGAAGGAAAATAGGTGAACTCAAATGCCATAACGGTGAAACTACTCGCAAATGCAGGATGAAACCAATGTGATGGAGACCAGGTCCGAGCTTGGACACCTAATTTTCTCTCCCTCTGGGAAGCCTAATTTACATGAGGATCTTCTGTCAATGACCTAAATCTGAAGAAAAAGGGTTCATAGTATCTCAGCCTAGAGGTCTTCACTAATTTAATTAAGGCAGTTGGCCGTTCTTAGCCAGCAGTTTGAATTTTAGACCTTCAATGCTTGCTTCTCGGCAGCAACAGCTTTAGCCTCGATGGTGGGCTTCCACAAAATTGTAGTTTCAGCAAGTAACGAGGTCATCATGGGTCTATGTTTGAGGCAGGACACCTGTCTTCCAAGTAACCTGTATATCATTTTACGTCGTTTAACTAACTAAGCAAGGAAGGTGAACTTTGTACGTTTTATCGATATTCAAAAATAGTAAAGCATTTCAAAAAGTGTTTGATGCACTAAAAGAACCAAGATATCCAAATCTTTACTTCAGCTTAGGAAGCAAAACTGTGGGGATGCTTTGTGATTGTTAAAAGGTCAAAATTCCTTGCATGGTTGTAATCATAGAATCGACTGAGACCAAAAAGGATAAAGAATACTTAATAGGTATTATTTTTTTTTCATGGAAGTGTTTTTGGAATCATTTGATAAAGTCGAGCATAACTGGTATGGTCATCGTTATGGTACCTTTTCTTTGCTTCTCATTGTCACAGCCCCCACAGATTGAACAACCACAATAGGCAACTCCCTGCATAACAATACATGTACTTCAGGCATCACAATAAAATTTGAGTCCATTAGCAGGGCAATCTTTAAATTTGACTAGTAGTTGGAATGCTTCTTCCGAGCATTACCGAAGACAATGTGTCGGTTGGCTGTTTCATGCATTTTCATCAACCTTCTCCATAGGCGCTAATGTGCTCCTCATGGTGGAGTGAGAGATTCCGAATCGCCTTCTTTTTCACTTCAAAGCCTCCCTCTTCTCTCATGCTTTTTGTATTGCAGAAAAGTCAAAGAACACACCCTTGAATGTCCCTCACTGAACAAAAATTCTTGACCAAGTCCATGTTATTTCTATGGTGTGAACCTGTAGTTAGTATGGCATCCTGCACCATTGTAGTCACCCTGAGAAGGAAGAGAATGTTTTTATCAACTTCGGGGTAAATATTGCGTAAATGGTGATAGTGAATTCAGCTACCTCTATTGGCTTTGGATCTTACATGAGGACAACACCAGCTTGCTCGGTTATTCTCTATTGTATAAAAAATATAAACAATCAAGTATTTAAATACCTTAGAACATGTCTGTATGCACTTATTTTGTTTGCTGTTAATGGTATTTTGTTACTTCCTTAGTAATTGAAATTACAACTCAAGAAGGTATCTTGAACACCATAGATGATCTCCTGCTTCAATTCCCATGCTTAGTCCGATTTGGTGTTCTCACTGCAAGATAGAAGCCAATGTTGATGGCAGCAGCTCTGTGCTTTTTTTCTTTTTTCCTTCTTGAAATAACAAGCAAGCTGGAGGTCAGGTATTACCTGGCCCGGCATCATCACTCCATTGGTGCCATTAATGTTGATACCAACATATAAGCAAGCATTGAAGTGAGCATCCGATATATCTTGGTCGGATGAGTTATCAGCCCCAGCACCACAGTAATAAGGCCCTTAAATGAAAATAAAACCTCGCATCACAATACAATTTTTTTGTCATCAACTTAAAGCCTATTATCCATCAATATACAGGGAAATTCATTGGGAAAAATTTCTCACCTGGGAACCTGGATATCCTCCAATAGGCCAACCGAATGGCCATTGAACATTTATCTGCAATAGGGTGTTTTCTTGCCCAATCCAATACCTAATGTGAACATTTAGCCCAAAATCATAAATTTGTCCATTTCAAAACTTTCTAATTCACCATATATAACTTATGTTTTTGAATCTCCCAGCATGAAACTTCATTGATAACCTTTGGGTTACTGAATTTCAGCAACCTTGACATGTTTGGTCGTTGGGATCCGCTCACAGCTGGTGTGTATGAATTGCAAATAACCCACAGTGAACAATAATAGTCCGTAAACTAATCGAAACACCCTTTCTCGTTTCATCAACCTGTTCAGATGATCTAACTGGCAGTCAATGAGTTCTTTGTGATCCTCATTTGGCATTGTGTCCTCAGTGCCAAAATTCACACCATTTCTGCCTAGCCTGAAAAATAAAGTAGTGTAAGTAATAGATATACGTACTGAAACAAAAACCCTATGAGCTTAATATCATGGAAGATAGTTCAAACAATGAGCTCTATTTGTATGACTTGGCCTTCTGGTATACATGAGAGTTTAGTTTTGAAAAGATAAAAAGAATGGACTGAGTACTTCAAATAAAGGCGTCTCCTCAGCAAGTGCCATCGCCAAAAAGTTGAAAACCACTTTTTGGAGACTAGTTTCAGGAAGGACAGCTTACATTTTGAAGCATAAATAGTGAGTCTTATCGATTTCCCTAAGGACACTACCACAAATTTCCTTGAATAATAAACTAAAAATAGTGGCATAACTATGCTTCCCATTTTGGAACCATTTCAAGGTTATTCTCAAGCCTCATTCCCAAAAGCGAGCTTGCAAACAAGCAAAAAACTGAGGGCAGTTACAGAGTTGAAGGAAGTAGACTGCAGAGTGCAACAACTTAAGAGATTAACCACCTTACCGAGGATCAATTAGCAAGCATGTTATTATGATATTACATTAGATATAATGGATGATCAACTTGTGCATCTTGACAGTGCACCTAATTCTTTCCTCTCTAAATCAAAAGGCAATCACATTGAAGTACTTTCTTCTTCCACAAACTTGGCATAATTGCAAATTATTCTTGCCAACAACCTTGGCGAAAATATCCATCAGATATCACCATGGCAGAGCAAGACCACCGAACACAGCAATTATCAGTATGACAAATTGAAGTCACAGAACAAGAAAAATCTGAGACAAGAGTGGATACAAGAGAAATCGATTCCACACGAGGTCCACAACATAAGACTTAAAATTGGTAGTGATTGATTTAGTCATCAAAAGACACAACAATGATGACTACTGCTTCGTTCATTCATGCTGTCTCACACAGCACACATTTCTTTTGCCGACATTGTTGTCACAAAGAGGTGAAGTCCACGTAAATCATCAACCAAACATAATGAACAGGACAACCTTGCAGTGATCGAAATGAAGAAGTCATAGATTAGACTCCCAATCCAATTGTGATAGGCCTGTTTTTATGTCAAACATTTACTCGTTGCTTAAGATATTGCTCACAATTGGCAAAGGATTTACCATAGAACCTCTGCATAATGGCTGAGAAGCAAACCAAGAATGTCAATGGTTGTCAAATGCTAACTATAAGATCACTTCTCTATCCTCCCCTGGAGCTTGACCGGTACTTGAACCATAGTAATTTCACTTTGGAAGTTGAGATGGGTGCTTGATAGGTCTAGGGATCACCTGATTTAACGAATTAATAGATCAGCAGCATGTAGCACGTAAAAAGGAAAAACACTACATATTTTATTGTCACCAATCATACCCTTGATTTGCTGTGTAGATCTATGTCAGAACCTCTGATTCTGTGGGAACACAATGAGATAAAGTTATTTTTAAGGGAAGCAAACCAGAAGCCGTTCTCTTGAGAAACATTTCTTCACTTCATCTATGAAAGTTTTCCGAAGTTTTCCAAAACTGTGCAGGCATTTTGCTCCTTGTGAAATCACATAAGCACATTGCACACTATATACAGCATGAGTCACAAAACAGATTTAACGAGCTCGGAGTTGGATGAAGAAAAGTATGAATTTTCTTCATTTTTCAAACAATTTTAGGAATAAAGTAATGTCCAAACCTTTCAGCGATCTGTCCATGTCCCCCAATCGAATCATGTAGCATTGATAGATACCTTTATCAACTCCATCCACAGGATATGAGATATCTTGTGCTAGTCCTTGTGTGCATCTTTTTGGCACCTCTCTTCCAATTTTGGGCGACCTGCAATTCTTAGGTGAGTACAGCATAGTTCTAGTATTGTTCATTTTTTTGTGCATCACACTTAAGGTTTTGGTGCATGAAAACATATCAAATGTATTTTGCAATTATCGTATCTGGCATAGGGCGTGATGTCCAAGTTGAGAAGACTCTCGAGCCTACAGTAGTATTGTTCTCGGACTTCAAAGCACACACCCTGAACTTAGAAAAGCTCCTGGGGTTTCCACATCCTCTATTTTAGCAAGAGAGAAATCCATGTGTTTGCTGTCATGGGACTAGCGGTCAGTGAGTTCTTTGTAATCCTCAACTGCCATTATGTCATCGGTGCCAAAATCTACGCCATTTCTGTCTAGCCTGAAAAATAAAGTAGCGTGAGCAATAGATATATCTACTGAAACAAAAAACCTGGGAGCTTAATCTCATGGAAGATAGTTCAAACGACGAGCTCTATTTGTACAACATGGCCTTCTGGCATGCATGAGAGTTTAGTTTCGAAAAGATAAAAGAATGGACAGGGTACTTCAAAAGAAAGGTTCTCTTTAGCAAGTGCTAGCAATTTTTCCCTAAGCTTAATCTCATGAAACCACTTTTGAAGACTAGTTTCAAGTGGGAAAAACTTGCATTTTTGAAGCATAAAAAGCGAGGTTTAAACACAATTGTCATGAACAATTTTACACAAACAACTTAAAAGTACAGACCCCCACTCATCAAATACAGAGCATGATGATCCAAAACCAAAATGCCATTGAAAATTTGAAATAGCAGCCACCAACCACACATCATAATAGTTTTTAGAGCTGCAAGAGTCCAGTTCGAGAAGCCAAATCAGCAAACCCGGCTCATCTTCACCAGATCAAGCAATAAATCAAAAGATACAGAAACAAATTCATATGACGCCAAACAGATGTACTCAACTTCGCTCAGAAATTCTCTAGAAGCACCAGCAATTCAAAGTTAAAAACCACATGCTGAACTCAGTGGGCATTGTCCTCTCTCTCCATAACCAAATCACGTCGCAAACCTTCTCTCTCTCTCTCTCTCTCTCTCTCTCTCTTCAGCGATCTGTCCATGTCCCCTAAAATCAAATCAAGTATTCAAAACACAATTCGAAAAATTATTCATGTAAAAATCTGGGAAACAAGGTCCCCACATACCTTCGGTGAAGAAAATTAGCTTACGGACCATCGTATGTTTGGGATATGAGCGATCCCAGTCCTCGCCTGCTTGTATTTTGCAACTCTTCTCCAATTCTCCACAACCGTAGATGGTTAGGTGAGTAAGGGATGTGAGCCTTCGCATTGCCTCAGGGAATGATGTCAACGAGTAGCACCCGTAGATGCTGAGCTTTTGAAGTGATTGAAGGGCCTCAATCTGCTCTGGTATATCCTTAAAATTTTCGCAAAAACTAATTTCGAGACGCTCGAGATTGCGGGCCTGTAGAAGCCACTGTGGGAGAGATGTCAGTATGCAAAGGCCATCGATTCTCACGAAGCGGAGACTCTGAAGGCCTCCATGGAAATCCAAGATGTTGCCGCTTTCGTCTTTGGATATGTCCAGCTCCTCACATTTCTCGATTTGCTCTGATAATTCCTTAAAATTGTTGCAATGGGTAATTTCGAGACGCTCAAGACTGCGGGCCTGTAGAAGCCACTGTGGGAGAGATGTCAATTTGGGAAGGTGACCGATCATCACAGAGCGGAGACTCGGAAGGCCGCCATGGAAATCCAAGATGTTGCCGCTTTCATCTTCGGATATATCCAGCTTATCGCAGTTGTCGAGAGCTAAGTCAGTAAGGGATGCAAGCTTTCGCATTCCTTTAGGTAATGATGTCAACGAGTGGCACCAAACGATTTTAAGCTGTTGAAGTGATTGAAAGGCCTCAATTTGTTCTGGTAATTCCTTCAAACCACAACTTTGAATTTCGAGATGCCTGAAATTGCTGGCCTGGACAAGCCACTGTGGGAGATATGCTAGTTTGGGAAGGTCCTTAATTCGTACATAGCGGAGACTCTGAAGTCCTTCGAAATCCAAGATGTCCCCGCTTTCATCTTTGCATAAATCCAGCTCATAACATTGCCTGATAGAGAGATACACGAGGTTGGGTAGGTGTCGCACACGTTGGCCGACTATGTTATCCCCAAGATGAGAAGTCAATGGCATGGCTTTCAACTTCTTACAGTCATCAATACTTAATTTCAATAGACTAGGAAACGATGCTGTTAAAGTGGATGAATGGCCAGACTCAATGAATTCCAATTCAGCCAGCCCCAAATCCGTAAACTCTTGAGGTGAGGTAATTGGCCTAGTGGAGAGAGACGTTTACATCTTCCACAGTCTTCAAACTCTACCTCAACTAAATTTGGCAAGGAAGACACGAGGCTATCCATCATCCACCTTGGAAAGCTCTCACCTTTATAGTTTAGGATTGTCAACTTTTGCAGATTTGAGGGCGGCCTCAATACATCCAATAGTGCTTTATCTCTATTTGCAATTACTAAATCATTAGTATTGAAATGGTTCCAAATAAGTTTCAGAGATTCCAGAGAATGCTTCCCCATCAAGTTCACATCCCTGCATTCTACTTCTACATTTGTTATGTATCTCAAATTTTCAATTACGAGGCTTCCCCAAATGTTATTAAGCCCATTTAGCTCTCCAAGATTGCAATAATTCTTAGCACGAGCTTTATCATTGGGCAAAATGAAGCAATTTAGCCTATGCAGAGAACTCAATTTCCCTAGTCCACGTGGCAAATAACTAAGTTGCCGACAACCATCTATGTCTAGATTCCGAAGGCTGACCAACTTCCCTATATCACTTGGCAATTCTTTGAGGGCATAACAACGGTGGAGATTAAGTACTTGCAAATTCTGCAATCTCGTAATGGAGTTAGGAAGCCTTTTGAGTGTGATATTGTTAGAGAGGTCGAGATACGTAAGATGCTTCAACTGACAAATGGCCCTTGGCAACTTCTCAACATATGTGGCATGTAAATTCAAGATGCGCAACCTATTGAAACTTCGAATGAGTTGGCATAGATATGCTTCACTCATCGGTTCTCTTTGTTTTATTTCCGTATAACTACCGGTAGACAAAAATGTTCTCAGTGCACTAGCTTTCAAATGTGAGATTGGAAGTTTATCCATCAAATTGGAAGTGAAATCATGAGATATACAAGTAGTTCTTTGATGTATGGATTTTGTGCCATCCCATGCCACCCAATACTCGGTCCCTGAAACTAAGCAGGCAAGATCATGCATCAAATCATGCATCTTGCAAATCTCCACCCCCGTGAATGGATCTTTTCGAAAATCTTGGAAGAAGTTTCTCCAAAGTAGATCCATGAAATATCCATGAGCAATGTCTTCTAAATGTTGATTTGTATGTGATGGCTGGATAAATCCTTGTGCCATCCAAAGATTGATCAAAGTCTGCTTATTTATCTTATAATCTTTGGGAAACAGTGAACAAAATGCGAAACATTGTTTCAAATGTGAAGGAAGATGGTCATAACTTAGCCTAAGAACAGATATTATGCGGTTTTCCCTTTGAGATATGTCTGGGAGCTCATTATCTTTGAAACACGACCATTCATGTTCACTTTTCTTAAAGAATAGTAAACTTCCAATAGTTCGAACAACCAACGGCACCCCCGAGCACTTTTTAACTATCTCTTTGCCAATAGCTAGTAGGTTAGGATCTTGCATCTGCTCTTCATTTTTACAAGCCATTTGCATTAACAAACCAAGAGATGCATTTTCAGTTAATCCCACGAGAAGATGAGGCAGAGTAGTGCAAGTGATCTCAGCAACCAAATTAAGGCGTGTAGTTATAAGTATCTTGCTTCCTCTAGCACCTCCCACCAGTAACTTTTCCAATTCTAGCCATGTGTCTCGTTCTAAATTCCATAAATCATCTAAAACTAATAAATATCTCTTTCTGTCAATTTCTTTCCTTAGTTCACTTTGCAATCATTCCAACGCACCATCGTTTGGTTCCTTATTCTTTGCACAAGCTATGATATTTTTCACTATTTTTTTCAGGTCAAAGTCATTGGAGACACAAACCCACATTTTCAAATTAAATTGTTTACTCACCATCTCATCGTTGTACACACATTGAGCAAGAGCTGTTTTTCCAAGCCCACCAATACCAACTATTGGAAGTATGGAAACATCCTCTTTCACATCCAAATCCAGTAAGAAATTCATGACCTTCTTTTTATCATCATCTCTCCCACAAAGGTCTTCCTCACGTATAAATGAATGCGTCTCTGCTCTCTTTCCCCACTCTCTCTCTGCTGGCGAATCCATAGTTCGCTCATCCAAGTAGAATTTCTTCTCGGCCTTAATAGCTGCCATTCTCTCTCTCACTGCTCGTACTTTTCTACTCATCTTCACTTCAAAAGCAAGCTGGTTTGAACATGAGAAAAATGTCCTTACCTCCTTGATCATTTCATTGTGGCCCCTTAATTCTCGCTGCATAGCTTCTATATTAAATTCTTCAAGCACATCTTGCGCATAATAGAAAGCGTCTTTCAGTTTCTCAACCCAATCTTTGATTTGAGGACTCTGATAATATTGCTTTTCTGCATGTTCCAGGACAGCACGAAGCGTAGAGACAATGCCCCTGAGCACCTCGAGTTCATGCTTCACGGCCCCCAACTTTCCGGCCTTTTCTAGTGCTTGAGTAATCAAATTGGCAAGGATGCTTCCAGCGATGCTGATGACAGCTTCTGCCATATTTGTTCTATCTCACTTTGTCTGTCCCTCTAGGGATGAGAAGATAGTAGTCCTGTCGTTCCAAGGCTAGAATCTTCTTAGATGTGAGATAACAAGTTTGTCCTTCAGATGATATAAGTGTGCAATAATAGTAGATAAGAGAAATTATTTCACTTACAAGCACTAATTCCAAAACATCCACTTTAATAAGTTAGGCGAGTTCATATTCATACACTGTTCTAGAAACATTATATTAGATAATGTGAGGTGATTTGAGTTTTTTCTACCTTATCGTTAAGTTATATGTTAAGGGAAGTGGGAGGTAATTGATCAATGATGTGGTTCAACCATTAAGCTCCATTCTACCTTTCTTATCAGGTTGGTTTCACAAATGACGCATAATTGAAAATCAAAATGAGGTAATCATGATGAGCAGAGGCTTATTAAAAAGCAATAATAACTTTTTGCTTTCCTGTTAAAATTCAAATGTTATTCAAATATAAAAAGTTATAATTAAAATTACGTACCAATATTTACGAGTTGTGAAAGTTTCATATGTTTTAAGACAAAATAATGTAAATGTAGTCCGAGACACTATTGGAATAAAGAAAAATAAAACGTAAAACTCTATCAAGACAAGCCATTAGCTGTTTTGGTGACGTTGAAATCCGCTACAAGTGGAGGACCATATCAATGTTCTTTCTACGTGTCATCTTATTCTTTCTCCCGAAGCCCAGGAACCATCTCATTGCAGCAGCATAGGGAAAGCCCCAGTGGCTGCACAAATCTCCAGTGCTCAGTTAACAGTATCAGCTCTTGCTCACTGCTAAAATGTCACACTTTGCAAGACCGTGCGTGTCAAAGGACAAGATAAATGAAGATATCGAGTCTAAATCCACTGTCCTGGTCAATTTGTACACGCACTTGCCTGAACTCTTTACCGAGCCGCTTTTCTGGTCAGTGTTACACTCAAGTTCCGTATTGAATCACATCAAGCGAGATAAATGTACTCCAATGTATTAGTTATTCCGCACGAAGAACTGAGCTCTCAAAAGCATAGAAGGTGGCGACCACTAAAAATTAGGTCCCAATCTATGAGTAAAAGCACTAGTCCTAACAAGAGACTAAAGATTTTACAAAACATTTGGCAAGATGCTTGAGATTTTTTATAAGAACAGCAGGAGTTGCACGTTCTTATTCACTCCTAATCATGATTAGCTATTGTTTTTAATAGCTCCCTCTTCCACGTTAGTTGCATGACCATTTTTTCTATGGAAACCGACTCAATTACGTGTCGTTCCATTTCTTTCTAACCCCCCTTGCTCTGCTAGGATTTTCAAAAGAAGTCATGTGACCTGTTAGCATGGATGCAGCTAGTAATTTTTCATGTGATCAGTAAATTTTTACAAGAAATTCGACTTCGTATCTATAAATAAGTACTCACCTATTTACATTATTAGTAACGTTGCACAGAAAAGGTAGCGTTTCTATGTCGATTCTTCCTGTATATATATGGACATAAGATGCTTTTTGCAATGTATAGTAAATCTTAATACATAAAACTAAAAATTTACAGGAGATTTGTAACATATTCATGGGACGAGTAAGCCTTTGCCTTAAGAGAGCAATTACCGCCGACCCTGTTTTATTAAAAAAAATGTTCGGTATTGGCAAACAATTGTCAACCGTCCCACGTGGTCTAAAAAGTGTAAAGTTTCCTTTTCTTAGCAGATGCAAATAAAAATTTCTTCTGAAGGGGCTAAAGATGAAACGAACCCAGCTTTTTATTGGAAACTCAAAACGAGTATTCAGTGGAACGGGATTTGGATCTTGAGAAGATAGAAAATTGTTATAGCTGTTTGGGCAACTTCAGCATCTAACTTCATGTGGGAAAAAAAAAATTAAGTTCATGAATCTCTGCTTCTGCGCGAATGAAAAACAGGAGAAAAAGATTATGAAATACAGATTGTGAAATGAAGTAGTATGAAACCTTCTGTGTGCAAAAGAGATTTTGGATGGGTATTGAAGTACCAATGTGCGGTGGGATGATAAAAGCAAGCTGATGAGGATGCTTTTCAACTTTAAAATTTCATATGTGAAAGGTAAAACAGCTCTTGAAGTTGGCTAGTCTTCTCTTTTGAATTCTATTTATGATTAGAAGTTGGGACATGTTATACGTTTTTAAGTGCCCCATTGAAGAAGGCTAAACAGCCTAAATTTGTAAATCCCAAGGGTCACATTTACACCATATAAGTCATATCTCTAAATCCAAATAAAGGATGTTGATAGTTTCTCTAAGCATTCAATGTTTCATCAAGTTATTCATTTTCAGAAAAGCTCCTTGGTTAGTTGCTATAAGAAAGAACGAACCTGGCTAATAGTGGGCTGATTGAGGGCCGACCAACAAAGGCAAGGCCACAACCACCGAGATCAAGAGAGAAGGACAGGAGACGGCGTCGGCAAGACCGAGAGAGAGAGAGAGAGAGAGAGAGAAGCCACTGCCGGGGAAAGTCGAGAGACTAGAGAGTCTAAGAGAGAGGCTAGTGAGAACGGAAAGAAAGTAGCAATGGTCTTTTATATAAAAGATTTAGCATTGTTTTGAACTGTTCCAAACCAGTACTTCCAAAGGCTGGTTCCCAGAATTATCACACGAGAGCTGACCGGTTCTTGTGTGAACCAGCGTAGAATCAGGCGAGTTCGGTTTGGTTGGAGATCGAACCGACTCTGTTGCTCGCCACTAATAAAAATGTTAATTTGGAGTTCTCACAATAAGCATTATAAAGCCTGTCCCTCGAATAGCGGAATGGAAGGACCATCATGAAGCATCGAGTTCCTTTTACCTAAATAAGTTAGATAGTCACTTATATAAAATGAAAAGCCAATCATATAGTACTTTTAGTCAATTGAAATCATTTAATATCGCATCAATTTTTCAACCTAATATTATTTATATTAGATAAGATTAGTGTTAGAAATATTAGGATATTTACCGAAGTAGGATACCCAAGGTATCGAAATAGCACCGAAAGTTGTTGGGGTCAATGAATCTGAGATGATGGCAATGCGTGGCGGGCCATGAGGGCACACGCAGCAGCGAAGGGCAATGAAATTTCGAGACCTGGCTCTTTTGAGGGCGGTGAGTCTAATGGTAGTGTTGATTTTGTGAAAGAAATTGCATAAAGGGGGCATAACAACACTCAATAGCGGTAGGTTTGACCATATACGGATACCGGCACGGCTAACGTAACATTGCTGCGACCACCACTGTAACAGACTACAGACTAAATGGCCCTTTATCAATTTATAATGACTCTGATATCGTGATAAGAATAAAGCGGAAGAGAGAAAATGGGAAATAACTGTACATTTTTATGTGTTGATAAACAGTACATGAGGCTTTATTGGATAACTGTTCAAGTAATAAGTTAAACATTATACCGAATATAATTAATCAATGATATGCACTTTGAAGGAGATATATGCATAATTATGAGAAATATGCAAAATCAAGTAAATATCCAAATATCACTAATAATTAGAATGGAGATTTTACATACTATATACTAAAAATCAAATGTTAATTTATTAACTGTCTCTCATTAATGGCCAATCACCTCATTTTAAAGATAAAACTTAATATTGGCACCACACCTTAATTATTTCACAGAGACTCTCTTAAGATTATACAAGTGTACAATAATAATAAAAAAAAAATAGAAACTACCTAACAAACACTAATTGCAAAACCTCCCCTTCGTCAATGCTCAAAATTGTTTCATCACATGCTTTCCTCGGAAAACATTGCACTTCACATGCATGCCCAAATTGTTTAGTAGTAACATCAAGTATTAAAATTAGCACGATTTGATCTTGAGAAGATATGAAATTATTATAGCTCTCTGGGCAACTTCAACATCTAACTTCATATGGTAAATAGACTTATGTTCATGAATCTCTGCTTTTGCCCCTGACAAAAGAAGAAGAAAAAGATTATGAAGCACCATTTCCAATGAAGTAGTAAGAAATCTTTTATGTGGTGGGCACATAAAGGCAAGCTGATGAGGATGTTTTATAACTTTAAAATTTTAATAAAAGGATTGATAAAATAGCTCTTGAAGTTGGATACAAAATAGCTCTTGAAGTTGGATACTCTTCTCTTTGCGAATACTTTACAAAACCCACATTGTTTTCTTGTGTGAATACTTTAATATTTGTCTAGTCCACCCGGAAGTATCCTTTAACATCTATTTGGATTATCCGTGCGTCCGCATGTTCTATGTGAAGGACTAGTAGTCATCATCTTTCGTAGAGGATGTGGTAGGAGCAGTAACTCTTCTTGACAACTCTTCCAGAAAGATGTAATTCTCGTTTTTCCTTGCCAACAACATGTTTCACGACCATCGCTTTAATTATGGTGGTGTTGCTGTTCATCTACCTCTGTTTTCCCTCTTCTGATGCAGTTCTTTTCATGCCTTTGGGCTCTCGTGTCGTCGTTTTACATTAAAACAAGAGTCATGGGAAGGTTCAAAGAAAAGTGTCCAGCAGCCAGTCAGCCAAGCAGGTGGCGAAGGTGATTCGTTGGTTCCCACAAAACCAACTGGCTGCTGAAATTGCTTCCTAAAGCCATCATCGCGTAATCTGAAGATACTCTTGGCTGGTGGGTAAGTTTCTTTTTGTCGAGACACACCAGCAAATGTATATCTTCGCATCGTCACTTAAAAGCACGATTTTTTATCTGTAGGTGTTTTTTTTTTTTTTTTGTAAAGGTAATAGTAATATAAAAGAGATTGCCAATGAACAAAAGAACGGATACATAACCTACACTCTTATCCAAGGCAAAAGTGAAGGGGATCCGTTGTAAAAGGGACAAGGGAACAACCCACAAGAAAAATACAACCAGCGCCAACTAGAGAACCGACTCCTAATCCTGCCAAACCTCCAGACTACAATGAGAGTGCGGGAGCAGAAAAGAAGACGGGAACAAATCTTTCTAAGGAAGAGCATCACTATAGAAAATCCCAGGATCTAAACCCCAGCCTCTTTGAAGTCTTCTGTTCCTCGGTGAAGGGAAAACATTGCTATAAGTGACAGCTTTGTCTCTTACCACCTTAAGGAGGTGATTTTTGAGTGCAGGGACCACCAAGGAATCAAAACTATTTGAGTACAGCTTTATCCGTAGGTGTTCGGTGCTTCTTAGTCGCACATTTTTTTAATAATATATACATTGATTCGTACTTTCATATATAATTTTTTTATAATTTGTGTTGTTGCAAAAAAATTAAAAAAATGTATAGTTATGCTAAACACATGCCCCCACTTTTCGCATAACGAGCATCTAAAGACTCGCGTGATAAAATTTTCATTTTTTTTTTTTTTTGAAATAGATTTGAAATAGGAATCCCTTTGATAACGTAATTTTAATTTTATTTGTATAACGTATTTTTATTCCGAAATAAATTTGAAGTAAAAATTAAAAGATAAAATTTTTAATTTTTATATTTTTGAAATAAAAGCGAGAAATCAAAACTATTTTCATCATTCACTCCTCGTCATCACCCATCGCCCACCCGTCGCTCGTGGAACGTCGAATGCCTATCGTCGACCGCCAAATGTCTATTGTTGACCGCTAGCCTGCTAGACACTGGACACTAGATTCTGTCTGCTCGCCGCCGAACAACAAACCCTGGCTGTCACCATCCCTAAAAATGAAAATTTGATTTTGTTATCAATAAATTTACATTCCAAAAACAAAAATTTTGAATCGTTATCAAAACGTTTTTTTTTGAAAAATTCGTGCGGAATAGAAATTAAGAAATTAATTTTTGAATACAAAATAATTCTTATTCCAAAAATTTTGTGATGCGTATTCTAAATAAAAGCAAAATAAAATGTTATGCAAATATCAACTATTCAAATAAATAACTTTACCAAAAAAAAAACTATTCAAATAAATAATCACCGTCTGCGGTGGCCCAGTTGGATAAGGCTCCCATGATTCTTTGCAAAGAGAAAAGGAGTTCGAATTCTGCTGGCCGCACGGGATTTTAAGTGCGATGTCGGAATGGTGGGTCATTCGCTAGCGTCGTCCCAGGATTTATCCTCTGTTATTCCGGACCTGTCAGGCTATCCGTATTAATACAGTGCACGGATTCCCAAAAAACTATTCAAATAAATAATAGAGAGAACCGAAAAAGTCGTAAAAATATTCAGGTTGAGCCGAGGCCTGAGATCAAAATCTGGGGTAAAGATTTCGTTGGCATGTGGTGAATCTGGAGGGGACAACTGCATACAAACAAAGACAGGACGAGTACGGAGTGGGGCCCACGCGTATGAAGTCGCATTGGTACGTGACCGACATAGCCAGAAGGCAACTTAACTCTCCACCATGGTCACCTATTAACATCACTTTGTTATCCTTTTTTTTTTTAATTTCTTTTTACAGTTTTGCGCCACTTCTGTCTCCTTCTTCCTCCTCTCTATTTTAAAGATAGAGACACCAAGCGCTCTTGGAACTCTAGATATTAAAAGCCAAATATCAATACGTCTATTATCACTCATTGATGGCCCACCAGCTCATTTATCGCATAAAACTTTATATAAGCACCCACATCATTTATTGTAAAAGAACTCCTTAGAGATAATATAAGTGCACAATAATAGTAGATAATAAATAATATTTGAATGACAAATACCAATTGCAAAACCTATATCTATATGTATATATTGAAAAAATCTGTAAAGTAATACGTCTAATTAATGTTAAGGAAAGTGGGAATCAATGGAGTTTTGTAATGATATAGCTCAACCATTAAGCTCTATTCTATCTTACTTTCTCATTATATATATCAGCTTAGCAATGATCTCTTTAGCAATGATCCCAATAACAGTTTCCACCATTTTTTTTTCTCTCTATGTGGATTAGAAGATAATTAGTCTAGTGGTTTCAAGTCCATATACTTCTCGGGACATGCATAGCAAGTTCGTGTCGAAAGTAGCATTTCCCATCTATCACGCATGATAGAAGATGAAGCTTAACACAATAATGCATTTGGTACCCACCGACATTGATACTTATTTTGCAGATTAGTGTCATCTCACAGTTTCCGACGCCCGAAAGCAAAGCAAAGGAGAATAGGACCAAGTTGTGAAAGCAAATTGCGTCTCCAAGGACAAATAACTTCATTTTTTCCCCAGGCTTCGTTGCGTATATTTTTTCTAAATGAAGGAGGTCATTGTCTAATTTCTCGGGATGGATTTTGAGATATGATAAAGTTGATAACAAAAAAACCTAGGGCATATTAGTTTACTTTCGTTTGGTTACTGAAAAAGTGAGATGCGATTAACTAGTAACTTATGTATGTATGGATATATTGATATATATGTAATACATGTTAGGATAGAAATTATTTCCATTAAAATAGAAAGTTTTGTATGCATAGATAACAATAGATTTGTTAACATTCCATTGCCAGCACTAAACCTCTCAATTTAAAACTCTCCTTCATATCTTCACTTGACATTATTGATATTATTTTACTGGAACCTTATGTTTGATCGAGGAAGTTCTCTCTCCTTGCGAATCCCTCAAATTATTTGCTTCCTATGCAGAAAATGCTTCTACATTGTTTCTTTCTTCCTTTAATTTTTTCATATTCTCTAAATAAATAAAACTACTTTAAAGCTCTCTCTCCAATGCAATACAAAAACTTGCACATTTCTGTAACATAAAATTTCAATATTTTGGCATTTTATGCAAGTCACTCCTTTTTCATAAATATCAAAAGAGTTCCTATATAGGCGCAATGACTGGCATACCCTAGTTTTTTCTAACATATATAATTTGTACAAAATTCCCTACTATTTCAGCTATCTATTGCAACCATATCAATTAGTTTGGAATATCCTTTAGTTCAATTTTATAGCTTTTTTAACAATTACAATAAGACAAGTCATTTGTCTTTATCTTTTGAGTCGGACTCTTATTTCAATCCTCCAACAAATTATTTTTCTAATTTAGCTCTATTTAATATACACAATCTTATCTTTGCCAGATTTCTTTATAGATGTTTTTCTGATGGTACTTGCAAGACAGTAGAAATTCCTAATTGGGCGCTCCTAACTAGTCACTGACACCAGCCAAGCAGACCTTGTCACTACTAATGATGCATTTCGAAGGTCTAATAGCAAACTGTGATAAGGATTCTTGAGGCATGGCTGGAATACTCGAAGCATCTTTTAACATCCTCGAAAAATTGAGTCTAAAAAAATCAATCTTGTTTTCTCGCGGGAATACTCTAAAACCTGCCTAACCTACGCGAGATACCCTTCAACATCCTTTTGGAGCATCTTTTGTAGTGTAGACACGTTAGTCTGTGTGCATGCAGCCAGGCTATGTGTGAAAAGTCGGGCTATGTGTGAAAGACTAGAAGCCATTATCATTCATAGAGGATGTGATAGGAGTAACTCTTCATAACTTTTGTTCAACAATATAATTTGTAACTCTTCCAAAAAGAACGTAATTCTCGTCGTCCCTTTCCAACGATTTGTTCCCCAACAATCGCTTCGACTATGGTGATGTTGCTGTTCATCTACCACCAGTGTCTCTCTAATGCATTTCTTTTTTCTTTCATTATAGAAACAAAAGAGTTACATGAAGGTTGTTCGCCAGATTCCCACTAAAACCAATCGGTTGCTGAAATTGCACCCCAAAACAAACCTTGTCTCTAAAAATATATGAATCTCCTTTGTCAAGACAAACCGATAGATGTATATCTTTGCGTTCTTTGAAGCTTGGCTTTTAATCTGCAATTGTTCGGAGCTTCTTAGTCATACGATTTTCATAAAATATGTTTTGTCGCGTGCTTTCGCATGTGATCTTTTTATAATTTAATGTATGATTTTGTTGAACACGTGCCCTTACTTTCCACATATCATTATATCATAAAACATCTAACTAAAAGGAAGAACGGTTTGTATAAATTAATTATTCAAATTAATAAAATAAAATAAAAATCAAAAAGGTTACATATTACAGAGAGAGATAAGACGGGTACGGTGGAGTTGGGTCCCACAGCTATTTAATTAGGCCCAGTACTAGGGTTCACGTGTATAAAGAGTGAAGACATACTACTATCTGCATCATAGACATACTGCCATTGCACCATGAAATTGACCAGAGATGAAGCGTAATAATTGCCAAGTGACCGACAGGCTTTAAAAGTAACTTAACTTGACTATGGTTAACTATTAACCATCGCTTTAGGTTCCAAGCCACGACTGTCTTCTTCCTCCTCCTTTGCATATTTTTGATAGAAAGATCATCTGTTTTCCGAGTTCTAGAAATTAGTAATCAAATGTTGACTTATTAATTATCCTCATTAATGACCGATCGCCTTGTTCATTGCATAAAACTTAAAAATAACATAAGTGCATGATAATAATAAAAAAAATTAAATGATAAATACTAATAGCAAAACATCCCATTTCATCGTTGCTCCTCGTATGTGTACACAAGAAAGATTAACGCTCATTCATATATGTACGGCAAGTTCATGTTCATATATTGTTCTAGAAATGTTATATTAGATTAAGACCTCATTTATTTCACCAAAAATAAATAATTTTGAAATATTTTTTCAATAAATAATCGTTTATATTTATTGAAATAAATAATTAATAAAAAATATTTCAATTATTGATAACAATATATTGGAAACATTTTTGTTCTTTCATTTTCGTAAGCAATACAAGCAACATAAAAAACTCCAAATTATATTAATCATGATACATTTACTCTAAACTTATTTTTATGACATCAAAAATCCTAATTTTATATCAATGCAATGCATGTACTCTCCATCAACATTTTGACGGATGATTTTCCAACCAAAAACGTCATTTTTATTTTACTCAGGCCATGTTGGTTCTATGTCAATCTCGTTTGCCTTTGGTCATCTATGACACCGGATTTTTAAAGGTGCTCATTATAATAATTTTATGAAGGGTAAATGTATCACATAACTATAAATTTAAAAATTTTGATGTCACAAAAAATTTAAGATAAAAATCACAGTGGGTAAAATTTTTGATTTTTAACTGCTTTTTCCCCTTTGATTGAGTTTTATCCTACTTTATTGTAAAGTAATATATCTAATTAATTTAAGAAATATGAAAGAATGAAGTTTTTGATAATGAGACTCAACTATTTAACTGTACGCTACCTAACTTTCCTATCATTGATAGATATAAACATAAATATATATCACCGCCCTCGAGTAAAGCTACAGTTCGGACTCTCTCCCCTTCACGAATGAGAAAAGTTCGAATTCTAAAAGCGTCGTTAGCGATTCTTACCTAAAGTACAGTGGTGGTGGATCTTACAGTCGCTCTCCCAATATTTGCTCGCCAATTGTCAACTTATGGGGTTCCCTGAGTTACCAAAAAAAAACTTAAATACATATTTCTGGTTTCACAAATGACACATACTAGCTAAACTTTCTTAGCACTCATTTGTTTTTTTTTTTTTTTGGTAAAGGTAATTAAATTAAAAAGAGGGGAAGCTTACAAAAGATCGGAACCATAACCCACACTCTGACCAGTGGCGGCAAAGTGAGGGGGATCCGATGTAAAAGAAAGCACAAGCTACACGATAAGTGACGAAACTCCTTAGGAAGAAGAAGACAAATGGAGACAACCTCCGAACCTCCTGCACTCTACCTAAAGGCAAAGAATGGAAATACCACCAGATACGGAAAACAAGAAGGATCAACAGGAGACCGAGGAGAAGACCGTCGGATCAAAGCCCCATCCTCTCTGAAGCCGCTTGTTCCTCGGAGCAGGATCGACATTCTTGAAGGTACTAACCTTGTCCTTAACCACCTTAATTAGGTGGTTTTTGAGCGCCGGAACGACAAGGGATTCACCTCTGAAGATGATTGCATTCCTCTTCTTCCAAATGAGATGACAAAGGGCCCCAAAGGAGAACCGGACAATTCTATGATAGAAATCATTTCCGGTTAGGAACTTTCGAGCCCAAGAGAGTACCTCACTCCAGCATTGATTTCTCCAAGGAAGGTTGCATCTGACGGCCCAAAAGAAGGCCAGAGAAGTCGAGATGCGACATCCGAAGAAGAGATGGTCTCTAGAATCAGGGACTTCGCTGCAGAATGCACATACACTGAAGTTAATGCGCCCATAGGATAGAAGTATACTCTGCGTGGGAAGTCGATTCTTCACGATAAGCCAGAGGATGAACTGGTACCGAGGAACAATGGCATTGTCCCAAATTAGAGGAGCCCAGTTAACCGGAGTTTTCTTACTCCTAATAACATTCCAAGCAGATCCAACCGAGAAGATGCCCGATGGATGACCGCACCATATAAATCTGTCATTACTTAAAGACAAGTTCGGGAGGGATATACCCCATCTCAGTAAGAACTCCTTAAAGGACTAGCCTAACGGCGAAAATAGATCAGCAACCACCGCATTATCAGGAATATGAAGAGCGGTTCTGAACGATGGAGGCACAAATGAATCAAGAGGGCCACACGACAACCAATAGTCATGCCAAAGGGACACGGAGAAACCATTACCAACCTTCCATCTAAAGGAGCTTCGAAAGTTACCTCTAAGCTGGAGAATTTTCTTCCAAGACTAGGAGCATGCTCCGGGTTGAGGTGCATTCCAGAAGTTCCTCTTGGATAAGAAGATGGAGTGGATCCAACGGCACCACAGAGATTCCTTGTCGGAGAAAAGGATCCAAATAAATTTTACCATTGAAGCTTTGTTGCATTCCCTCGGGTTTCGGATCCCCAAACCACCTTCGATTTTGGAAGACAAACGTCTTCCCACGCAACCTTAGCGCCTCCCGACCCAAGGCCGTACCTTTCCATAAGAACTGTCTCGTAATACGTTCAATGTTAGTTACCACGAGAGGAAGGAAGAGTGAAAACACTCGACCAAAAGGATTTAATGGCGTGTAGCACCGAACGGATGAGCTGTAATCTACCCGTGAACGATAGAAACCGATGCGCCCACGATTGAATTCTAGCAAAGATAATGCGATTCGTCAAAGCAATGCAATCAGCCTTATTCGAGTCTAGAGGAAATGATAGGGACTCCCAAGTACCGAACAGGGAGTTTACCTTCCTGAAAACCGAATGCCCGAGAATTCTATTCCGAATGGATTGATCACCTCCCAAAATAAAGATCTCACTCTTACTCTTATTCGGGTAGAGTCCGCTCCATGAGGAAAAGATGCCGAACCCTCTCTTTAGAGTGGACACCGAGAACCAGTCCCGCTTGACGAACGAAAGACGTCGTCGCGAAGAATAAGTGAGTCAATCGGACCGGTTTACACCTCCAGAAGTATTTAAAGTCCTGGCTGGCCGTGCGGGATATCAACACTCCGGAGAATACTTCCATAACTAAAGTAAACAAATAAGGAGACATGGGATCTCCCTGTCTGAGACCACGTCCTCCGCGAAAGAAACCATGAAGTTCACCGTTAATGGCTATAGAGTATGATGGAGACCGAACACAAGCCATCACTAGTCTTGTAAGCCCAACCGGGAACTCGAAAGCAAGGAGAACCTTTTCCAAAAAATCCCAATCAACAGTGTCATAAGCTTTGTGAAAGTCTACCTTCACCGCACACTTGGGGAGATACGGATGAAGATGAAACCCCGCAAAAGCTCTTGGGCAATGAGAATGTTATCTCTAATTCTCCTTCCCTTAACAAATGCGTTTTGAGAACAACTCACAACATCATTTAACACACCCGCTATACGATTAGCTAGGATCTTAGTAATAACTTTATAAATGGTATTGCAAGCACGCGATCGGCACGAAATCCGAAACAACACTAGCATTGGAAATCTTGGGCACAAGAGTAAGGATTGTCGCGTTTACCTCTTTGAGCATCCTCCGGATTGGAAGAAATCCCGAACAGCCAATAAGACCAAGGGACCAACGATTTCCCAATTAGATTTGAAGAATTCCACAGAGAACCCGTCTGGGCCCGGGGCTTTTTCCTTAGCTAATGAGAATACCGTGGACTTGATCTCGTCATCCGAAACCGGAACATTGCAGGCAGCAATCTGCTCTCCGTTGAGAGGGCGACGGATGTAACTCTTTAACTCTTCACAAGACGGTTTAGAGAACGTCTCATAAGGGGATAGCAAGTTAGAGAAAAAATTGATGAATACTGCGGCAGAAGGATCGGATATAACTATTCCGAGAGGGGTCTTTAATCGAAAGAATTCTATTGTTTAGCTGCCTTCTCTTCACCGAGTGATGAAAGAATCTCGTGTTTTTATCCCCTTCTTTCAGCCACAAAATTCTGGACTTCTGACGGAAAAAGGCCTCCTCTTGATTCCTCAAAACAACAAACTCCCGACGACAAACCATCTCCCTTTCAGCAAGATGGAGATTCAACGGGTCAGCTTGAAGGTCAGTCTGAACGGAACAAAGGTTCTCTCTTGCCTCTGAAACTCTCCCCGAGATCTCAGAAAACTCTTCTCGGTTTAGAAGCTTAAGACAGGCTTTCACGAACTTGAGTTTAGAGACTAATTGAAACATAGGAACTCCATACACCGATGTGCTCCAAGCTTTGTGAGACAATGGATTTGAAATCGGGGTGGTCCTCCCGAAATGGAAGTATTTGAAAGGCTTCAAAGTGCGAGGCGGATGAATAACTTTAACGACGGCCGGTGAATGGTCAGATATGCCCGGACTAAGGAACGTCGCCTTAGAGAAGGAGAAGTCCTCATTCCACTTGCTATTTACCAACACACGATCAATCTTTCTCATCTTTACGGAATTCCCCGCCGCCGATGTAGACCACGTATATCGAAGGCCAACAAATCGAGGTCCGCCAAGTCGATCTGCTCCAAACATTGAGCAAATTCATCAAAACGGGGATCCGGTTGGTGGAGCTACCAACACGGTCGGAAGGGTCCTTAATTGCATTAAAATCGCCTCCAACCACCCACGCCGTATCTTGAAATATCTCATTATAATGCTTTGCAAGTACGCCCGGAAGCGGCCTACGGCGGACAAAAGTGTGCTCTCCATATATAGCGAGAAACCGAACAAGTAATACCGGAATCATTACACTTAAGACACCCATGAATTGCTTGATCAGTGATAGAAATCGGAAGGAAAGAGACAAGCTTCAGGTTCCACCCAACCCAAATCCTCCCACGGGGGGAGCAACTATAGTTCGCAACCCAACTCCAACCCCTGATGAGGGTGAAGGAGATAGATTCAAAATTATCTTCGGGAACTTTAGTCTCAAGTAAGCCAATATAGCATAACTTATTAACCGCAACAAAATGCCTAACTTCAGCGCGCCTTAGTGGACCAATGACGCCCCTGATATTCCAGAAGCCAAAAAACATCCAAAAAACATAGGAGAGAACGACTTACCTCTTCCTAGAGGTCTTGGCGCCCTTAGCAGGCTTCTTCGGACCGACAGGGAGAGGGGAAGCTTCCAGCATGTCAGCAAGGTGATCTTATAGTCTTTCAGTCATATGGTTACTTGGTTTACTCACACGCTCGTCAGCTTTCGGTAGATCATCATCAGAGGATTCCTCCTGAGAGCTTGAGCTGGATACATCCTGAGAGGACTCTTGGACAATCATAGACGGGTCCGAACCGTAGGTTACGCCATAGCGGGCGATTTAACATTTGATGGAGAATGCGAGATCATCTACTCCCTTAGAAGGATTCCTCCGTAGCTGGTCCTCCTCGTGATAGGTGATAGGCGAAGGATGCCTTAGAGACAGCGTCGCTGAGAAGCTTTCAGCGGCGGCGCGCTTCTCTAGCGGCCCGTTTCTTCCTTAGTCTTTTAATCTTCCGCTTGGTGCTGTTTCAACCACATCTCGGTATCCTCGGGCTCGGCTATATCGGCATTGGAGTCATGATCAATCATTGGTTCGGTGGCGAGAAGGAGCCATCTGCTAAGAGCTGGATTCACCCTTAACCAGAGGTCTAGAAGCATTCATATCAGTAGAGGATACTGCAGAAACTAGACCCCGCCGAGGATCCTGTGAATCATTGTCATTATGTTCGGATGAGGCCGGTACGACCACTCCTTTACCTCTGTTCACCAACGATTCAGACTCGGGGTTCATCACGGTAAGTAGCTTGACTATGAGCCATCTTACCACCCACTTCGATGAACCGGAACAGAGAACAAAGATTCGACGGCTATGGCCGAACATATCACATTTGGCGCAAACTAATGGTCTCCATTCATACTCAACTTCAACAACATCGCCTTCTCCCATCCGTAACCAGATCAATACAATCAAATAAAGTTTGCCTAGCAGTTATTTCAACACAAACACGGGCAAACGATATCATAGACATTTGCTCCGTTCTTTGATCAACATATAAAGGCTTACCAAGAGAACTTACTGCCTTGCTAATCGCCTGAGCAGACCAGTACTCGAAGGGAAGGTTTCTCAATCTCACCCATATCGGCACAGACATATGAGAGTCTCTCTTTAGTTCGATACCCGGTTGCCACTCTTTGTAAAATAAAAGGAATTCTCGCCAGAGTTATAGGGCCGCCCTCTAGGAGTTTCCTCCTGAATTCTTTGTCAGAAAAACGAAGGAGGAACAATCCTCTTCCATTCGACAGAACTTCAGTCAAAACCAATCCCCAAGCTCTCTTGAGGGACTCTTCCACAAGCTTAAACGGCGGTTTTTACCAATGAAATAACCAACAAGACAATCATATAACTTCGGATCCGCCGCTTGAATGTCGGTTTCATCCATTTGTATGACCGGTCATTGTTCACGATCGAGGAGGGAGTAGTCCACCCTATAACCCGACTATATCCCTTGGCTGGCCGCACTAGCAACCGACGCCCATGTGCGAGAGTAGGCTTCTTCGATCCACCCCTTGAACGAGATCGAATGGACTTGGATCGCCCCCTATTATCTGGTCGACCTTTGCGCACTACAGGAACGTGACGCGGGTCGCAAAACCCGGTAAGAAAGCGGGCGGAGCATTCCGCTTATCCGCAACCAACGAAGGAACATCCAAAGAGGGACGATCATTTCTCGGAGAAGAGGGTGCTTGGGAACTCAACCCCTTCTCATTTAACCGGAACCGCATAAACTCATCCATTGCAGCAGCAAGATGCAGAGAAAAATGCTAACCCTAACCTATCGGCCTCACAATAATCCAAAAATAGGCGACGAACCAGGGAGAGCTTAGCAGGGGTTTGAAGAGCGTCCAAAGGCGCCTCTTGCCATTGAGATTCGGGTCGAACCGCCGGCCAGATCGACTGGAATCAGCAGCAGCAGATTCCGCAGGAACAGTGCCAGAATCGGGTGCTAGAGAGCATTTGATGAACAGTATGAAGCTTATTTACCTCGTTACCCTTGCACTCATTTGTTTGTGTTTCTTAAAACTCAAAAACAATTGTTTACTTTTTTGTAAAATTCAAAATATTTTTCAAACACAAATTATATGCATAATTTGGTTTCACAAATAATACACAATAAAATAGAACGTAAGAAGGTAATTATGATGATTAAAGTTAACTAAATATTATTAGGACTCGATTGTTTTTTTTTTTTTTTTTTTTTTTGGGACGGGAGGAACCAACTTTGACCGAAGCAGTGGTCTTGAAACCCCGTGATCTTGCTTGAAATCACCACCCCGACGTCACGCTTTGTCACCACGTAGCTAAGATCGCTATGGTCTAACCATAACTTGCAGGGATTCGATCCATGGCTTCCACCGGGGAGGTCCAAAGACCTACCATCCACGCCACCTCGGTCGGTGGTTAGGACTCGATTATTTTTTTTTTTTTTATGATCCGGAACGTCTGTATTTCTAAGGATCGAGATAAACCCAGGCAGACGGGCCCACCACCGCTGACCAGGCCCACAGGCAAATCGCGCGTAATGCGACCCGCGGGTCTCGAACCCTTCCCCCTAGGCGGTGGGGTACCAAGCCTTAACTATTTGGGCCACCGCGGGCGGTGGTAGGTGAAGCGATAAACGCATTAGGACTCGATTGTTTTTGCCTTTTAAAATGCAAAAACTGAAAATTTAAAATGTTATTTTAATATTAAAAGATTTTGAAAAAATTATGCCTAAATTACATATCAAGATTTAACAGTTGTAAAAATTTGACAAGTTTCAAGCCAATAAAAACTATAAAAACATATTCAAGGCAAGATTATATGTTGTGCTAAGGTTCGTGAGAGCATAAAACGCGAAATTCACGGTATCATTGTCCTTTGATTTGACGTGTCGACTTTTCTCTTGTCTTTTTGTTTTTGCCTTACTTTCTCTTTTTCCAAAGGCAATCATAAAAAGGCAAGATAACTTGTCGGTGATTCTATCGGTACGTGGCGATTTTGATTGGACGACGTGTAATATAAGAGATAGGACGAGTATGGCAGAGTTGGGTCCCACGAGTAATCACTAATGCCTTGCTACTAGGGTTCACATTTGTGAAGCCGTGCTATCGTAAGATTGACAGAGGAGGCAGCCTAATAATTACCACGTGACCGACGTGGCCAAAAAGCAATTTAACTTGATCATGGCTAATATTAATCATCATTGTGGTCTTTTGTTTTTTATTTTTCTTTTTGAGCCACGTCTTTCCTCCCACTCTACGGTCGTCTTTCTTTCTCCCCTGCGTTTTTTTAGATGGAGACACCAGGCGCTTTTGGAACTCTAGAAGTTAATAATCGTTGACTTTCTAATTGTCCTCATTAATAGTTTTTTCTTTCTTTTAATCGATTTCGGTACAACCATACAAAAGTTTTAAATATCCATAGATGGGCTTCATGAAAGGAAGAAAATTAGAATTAAGTATATTTTTTTGGTACCTCAAGACTAAATGTGCATTTTGGTAACGTTTTTATTCTAGAAAATAATTTTTAATAGAAATTATTTTTTTATTTCTATTCCCTAATAATTTTTTAACAGAATAATACGTTTGGTAATCTGCATAAAATTTTTATTCCGAAATAAAAAAAATGAATAAACATATTTGATAATTTTTTATAATTTTTTTTTTCTTCCTTTTGGCCGATCGGCGGCCTTGGCCATGGCCCGGCAACCCGGCCGACAAGGCCGCGGCTTCGCCCGGCCACGGCGAGACTTGCTGGCCTCCGATGAGACTGAGCCTCATCGGTGGCGGGGCAAGCTTGGCCTTGCCGGGCCACCGCCAAGTTGGCATCACCGGGGGCCGACGACACTCCAGTGAGGTCGTCGGCCATCATCGAGGCCGGCAACCGGCCAAAGAAAAAAGAAGAAGAAAAAGAAGAAGTGTTTCTTGGAATTGTTCACAGAACAAGAAAATCGAGTTTTTTCTTATTTTTTTGTTCCAAATCTGTTAAAAAAAAATGTAAATAGATGTATTTAATTCTTTTTTTGTTTCCTGAACAAAAGAATAAAAATTTGTATTCTGGAGAACAAAAACAAATTTAAACAAACAGTCCCTAAATCATAACAATCAGTCTCATTTTTAGTTTTGATCTTATCCCTCCTATCACGTAGCGTAATTGTCACACTCCGATTTCCGCACAAGAAAATAGGAGTGACACCATCGTCCTTCAAGAGAAGAACGGAGTCTCAAACCAATCTCGCCACTTGCCTATACCGGCCAAAAGCTAATACCAATAGAATATAAGCTTAATTATCCGCACGTCGAAGCTTTTAAGTTACTTTATTCTTATGGATACCCATCATTTTATTTCTACAATTCTTTACAAAGTTTGGTCATCACCTGCTTGAAGCAAGAGTACATGGCATTTTACATAGGAGTGATCGGGTCCAGGGTGGATAGGGTCTAAACCTGAACCCTATACCTGACCCTGTTATAACCGGTTCTCTTTTTTTAAATCCTGTACCCTACCCTGTTTGCATTGGACCATGTTCCTGACCCACCCTATTTTTCCGATTCGGAACAGGGTTAACCCTGTTTATATTGGAACTTGTTTTGCATAAAAATTGTTGTACATCACTCATATGTAAGATAAAGCGTTTACAATCTCGATTAGCATAAGCACATCCACACTGATAAACAGTCCCCAATTTTAGCCAACCATCATTTAGATAATTGCATAAATTGCCCCACAAATTTTGCCAAATGCATTAGTTGTTCGTAGCCACAATACCTGTAAAAGATGCATCGCCAAACACATGCTTTGATACAACACGGCACAGTATAACCACGACACAGCTATAGAACTACTCTAGCTACACTAAACAGCGTCTAATAGCAAAGTAAAATTGGAATGACGCTCAGGATCAAACTGAACTCTTTCAACTCACACTAAGCTGCAAAATATGCTTTTTCAACAATCTTCTTGCAAGAAACGAAAAGAGGTCCGACACCAAACATGTATCCGCAATGCGACTCTTAATTCGAGGGCCAAGAAAGAGGCATAAACAAAATTCTCTTTCAACTCAATTCCAGATTTCAACAAACGAACCTACACGTAGAGGACGCTTTGCGCTTGGAGCCCTGTATTGTGAAAATAAAAGTATTTGTTCCCTCGCCTGAACAGTGCTTCATATTGAGGATGATCAAATAGCTTTATTATCTTTTCATTCAGTTTATCCCTCGAGTCACACGTCTTCAAAACAGTCTGCGTCAATTCCACCTAATTTTGCACTAACTCCTTTGTTTCTTCACTGTCGAGATCTTCAAGCCTAATGATCCAATGGAAAAATTCAATCTTAAGCGAACAATATATCTCAAAATCTATAAGTTAAAAGCAAATTCTAGACTCTCTATCAACCATGCGAGCATTATTCTATTTCAAAACCACAAAGAGATTCAATTAGAAGATCCATCAATTAGCAGCAAGACTCAAGACTTCATGAAATTCATCAACAACTATCGAGAGAACTATATATCTATTGGGCGCCGAAGCAGATCCGTCTAGCGTCGAGCAGAGGAGGACCCAGCAGCAAGGGCGGCAGCAGATTCGCAGGAGAGGGCAGCGCAGGCAAGGCATTGCAGTAGGGGGCTTGGCGGGACGCGGCGACGTCGGGTTGACGCAGATCAGCACAGCAGCGGCTTCAATGGGCTGTTGGTATTGCGGTTGGTGAGGGCGGCAAGGATTGACACGGCTTCAGCAGGCGTTAGCAAGGGGGCTAGGCCAGATCGTGAGCAAAGCAGGGGGCGTCGTTCGGGCGGCAAGGATTGACATGGCTTCAGCGGGCATTTAGTGAAGGGGCTAGGCCAGATCGTGAGCAAAGCAGGGGGCGTCGTTCAGGCGGCAAGGATTGACATGGCTTCAGCGGGCGTCAATGAGGGGGCTAGGCCAGATCGTGAGCAAAGCAGGGGGCGTCGTTCGGGCGGCAAGGATTGACATGGCTTCAGCGGGTGTCAGTGAGGGGGCTAGGCCAGATCGTGAGCAAAGCAAGGGGCGTCGTTCGGGCGGCAAGGATTGACGCGGCTTCAGCAGGCGTCAGCGAGGGGGCTAGGCCAGATCGTGAGCAAAGTAGGGGGCGTCATTCGAGCGGCGGTAGATTGGCAGTAGGGGAGCTTGGAAAACAACGCGCGGTGAGAACAAGATCGGCGCAGGGCTACTGTGGGTTGCTAGAAGATGCGACAAGGTGGGCTTGCAAACGCGAGATTTGCGGGTCAGGGGCATCGGCGAGGCAATAGCAGCAAGTGGAACGGCAAGATCGAACGGAGGCAGCGTCGGCGCTCGAGTGCGAGCTCGGCGGGGGTCGCGGCCAAAGCGGGAACCAATGGAGCGGAGCTTCAGATGACCAGCGAAATGGCGACGGTGGTGCGAGCACGAGGGGTGCGATGAGAACGGCAGAGGCGACGTCGGCTTCGCGATTTCAGTAGAGGTAAAGATAGAAAGTAGAAACTAGGGTTTTGCGTTTTGGTCTTTTTGGTTTTGGGGGTGGCGTAAAACCGATTCCCAAACCGGTCCAATCGATCCGATTCTCAGGTGGGTAATCCCTCGGAATCAGTTTCCGAACCGATTTAAACAGGATCTGAGTTTTGGGAACCGGTTCTCAGATCGGTTTCAACCGAAACCAGTTTCCGACCCTGTTTTCCGGGTGGGCCGGATCGGGAACCGATTAAACCCAATTCGGTTGCACATCCCTAATTTTACATGCATCTATGGTGTGAACAAATTCTAATCAAAAGCACTTTAAGTTGTTATAATTCTAGGTAAACATAACTTACGATGAGCGGTTGGTGATGTTGATTGAAGAGATTAGTGGTGATGCATCTCATCACTCATTTGCAACTGTGCAACGACAAAATCACATGGAAAGAGAAATGACTTGAGACTTGAGAAAAGATATGAAACATATTATCCGCACTCATTCAAAGTAACGACATCCAGCTTGAATTGAAATAGCCTTTGACCTCAAACCCCTGAGATTTGGCATTGCATGATTTCGATGTTTTTTTTCGGAGATTACACCCTTCCAAAGTAGCGATTGCAAGAAAAAAGGAGTAACTTTGGTACATAAAAATGATCCATCTGGATTACTTTCAAGGTCAATCCTCGTTAGGAAATTGTAGTATCACAAGGTCTTTTCGACACATAAAACCCCTTTATATTCGATTAGCCATAGAGTGAGAATTGAGTGCATGAAGCTGACACCCCTTATAATTTGGGTTTTTACAAGCGCGGAGCCTTTCAGCAACTTGCCAGATCCATACAAAACTCTTATTGCAATATCGTTTTCTCCGTTAAACTCAATGCAGAGAGTACCATGTTTTGTGAAATTTTCATGAATTTTGAAAATACAAAAATTTCTGTTAATGCTCATAAATTATGAAATTTGTGAAAATCATGTTCCATGATTTTCGGGATATCCAGAATTTCTTTAGTCGAGCTAGTTAGAATGAATGCGTTTTAGTGCGCATAATTGAGGGTTTGTAGCACTCATTTATTTGTGTTTCTTAAAACTCAAAAACAATTGTTTACCTTTCTGTTAAAATTCAAAATATTATTCAAGTACAAAATATACAACATAATTTGGTTTCACAAATAATACAAAATAAAGTAAAACAAAAGAAGGTAATCATAATGATCAGAGTTACATGTGTTTTCTTAAGACATATTTGCTTATGCTTTTTAAAATGCAAAAACTAAATTTTAGAATATTACTGTTCATCCATCTCTAGTGTCTCTCTGATGCATTTCTTCTTTTCGTTACAGAAACTTAGCGAAAAGCGTGGAGCAACCAGCAGATGGTGAAGGTGATTCACCGGTCTCCCCAAAACCAACCGTTGATTGAACATGCAGCCCAAAACAAACCTTGTCTCTCTAAAAATATATATTTCCTTTGTCAAGACAAACCACACCTACAGAGTTATATCTTGGCGCTATTCTTTGAAGACCGACTTTTGTCTGCAGGTGTTTGGTGCTTTTTAATCACACAATTTTCATAATGTACAAATTTTGGCACGTACTTCGTTTACGATTTTTTATAATTATAGTTATCCTTTTGCTGAACACATACCTTTACCTTTCACGTGTCATTAAGTAAAAGGAGGAGAGATTTGCATAATTCAACTATTCAAATTAATTAAAAAACCAAAATAATTACACGATACAAAGACAGAGAGGATGAGCACGGCGGGGAGCCATGGCTAATCAGCGAGGCCCAATATTAAGATCCACGTGTATGAAGTTGTACTGCCATCTACAGCATGAGGTTGACAGGAGACCAAGCATAATAGTTGCCATGTGACTGACATGGTCAAAAAGTAACTTAACTTGACTCGATCATAGTTATTTGTTAACTATTACTTTTTTGTTTTTTTTGTTTTTTATAATAAATTTGTGCTAAACAAAGAATTTCAAATAATAAATTTATTCACGAAAAAAGTATAAATTTATATGGTAAATATATGTTTTTTGTGATATTCATTCTTATCTTTATACTTTTTATGGTTGCACTTGGAAAAAAACAAGGTAAAAAGAAGACACATCAAATCGCATGATACAAGCGGTAATGAATTTCAAGTTTTGTTTTTTCACAAACCTCAAGAAAATATCTGAGGGCTGTGTTGATATATATTATATAATATATATTTAATCTAATATTATCTTGAACGAAATTTTACATGTATTTGGCTTAAAACATTTGAAATTTTCGCAACACTTATTAATGCTTAATTTGTACATAATTTTTGAAAAATTCTTTAGTATTTGAATAACAATATAAAATTTAGCTTTTTGCATTTTCAAAAGCATAAATAAACGTTCTAATAAAACTCAACAAACTCTAATGATTATGATTACCTTCTTCCGTACTATTGCATCTTGCATTATTTGGGAAACCAAACTATACATACATACATACATACATACATACATACATAGATATATATATATATATATATATATATATATATATATATATAAGAAAGTAAGATAGAATGGGCCTAATGGTTGAGCTATATCATTTCAAAACTCCATTCCTTCCCACCAGACTACATATATAAGAAAGTAAGATAGAATGGGGCCTAATGGTTGAGATATATCATTTCAAAACTCCAATCCTTCCCACTTTTCTTAACATTAATTAGGCATATTGCTTTAAAATAAAGCAGAAAAGACTTAATCATCGCATTGAATCTAAGATGATGTTTTTTAAACTATACATCAACATCGACTTACTTTGTTTATTAAATTGGATGTAATCATTCATATATATATATATATATATAGGTTTTGTGATTGGTATTTGTTATTTAAATATTTTTAACTATCTATTATTATTGTACACTTATAATATCTTTAAGAGGGTTTTTTTGTACAATAAATGTCGGCCATTAAGGAATGATAATTAACAGTTTAATATTGAGTGTTCCAAAAGCGCCCGGCCTCTCTTTCTACAAAATGCAGTGGAGGAAGAAGAAGACGGACGTGTTGCGCAACCTTCAAAAAAAAAAAAAACAAAAAAGTAATGGTTAACAGATAACTATGATCAAGTGGAGTTAAGTTACTTTTTGGCCATGTCAGTCGCATGGCAACTATTATGCTTAGTCTCCTGTCAACCTCATGCTGTAGATGGCAGTACGACTTCATACACGTGGATCTTAATATTGGGCCTCGCTGATTAGCCATGGCTCCCCGCCGTGCTCATCCTCTCTGTCTTTGTATCGTGTAATTATTTTGGTTTTTTAATTAATTTGAATAGTTGAATTATGCAAATAATAAATTTACTCACGAAAAAAGTATAAATTTATATGGTAAAACTCTACACTGATATGTCTGTCAATTATTACCTATTTAATTTAATAAAAATTAATGAAACATATATATCAAATTAATTTAAAATAAATTTATTATATATATTAATTTAGATTTTTTCGAATATCTAAAGAGAACGTGTTTGGTAAAGCAAAGCAAAACAAAAAACCTTTGAGAAAGAGCATCTTTCACATGGGGCTGCGATCACACTTTGGGGTCGAGAGATTCTGTTGGTACCTGGCAAAGCTGGATTGGACAGCGTGTTCAAAGACAGATAGGACGAGCATGATGAGTTGGGTCCCATGGCTGTCGTTGACAGAAGACTTGGCCCAAAAGAATGACTTAACTCTACCATGGTTCATTAGCAACCATCACTTTGCTCTTTTAATTTTTTTTTTTTCATTTTACTTTTCATGCCACGTTTTGTCTTCTCCCCCCACCTCCATGTTTTAGAGGGAGATCATGCTCTTTTGAAACTAAGGAAATTAAAAGTGTATTTGATAATACTTATATTTTTCTATCTTCCTATTTTTTTAACTTTCTAAACAGAAAAAAACTGAAATTTATTTATGTACATCAGTTAATTTTTTATTTTTATTTTTTGGAATAAATTAGTAGTCAAGATAAATTTAGAATATAAGTAATTAGTAAAAGTATTTACTTTTCTGTTCTCGATAACAAAATGAGGTATAATGTCATTTTAGAGAAACAAGCTCAACATAACCTAATATTCGACTTTACACATTCGATACAAGATCTTGGTGAGACTCACATCTAGGCTAGGTCTCCTAACCCAATCAGAGCTGCCATTTTTCAATTTAGGAATAAATTTAGAAATTAAATTTTGAGTAGTTCTACTAGATTTTAGTATTAATTATAGTTTAGAATTAGTTTGGCATAAAAAACTGTAAAAATCTTTTGATAAAAATTGGATTCACAATTGAACAAACTCTTGGGACTTTACCATATTAATTTTTTTATTGCCGTTGTCTTTTAGAAACAATGCTAAGTTGCAGTAACTTGACAACTTAGCTGAGAGAAGACAGTCTTTCCCTTAAGATGCTATTGGAGACATCTTTTAAAATTATTTGTAATTTTGTTCTTAGAAAATTAAATGGCTTTAAATAAGTCTTCCGCATTACAATTTGTATTGTGTTCATAGCAATCGAACAAGCCTATGCTACATGAATTCTTGATGTCATTAACTTGAAAATTTGTCTATTATGAGTTATTTTGTCATTGCCCACACTACCAAGCAATATTTGTTTTTTTTCTTGCGGTTAAAAAGTTCAAAAGGTTTGTGCACTTGTTTATTGTAACTCCTAGAGATTTACTGTCAACCTCCTCACATTGTGAATTATAAACTACTAGGACTCTTTGCTATCAATTTCAGCTACGTTGGATTTTCTAAGCCACTTTAGAATATCTTGATTAGTTAAATCTTTATAAATATTCAATTTTATGCAATCGTGAATTATTAAATCTCTGTTGAGATTTTTTTAATTAAATGAAAAAATTAGAAATATATTTTTTTTTTGAAATGTATCAAGTGTATTTTTATTTTTTTATTTCAAAAATAGAATTTTTATGTAATTATTTAATGTGTTATTTTATTAAAAATGAAAAAAATTAATAGAAATCATTTCGGATTGTGATAACGCGAAGCCAGAGAATTCAGTACAGGTGGTATCGTTGTCCTACGATTTGATGTGTTCTCTATTACCCTTGTCCTCTGTTTTCCAAAGGCAACCATAAAGTGGGTAGAAGACTTCGTGCTTGGAGAAGCGGAGCAAAACAAAAAGCAGAATGAAAAGCATCTTTCAGGTGGGGCCACGACCGCAATTAAAGGTGGAATAGCTGTCGGTACGTGGGGAAGCTGACTTGGACGAGTACGATAGAGGTGGGTCCACATCTCTGAATTCGTATCGCATTCGGTTGACAAAAGACATGGCTAAAAAGGCACTTAACTCACGGTGGTTAACTATTAACCATTAACCATCACTGTATTCTATTGTTTTGTTTTGTTTTTCTCCTTTCTGTGTGCCACATATGTCTTCCCCCTCTTCTTCTGTCGGATCATGCGCTTTTGAAACTCTATAAATTAAATATCAAATGTTGATTTATTAGTTGTCCTTGTTAATGGCCAACGACTTCATTCGTTGCATAAAACTTGAAGATAAAATAAGTGCGCAATAATATTAGATAATGGAAAGTATTTAAATGATATTAGTATCATAAAAAATTTTAAATTAATACACTTACGATAAATTTATCATAAATTAATTTTTTTAATCATTAACAATTTTAAATTATGATATTTATGATAAATTTACTCTAAATTAATATTTTTATTTTTAAAAATTTCAAATTAATACATTTGTGATAAATTTACACTTAAAATTTAATTAATACTCTAAAAATCCATACATTGATTCACCTATGACAAACAAAGTATAAAACCTAAATCAATATATTTGTCAACTGTCATTTATCATCTAACTCAGTAATTTGACAATGAAATTTAATAAAAATTAATGGAAAATAAATTTGTTAAAGGTAGTTTGAATTTGTTTGCAGTTAAAAAATTAATTTGAAGTGAATTTATCTTATATGTACGGATTTATAATTTTTTTTTCATGTTGTTAACCCTTAAAACGATAGATACTAATAGTAAAACATTCCACTTCACTGGTGCCTTGTGCATTTAAACGAGAAAAATGACAAAACCACTAAAAAATCTAAATTATATTAATTATGACACATTTACTCAAAAATTTTATGTGATATAAAAAATTATAAATTATATCCATTTTGATGCATTGCTTTGAACTTTTTTTTGTGATATCAAAATCCTAACTTTATACCAATGTGATACCCACTATGACTACCTTCGATGATTTTCTAACCAAAATAACTTCATTTTTCATTTCACTCAAGCCAGGTTGACAACATTGTTTATCTTCCACTAGTTTAGCCTAGATGGGGTCAATGAGTCGCATAAGTATAAAATTTTTGGTGTCACAAAAAAATTTATAATAAATATGTTTCGATAGACATAATTTAGAGTTTCTAATGGCTTTTTCCCTAGATTGAGTTTTATTCTATTTTATTTTAACGCAATATATCTAACTAATTTAGGAGAGGTGAGAAAGGATATGGTTTTGTGATAATGCGATTCAATCATTAAACTGCACTCTATCAGACTTTCCTATCATTGACAGATGTATGATGTATGTATTTATGTTTGTATGTATGTAGAGTTTTGGTTTCAAAAATAACATAGGATAGCTGAATTTTCTTCGCACTCATTTATATGTGTTTTTCAAAATGCAAAAAAAGTTGTTAACTTTTCTGTTAAAATTTAAAATATTTATTTAAATACAAAAAAACGATGATAAATTACGTTTGTGAAAATTTTACATGTTTCAGGCCGAAAAATTATAAAACTGATTTCATATTAAGATTAATTAAATTAAAGGGATAAGGTTTTGTTGGTGTCTGTGAAAGTGAAGAGCTCGAAATCCACCACGGGTGGATCATATAATTGTCCTTTGATTTGATGTGTCGCCTTTTACCCTTTTCCTTTTTATCATCCTTTTCCTCTTTCCAAAAGCCGACCAAAAAAAGTGTGAGATGATGTGTTGGAGAAGCAAAACCACACCTTTTCAATCTAGTCGGTAGACAAATTGGAATCGCCGTCCACTTACAAGGCTACACGCCACCTAGCACAATCCCTCAAGCCAACCAACTATCTTGTTGCAGCTTAGACCCCAGCAGCAGCACAGGAACTATACAATCTCTCGTATTCAGTAGATAATATCAGTTCATGCTTGATCATAAAATGTTATATTTGAGTTATAAGAGCAACTATAATAAAACTAATCACTCAATTAGTAGAGGGGAAGGACCATATAAAACTAATCACTCAATCAACAAAAGGGGAAGGACCATCACGAAACACAGAGTTCCTTTTGGGTCTAAATAATGTAGATAATCCTATTCCATGCAAAGCTCCAAGAGAGTTTTCGATTTTTTTTTTTCTTTTGAGGTATTGTAAAGCCCACTGAAATTCAATGTCCCCACATTCAATAGCTCCGTCAGCATCACAAAGAAAGGCCATGTCTCAAAACTATCTCTCGTCTTGTAGAAAGAGTAGTCAAACAAAAGGTGATACCTAGATTTAAAATTAAGCGTCGCCGAAATAACAAGTGTATCTTGTATGGCAACATTGGTTGTCTATCAATACTGACCAGCTTGTTTAGAATATTAATCCAAACTTAGGAACATTAGGATTAAACCAAATAAGTCTGCCATAGCAACCTGGACCTCCTATTTCTATTCCCAAGCATCAAGAAATGGTATAGATTTCAACAAGAATGTCAGAATATTTAAATAATTAACCATGCAATTTTTTAATAGTTTAAACTTTTAGAACAGTTAATAATGGTCCTAAAAATATTTCACATAGTATTAAAGTATGAGGTCCCAAGTTCAAATGTTCTATGCCCCTATTTACCTTTTCAATTATATATTTCCACTCTTTTGGCTAAGATAAAAATCCAATCTAATCGTAAGGAGAGTTAGAAAATTTATGGTTCCCAATAATATGTTTTGACAAGAGGCTTAAGTATGTTGCTCACATTCAAAAGCACCCACCAAATGTAGGTAGTCACTCTTAGATTCAACAAACCAAATACTTTGGTCCTTTTAACTGATAAAGGTGAACCAAAATAATCCAGACGAAGCCAGTTCTCGTTACCAATCTTTGAAGGCATTTTCAGGAGCAAGCTAATTTCCATGGAATTACTTGACATTCTTAGGGTTATCCTTTCAACAAGTGGTTTGCCATCTTTGTCGCTAAGCTTTGCCATATATTAAAAGAATTTATAGGTATATAATAGGCAATGCACCTATTATAATGCTACTTATTTGTAGGAAATTACCCTAATAAGCTTAGTCATCTTCAAGGATTAAGCTTCAACTCAGAAATTTGTTGAAACTGCTAAAAGAGATTTAAAATTTAAAGATAAGAAGCCTTGTCACCTTTGAAGAAGATTATAAGATCACAACAAAGCTCAAATAATTTAACTTGATTTGCATAACAAATTACACCCAAAGTAGGAGCCAAGCCGGGCCCGAGACTATCCATTGAACACCTTAGCTCTACTTTGTAACTTACCTATAGCTACTGAAACTCCTCCGACCCAACGCTAGGCCGTAATTAGTTGGGATTGTTGATATTAAGATAGGTTTCTATTATAGCTAAGACTCTTTCTAGATTAAAAGAAAAAAAGGAAAATATTTTGCCAAATGACTTATTTCGTGTAATTCAAAATGGGAGAACCCTAGGAGTAGAAAGTTGCTTGCCTGTATAAAAAAGGGGCTGCTTAGCAGATGAAAAGAAAGGAAACTGACATGCTTATTAATCACCTTCCTCATAGTTCTCGATTGGATTTGTGCTTTATCTGTTAAAGGACCTCCAATCCAAAACTCTCCTCCATATTGTCACGTGATATTATTGCTACTATTTTACTGAAACACGCACATTGCTAATCTCTCCAAATCATTTGCTTCCTATAATCAAAGCTTATGCATTTTTTTTTTCCTATTCTCTATAGAATTAGAGAATTGCCTTAAAGATCTCTTCCCATTTTAAGCTTTTCCAAAACCTGAAAAGGACTCTCAAGCGAGGGCAAATTGACGCATATACCCAACACCTTTTCTAGCGTGTACAGTTGCACACAATCCTTTACTATTTCAATTTCACATTGCAATCGTATCGGTTAGTTTGGAATCTTTTGATTAATTCAAATTTTGTATTTTTCTTGACAAATGTCTACAAGACAAGTTCTCTCTTGGATATGTTAACTCTGGCTCTTCTTTCTATCCCCTAACATATTATTCTTCTAATTTAGCTCCATTCAATACACATAATCAAAGCTTTGCTGAATTTTTGTGAGATTTGGTGGACCAATATTAATTATTCTAAAATCTTAAACTTTTAGAAGACGGATGATTTATTATTTAAATATTTCAGTACTTCCTTTTATGTTTAGTGTGATCTTTTACCTATTATTAAGTTTGGAAATCTAATTGGGGAAGCAAATGGGATCTGGAAATATTCAAACTCAGAACCTCTAATTCTAATATCATGTGATAAATTTTAATTCACTTGTATTATTTAACGTACAGTACAATATTTATACAACATATTGTTTAATAGAAAAGAAAAGAAAAGATCTACTTAATATCTCTAGCTAATTCTAAGAGATACACCAGATATTATGCTAATTAAAAAATAAAAAAGTAAATCCTAATCAATAATAAGAGCTACATCAGATATTACAAGAATAGAATATAAATCTTTAGCAAATCTTTCATAATAATTTCCTATTTGATCATACTACCAGCGTGTCTCCATCGTCTAATCAAAAGTTATTTTTACATTTTTTTTTTTTTTATTAATGACTACAGACAAGCTTTTTCTCTTATTTCCCCTCTGAGTTCAAATTCGATGCATTACACCAACTTTTATCATTCTTTTTACGTATAAAAAATACAACAATTTTTTTATGGTAATTTTTCTTCTTCATACGAAGTATGACAAGTCTTCTTCATAGTATTTTATTACGCCCGCTGGACATCTCCTTTTGTCAGATCTGCAACACGGCCATCGTCCCACCAATAATAGGAATTGTCTTAATGATTATTTTTTAATGCATTTTTCTCTACGCATGACAACCCTTTTCGCATATTTCAATAAATTCTCATGCAGGGTGTCCTTTCATTTTTAATAAATATATTTTACCTTTATACAATTTCTTAAATTTACTAATGTCATTGTTAGGGATTTGTTATAGGTCTATTTCAAGTGAGTATTGCTTCATGCAAGAATGACTTGGGATAGGTAGCACGATTTATTCTTATTGTTGATATCTATGCACGAATTAGTTTTTCTCATATATATATTTTCTAGTATCTGTTATTATTGTAGACTTTCTAATTGAATAAATAAGGCAAGTAGATGTTAATGCAATGTTCACAGAACACTGAGCAAGATAACCGAGGTTCATAATAAGGATAACATAAGTTGCACATTCTTATTCACAGCCAATCACGATTAGCTGTTATGCCTCATAACTTCCCCTTCCACATTAGTTGTATTTCAACATTTCTATGGATGCCAATTTAATTATATGTTATTCCATCTCTTTCTAATCCTCCTTGCGCAACTAGGATTTCTTAAATAAATTGTTGTTACTTGTAATGGTGCACGTAACTAATGATTTCTAATATGATCAGAAACCTTTTTATAAGGAATTTGATTGTCAATCTATGAATAATCACTAACTTGTTTACATAATTAGTAACGTTTCAATAAAAAAGTAATTACTCTATGTTGGTTCTTATCATTTAAATAACAAAAACAACAACTTTGAACATAACTAATGATATATACGTGTACAATAACATTATAAAAAATGTTTAAATTGACAATAACTACTTGCCAAACATCCCATGTCATTAATGCTTGAACCCGCACATACTTATGTTGTATATTTTGCTTTATAATAAAGTTGGGAAAAAAACTTATCATCTCATTTAATTTTTTACATATTAAAACAATATGTCAATATCAACTTGCCTTACTTAAGTTGGATATGATCATTTACACCATAGAACAATATGTCAACATCTTGCTTTATTATCGAATTGGATTTAACCTTTCACACATGAATCATTCTCCTTATACAATGTCACAATCAAGGCCCACATTAGATGCAGTTGTCTTCCAAATCTTTTTGGTCAATAAAGCAAAAATTTTATATAATGTAACCTTTTACACATGAATGTAACCAAAACTTGAAATATTTTCCTAATCTTCTTGGTCAAGAAAGCAACTTTTTTATAAAGCAAATCTTCTTGCTTTACTTGTAACCTTTTACACACGAATCATTCTCCTTATACAGTGTCGCGGCCAAGGCCCACATTAGATGTGGTTGTTTTCCAAATCTTCTTGGTCGATAAAGCAAAAATTTTATATAATGTAACCTTTTACACATGAATGTAATCAAAACTTTTAGATGGGGATGTCTTCCTAATCTTCTTGGTCAAGAAAGCAAGATTTTTTTTTATAAAGCAAATCTTCTTGCTTTACTTGTAACCTTTTACATATCAATCATTGTCCTTACACAATTTCTCACCCAAGACCCACATCAGATACGGATGTCTTCCAAATCTTCTTGATCAATAAAACAAATTTTTTATATAACCCAGCTGGTTCACTTTATGCTTGAAGTTAAAAAAGGAAAAAAAGAAAAGAAAGAAGCACTTTGGGGTTCTTTTGTCAAGATGCATCCGTACTACTATTAATATATCAACTTCGACTCACCTAACTTTTGAAATTTGAGTAAATCTCTTACGCATGACTCATGCTCCTTAGACAATGCCATAACCAAGGCCAACGTCTGATTCAGATATCTTACTAATTTGCTTGGTCACGTTTCTTTTTGTCAAGATGCGTGCATACCATTTATATGCTTGACTTATTGTTATTAGTTTCTGCCACTTTCGTCCCAATTTAATTGTAGTCCTAAATCCTAACAATCCACCATATATGTAAAAGATTACGTACAAGTTAATACTAAGGCAGGTTGACGTTGATGTATAGACCAGAAAACTACATTATATTAAATTAGATGATTAATTTTTTTCTACCTTTACTGTAAAGTAATATGTCTAATAAATGTCAAGGGAAGTGGAAGGGATTGGAGGTTTGTGATGATGTTGGTCCACCTTTAAGCTCCTCTCTACCTCACAAATGACACGTAATAAAATAGAAAGAAAGAGGACAATCATGAAAATCAAAATTACCTGAGTTTTCTTAAGATTTGTTCATTTGTGCTTTTTAAAAAGCAAAAACGATTATTTGATTTCCTTTTAAAACATAAAATGTTATTCAAATATAAACATTATTGTGAACAAATTATATGTGAATTACATATCAATATTTACATGTTGTGAAAACTTCTTATGTTGCGTGTAAAAAAAAATGTAAAAATGTGTCCAAGACAAGATTAAATTAAACGAAACAAAATGCAAACACATAACAAGCCCTTCCTATTTTTTTGACGTTTATGAAAGCATTACAGCTTGAAATCCACTACACTTTGTGGACCATATCAGTGTCCTTTCGGCTTGAGGTGCCATCTTTTTCTTGGGTCCTCTTTTCCTTAATTTACCTCTATTTAAAAGGCGACTAGAAAAAGTGCAAGACAACGTGTTGATTGAGCAAACGACAATTTTCCACTCGTTGATGTCACTTCTGTCGCAAGGGGATCGTTTAGAAGAAAATTTGTCCATGGGCTGACAAATAAGAATCACCACCAACTTACAAAGGCTATTCTACATCTAGCACAATCAACTCAAGCCCAACAACCATCTCATTGCATATTAGGCAGCAGCAGCAAGGGAATGCCCCAATGGCTGCACAATCTCTGGTGTTCAACGGACAATATGAGCTTATGCTTGAAGATAAAATGTTTCACTTGAGTTCTGACAACAAACATCATAAAACCAACCACTCAATTAGAGGGGGAAAGACCATCATGAAGCACGAGGTTACCCTTCAGTCTAAATAAAGTAGATAGCCCCATTCCAAGCAAAACCTTAGTAGAGTTCTCAAAAATGTTTTGCACTTCCCAGTGATCTATTTGACATGAGGCTTAAGCACGGTGCTCACATTCAAATGCTTCCACCAAACGCAGAAGAGTCAATTTGAATGTGAGCAAGATATTTTAACAGACCAAATTCTTTAGTCCTTTAACAAATAGACCTACACCAAAGCATTCCAGATGAAGCCAGCTCTCATAACCAATCTCCGGAGGCAATTGCACGCACGTAATTGTCTCAACCCCTTTACATTTAAGAAGGCATACATCTCTCCAAGCCGCTCTCGGTCCCTTGGTGTCGTCAGGCTTGCCTCTTCCAAGATTAGCCATGCGCTTACTTTCCACTAGCTTCAATATTTTCTTTGGCAACACAAAAATTTGGCTCCTATAAATAATGAAGCTACGCATAACTGATTTAATGAGTTGTAGTCTGCCAGCAGAAGTCAAATGCTTGACACTCTTCTAGTTATCCTTTCAACGAGTGGATCGTAACAACGTTCAATAAACTAACTTGGGCTGGGTAACAAATTAGGCCTTATGTAAGGGTCCGGCCTGAAAGTGTTCTACTCCGCAGCTTACCGATAGCTAGTGAAACTACTTTGGCCCAATGCATGGAGCAACCATGATATTTAGTTAGGATTGACGATATTGGGATAGGGTTTCCATATAGTTCAGTCTCTTTGGATATAAAAAGGAAAAATAAAAATATTGCCAAATAACCTGTAAGGACCCCAAGAAATTTTTTTTTTTTTTGCATAATTGTAGAAAAAAGTACTAACCAAAATAGACACAAGTGTCTAACTGAGTTCATTTAGCTACCACATTTTGTTTAATTATACTCGCAAGATGCCTGTGCACTGCATGGGTTTAAAATTATTATTAGTATATTATTAATGTCATGGTGATGTGTTTCACAATAAAAATAAGATGCAAAAAGTTTTAACAAAATTCACATGAATTAAATTCTCCGCTAGACTTTACGTGGAGTTTTATTTTGGAGTTTTACTTAAGTGGGTCCACCATCATGTGAATTTATCCTCCGATTAAAAGAAACAAGAGACATAAAATTGTACTATCGATTGAATCATAGTACAATTTTCTACAATGTTTCAAGCATGTAAAATGTTATAAATCAATGTAACAAAGAAGCATAAAGTAAGAACTATTTCCCTCTCTTCATAGATTTCCTCCATTTGTTGGAATTTTCAAGTTTGTGCCATCAACTTGGCGTGTAAAAGGCGAGCAAGTCATTCATGTAAAATCTTCTTGACAGCAAAATGGTTTCTTTTCTCTTCTCTATTTGCCTATATATATTCATAGAGAGTTGGGTGTGAATTTTTACAAGATCATTTTCCAATTTCATGTATTTCAGTTTCCTTCTTAATGGAAAGTCTTCCTTGTATTTTTTTGCTAATCACTTGACGTTTATTTATTTTTTTCTTTTGGCAAGAATTGATGGATATCTCATTATCCATCACAAATTATTGACAATGTATCACAAAAAGAATTGTTGGATATTTTGCCGAAAAATGTAATATTAAAATTGTATTTTCAAAGAATTTCGCAAATTTTCCCCCAGAGTGCACATATAAAATTCCCTTGATTGATTTTAAGAAAAGAAAATTTACATGTTCCTTTCTTTTTTTTTAATGAAAATTTTGTTGTCAACGGTTGGTTGTTGATATATGTTGTACCCATCGATACTTCAAGTTAATTATTTTTTCCTATTTTGTAAATTTTAATTTGATTATATCATGATTTTTCATCAATATTTGTTTTACTTACTTTATGATATCTTATATGTTATATAAACATTTATGTCACAATAGTGAAATATTAGCAGCCTTGTTTTTTGACAAGAAAATTGATATTAAATTAAAAGGAGCACGATATGTTGATTAGGCATTACAATAGAATTATTAGATATATCTTAAATTGTGACACAGACTATACTTTAAACTTGCTGATGCTGTAAAAATATGCTTTGATAGTAATAATAGTTAAGCAAAAGACAATTGAAACTATAAGAATATAACCAAAATGCCCATAGATGATTAAAAATATTTTTAGTGTGTTGATGAACGTTATTAGACACACTAAATGGTGATTGGTCTTATCTTGAGCGCTCAACAAAGTCCATGGAAATAGCCTTATATTTCTTTCAATGAGACTAAACACATGCCTAATTATTTGATGTTCTTAGGGACAACACCTAAAAGTAAAATAAAAACATGAATTGTTAGTTATCATGACCAAATTTAGCTAGGTTGATTAGATGCCAATCAAATATTTATCTATTCTTATCTTTCTTGGTGACCAGAACTTAGGTACGTATATTTGATTTACAATTTTTTTTTATAATCATAAGTAAATTTTTGATTGATTTTCTATAGAATTTTTTCATTTTTCCAATATTTATCTATATTTAACATATTGCTCAATAAAGTGTATTTTATTGGGAGTATTTTTTCAAGACTTATCAAAATCTACATAATAATGAAACTACTTCATAAACTTATTCATAAACTTATTGTAATCCTTAAATCAAAGTTTGTGCTCACCAATTATAAAGTACTGGGAATTATCTTTGACAGCTACAAAGTAATAGAAATTATCTTCATGATTCATTTAATTATATATGAATAACTTACAAATAATAGTAACGGGTCCTCAATTTTTTTTTTTTTTTTTTTGACGTACTTCTTAACATGAAATTCTCAAATATGAATATTAAAATTTAGCTCATTTAAAGTTATCTACGACTATGCCTTTTATCATCAGATTCATTACTAATTATGCATATAGTACTTATTTATTTATGGAACAGATGAAATATGGGGATTCGTGTATACAGTAAAAATACATTTTCTTCCATAAAAGTCATGTAATTATGGCTTTTATATTTGCTATATTTTATTTTTATTATTTTTTATTCATATATTTATACAAATGAGGCATGATGTTTCAAATAATCCTCAAATATCAGCTTATATTCTAGATTTAGAGTATATCCAATTATGTAATAAAAGTTTTACCATGGAATAAATTTTTAAGCATTTAATCTTGGGTGACGCTATTTCCACACCAAATGTGAATCCACCTCATTTTCCCTAAAAAGACAAAATTACCCTTAGTCATTCAATTACAATCTAATGTGGTAGCCCCATTCCTTCCTTTTATTTATTTGTTTATAATTATATTTGCAATCTACTTGTCATAATTAAATATTTCACATGTTTTATTTTTGTTTATTGTGGGTACCCCACATATATTGAAGGCACTATGATTTATTTTTTACTTTTGGGCTTTACTTCTGTAAAAATAAAGTTTGTCAAAAAGAGACATTTTCAAGAAAATATATATCATGTCTCAATTTACTTCATAGCAGAATTTGTCAATTTTTCCTACTATTGGCAAGATATTTCTACTCAGGGCATGCCTCAGGAATACATTGAAAACATCAGCAAGAAAAGGTTATTCATAATTAGGCATCTTGATATGATTTCGTAAACATTTCAAGGATTAAAATAATTTTTGTCAATCCAAAATGATGAAATTTCAATGATATTTTGAAAAAAAAAAATCATTTCATGTAATTTTTTTATTTAATTAAATTTCATCCTTTAAAGTTTCACGTTGGAGAATGTAACTATGATTTCATTTTGAAAAATTTTTAAATTGTTTTTTTTTTTTGTTCATCCTATTATCCCATTATAAGTATATGTATGTAAAAGACAATTTATATGAAAAATGTTTGATGACAAAATTGTGCGCTTGTTTCCTATTTCTAAAAAATTTTCCGTGTTCTGTTTTAGACGGCTAGTTTTAGATCAAGATGGTTTATGGATCTATAAATTTGCACCACTTTATTAATGTGGCGGGGGCTTTTTCAAACTAGCATGTCAGACTTATTTGATGAGATGTTGGTTAATTCACTCTGAGTTGGTATTTCACCAACCATACGTGTACACTTTAAAAAAGTAGTAGACTAATTAAATGGGATGTTAGTAAGTCCCTTATAAGTTGGAAGTGAAATAACCGCACTTGTAAAACGTGAAAGAATTTACTGACTTACTAATTTATAGGGATGTTCGGTAAATTTGTTATAGGATTTTTACTAAACAGACTGGTAAAATTTGAAAGAAGTTGATAATTATACTAATTTAATAAAATGTTGCTAAATTCTCTATGTTGTTGGTAGTTTACTACTCAATCTTGTAAAATTTCACAAAAATTGGTAAATCAGTGATTTCACGGAGGGTTGGTAAGTTCCTCATAAGGTTAGTATTTTATGTAAACTTTAAAGAAGTTGAAAATTTACTAATTTAATGAGGGTTGGTAAATTACTTATGGTGCTGATATTTTACTAGAAACAATTGTGGACTTTAAAATAAGTAGGTAACTTACTAATTTATTGATATATTGACAAATTTCTTATAGGATTGATGCTTTAATAAATACCCATGTAACGATTCAAAGAAGTTGATAAGTTTCTAGCGTTGTTAAATTTATTATAGTATGAGTAATTTACTAATGGGTTACCTGACATTCGAGTTACCACGGTCAATCGTTTTTTGCTAGTGTTGTTAGAAAGTTACCAGCAACTTCAGAAATCCACTAACTAATTAAAACTTTCAGCTTTTTCCTTAACCAGACCTTGGAATCGTTTAAGAAGTCCTATTAGCAGGTCTTCTCATCCATAATTTAAGAGAAACACCAATCCTAATTCTCAAATTTTTCAATCTGCTGAATACGGCATGTTAGATAAGTTAGCAGCAGTATCATTGCTAATTGTTTGTTCTATTGTTGAATAAAACGGTTGAATTGGAGTGAGGAGCATATGGGGAAAAAGGACCTGAGTAACTTTCAGTTCTATAAAAGCAAAATGTTACGTAATGGTATTGCCAAATTTCTGTTTACATGTTTGTACCGCACTTTCCATGTTAATGAGAACAATTCTTTGCGTCACAAAGAAAAAGGAATTGCCGAGTTGCATGGACAAACTTGCATGATCCCGAGGATTGCGATCTATTTATACTTCCCAAAAGTCTCTTATTAAGGCATTCGAAGAGATGCAACTAACTCATGTATGACTGAATCAGAAGTCAAACTGTCAAACTGCCTTTTATTCGAAAGAAAGTCGGACATGCTAAATCGAATGAGTTTAGCATATGAGGATACAGAAAATGCAAATGAATTGCAGCTGAAAATATCGAAATAACTGAAAATGTGAACACAGCAATATGTCCATGACGCTAAAGGATAGTGGTGAACTCAAATGCTTAAAACATTGAAACTTGCAGATGCAGGATGAACTGATGCAAAGGAGACCAGGTCTGAGCTTGGACACCTAATTTTCTCTTCCTCTAAGAAGCTTTATTTACATGAGGATCTTCTCTCAATGACCTAAATCTAAAGGAAAAGAGGCTCACAGTCTCTCAGCTTGTAGGTCCTCATTGATTTTTAATAAATGCATTTGGCCTTTCTTAATCGGCAGCTCGAATTTTAGACCTTCAATGCTAGCTTCTGAGCAGCAAGAGCTTCAGCCTCAAAGATGGGCTCCCATAAAATTCATGAACTGTGACCAAAAGGCAGTACTTCTTACATGTTATTCACTTAGGGTAGCGTTTCTTGAATCCTCTATGAAAGTTAAGCATCTCCAATTTGATGCACAAAAGGGAACTGGTATGGTAATTGTTATAGTACCTTTTCCTTGCTGCTCAGTATCATGGCCCACACGGATTGAGCAACCACGATTGGCAACTCCCTCCATAACAGAATTCAAGTAATTCGGGCATCATAACAAAATTTGAGTTCAATTTGATGGGCAATCTTCAAATTTGACTAGCAGGTGTCGATGTTGGCTCTTTCATGCTTTGCCGTCAACCTTCTCTATAGGCACTAATGTGCCCCTCTTTATCATTTCAAAGCCTCCCTCTCTCTCATGCTTTTTGTACTACATAACAGATGGTTAACACTCTTGAAGTCTTTCAATGAATAAAAATACTGAATAAAGTCCATGTTATTTCTATGATGTGAACCTGTAGTTGGTGTGGTATCCTGCACCATTCCAGTCACCCTGAGAAGGAAGAGAATGTTTTTATCAACTTAGGTCTAATATATTGCGTAAATGGTGATAGTGAAGTCAACTACCTCTATCGGCTTCGGATCTAACATGAGGACACACTAGTTTGCTCAGTTATTCTCTATCATATAAGCAACATAAACAATAAAGAATTTGAATAGCGTAGAACATGTCCGTATGCACTTATTATGTTTGCTGTTAATGGAAATCCATTATTTTCTTGAGCAAGTAATTGAAATCTTACGTCAAGAAGGTATCCTGAGCACCATATATGATCTCCCGCTTTGATTCCCACGCTCGTCCTGCTTGGTATTCTCACTGCACGATAGAAGCCAGTGTTGATCAATGAAATTCAGATACATCTCACCAAATGCCAACGCACATGGACCTCAGCCACGTAACACCAATCATAGGCTCCCTTCTGTTGATCATCACCAACTATCATGAAATTAACATCATCCCTCAACGTTCATCCCGTGCAGAATCAAAGTATACCAGTGAGTATAATGAATCAAGAAATATAAAAGGAAACAAATTTACTGAGAAAGGATGGTGGAACCGGATGTACGAACGACAACTTGATTGATTAATTCTACTCAAACAACTAAAACCATATGAATCTGTAAATCCATCCGAGCATGACTGACTAGTGAGGCTTCACAAGTTGAATGCAAGTTAGATTATCATAATACAACTCTCTGTTAAAGGATTAAACTGAGGATTCCGACAATTAATTTCACAATGAAGAGCTACTGGACTTATTCTAAAAAAATAAGATATCAAACTCAATCCAGTTTTATTTGGTAAAGAAACATGAGTTGGGAATTTCATCAAACAGGTTGCGTGCACTACCAACGAGGAGCCTAGACACGTTGTCAATGCAATTTTTCATCCAGAACGACTCCCTCAACAACAACATCATCACAAATCATCAGGAAACAACTCGTATTATTGTTTGTTTACCCAAAAGCAACGTTAACACAACTCTGTCTTATGTTTCGCCCAAAGCAGGACAGAAGGGAGAGGAGATAGGAGAGAGGAGACATTACCTGGTCGGAGACGGAGCAACGATCGGCGGTGATACCAGAAGGAGGACGTCCGACGAGCAACGGACGCCAAGAATCGGAGCTTGCGAAGGAGGATTGAACCCGAACCGAGCTGCTTCGAAGGTGATGAACTGAGAACAGAGGCGAACAGAGCTCCCGAGAGAGTGAACTCCTAAAACGCCCAAAAACCTCCTGAGTCCGTTCCATCAATGCCCTCCGTTCGAGCTCTCTCTCAGCACGTATGTTCGTTGATGGCCGGCGACGGAAGGCCAGTGGCATTACCGGCGGATATACGGGTGCCCAACAGACGATTCTGTTACAAGCTTGTCCAAAATCAGCCTTGTAGAACTTTATCGAGAAACTCCCTCGAACTGAGCTGCTTCGTTCGACTCTCTCAGCGCGCATTTGTCCTTACTCCCGTCGTTCTTCTTCAAACGAGAGGGAGAAGGAGAGAGAGAGAGAAAGAGGCAGGGAGGAAGATGTGCTGAGTACGAATAGAAAGAAATGGGTTTGGACAAATTTGTGACAGCTAAGCTGCGCTAACGGGCTGACACGATGGCCTTGTGGATCAAGTTGGGCTACATGAATTGGACCGACCTTTTCTTTTCTTATTGTGACCGGATTCTTTTTATATGTTGATGTCTTTATTATTTGTCCATTTATTTTGTTTATCATATTTATTTATTTAATTATTATTATTATTTTTGCTTTTATCTTGCTAATTTTTGTTTTTGTACTTTTATAAGAACAAATACTATGCTGAAATTATTGACTTACATTTAGGTGTTAGCAGAAATCAAGAGGCATTACATCGAAGTACTTTCTTCTTTCACAAACTTGGCAAAATTGCAAGTTACTCTTGCCAACCGCTTGGGCGAAAATATCCATATCTGTCACGCGCCTTCCTACTCGGACGTCTTAGACATCCTTCACTTTTGGCGATTTTATAATGCGATATCCCGAGACAATATATCGCCGAATTTTTCATTTTTAAGCACGCGAAGAAGCGTTAAAATCCCCGCATAATAAACAACGATGGGATAAGAAAGCGGTATATTTTTCATATCAAATTTATAACCTAACTTTTATACAAACCACAAACCGAACACTTCACAACTTTTTATTATAAACTCTATTCACATCAAAATGGAGATATCAAAGAAGATAAAATTTCAGTCCATCTAGGCCGTACTCACGGCCCTCTCGAGATTGTCTTCTTCTCCCAAAATCCTTCTCCAACTCTTCCTCCTCAGCTCCTTAGCGGGGTCCCCGAAATGGTTTTCCCCCAACCGGATGAGACTACGTCTCAAATTCTTCCCCACTGCTCCGATTAGTGAACCATTATACTAAAGGCTGCCTAAACACGCATAGGTCGAAGACGACCTTAGATCATATCCCACCCGCAAGTCAAGACAATTTACAATAAGCACTCAAGCAATCATATCACCGATCAAAGCATCGATCAAATCGACCTAATCGACATAAGCCAACAAGACCACTCACGGTCATTCCCATTCAGTCAATCAATTCACAACATCAAATCAAAACAATGATCAATCGACTTCGCTGACATGTCAACCTGACCATTTCCCGGTCATTCAAGCTATTGCTATTCAGAGTCCCACTCGACAACATTCAATATTTAATGGCTTTACGGTCCCACTCGACCACTTTCGATATTCAATGGCTTTACGGTCTCACTCGACCACTTTCGATATTCAAATGGCTTTACTGGTCCCCACTTTCGACCACTTTCAGAATCAACGCTTTACTCGGTCCCCACTCGACCACTTTCAAGAATCAATTGGCTTTGGCCCCACTCGACCACTTTCAAGAATCAATGGCTTTACTGGTCCCCACTCGACCACTTTCAAGAATCATGGGCTTTCGGTCCCACTCACCACTTTCAAAATTCATTGCTTTACTGGTCCCACTCGACCACTTTCGAGAATCAATTTAGCACAATTCAAAGCTCAAATAAATAAACGGACTGCGTCACACGACAATCGGCACGAGATTTCGGTCATCGGCCATCTCAATCTTAATTTCCGAAAAATAAATAATTAATTAATTAATTTCGAAATTTAATTAATAAATATTAATAATTCAAATTAGCACAAACTAAAACTCAATTAAACAAACGGGCTTCACCACGGTCATCAGCATAATTTTCCGGTTCCAGGCCATCTCAGTTGAATTTTCAGGAAATAAATAAATAATTAATTAATTTCTAAAATTAAATAATTAATATTAAAAATTCAATTTAGCTTAAAATAAAGCCCGATTAAATAAACAGACTTCACCACGGTCATCAGCATAATTTTCCGGTTCCGAACCATCTCCCTTGAATTTTCGGAAAATAAATAATTATTTTATTTAATTCCGAAAATTAATATTTAAATGCCCAAAAATCTCACTTAGGCCCGAATCGCCAAATTGAAGCCCGATTAGGGGTCGGAAAATTCCCGAGATACTTCCAATAAATAGTAGACCACGTCTACTTGCTAATTGCGCAATCAATTTATTTAAATCACATCACAATTGACTAATAATTGCTAATTAATTCTAATCTAACAACCTAAACATAATTAATTAAAACTAAACCAACCTTAAAGCATAATTAGCCAACTAATCCTGGATTAGTGAGATTACTCACCAAATCGCGCGCAAATCGGATCAATCCGACGGCGGCGACGCGAGGAACGATTGCTCCCAAAGCGACTCGCGGATCCGGGGCCCAGAAACGGCCCAAAAGCGGGCTCGAAGTCGCTGAAACCCACTCCGTGGGTCTGCTGGACGGAGCCGATCGGGGCTGTCCCGGCGGCTAGGGCGGCGAGGGAAGGCCGGCGGAGGGCGAGGGGGTCACGGGGGAGGTCCGGCGGGGTTGGGCGGTGGCCGGAGGTGGCCAAACGGGGGCTGGTCGGGGCGGAACTGAGCTGGGTCGTGGCTGGATCGCGCGGCTTGGGCGCGCACGGACGGGTGGCTGGACAGCGACGTGAGGCGGGCGCACGGCGCGGCGGCGGGCGTGCGGGGCGGGGCGGAACGGGCGGCGACGGAGGCTAGCCGTGTCTTCGTGCCCCGCAACTTCCGCTCGTGCTTCGTTTTACGGTTTTGTTCGCACAGCAAAGAGAGCCGAGGGAGAGAGGGTGCGGAAGAGAGAGATGAGAGAGAGATGAGATGAAAGAGAAGGGTTTGACTGGTCAAAGAAATAAAAGAAAAGAAAGAGGAAGCCAATTTGAACTTGGCAAGAGTGTTCGGTGGGGGAGGGGAAATCGTACGAGGGAAAAGAGGGAAGGAGAGAGAAGAGAGAGAAAAGGGAGAGAAAAGGGAGAGAGAGAAAAGGATTTAAATAATGATCTTATTCTTTTTCTTTTCTTTTTAACTCTTTTCCTTTCCTTTTCTATTTTCTTTTTGGTCTTCAATCTTTTCTTCCGATAATTTCTTTCTTGAAATTTCGACTCGTCAATAAATTGACGAAATACGATGAGACGGATCCTAAAAATAAGAATTATGACGCGCTTAAAATTCGATTCGAAATCGAGTTCAATTTCGTGGTTAAAAATCAATCGACGTGATTTTAGTCCAATCCAACAAATTGAGTAACTTTTAGGATTTTACTGCGATACATCCCTTAACGGCTTCACCCAATAGGTCGATTAACTCGTGAGTGATCACCCGAGAAAAAGGACCGTAAACACGTCGATGAAATGCCCATTTCACTTTATCGAAACGGGGTCGAATTTCGAGGATGTCACAACTCTTCCTCTTATAAAAATTTCGTCCTCGAAATTTAAGCCATTACACACTTTGATCAAAATGGTGGGGTACAACTGTCTCATCGATTCTTCCGTCTCCCGTGTCGCTCTTTCAATACCGTGGTGTTGCCAGACCACTTTAACCAACGGAATGGTCTTGGTTCGCAGAACTTGCTCTTTACGATCGACAATCTGAACCGGGCTTTCCACGTATGACACACGGTCATCCACGTTCAATTCTTCGAAATTGAGCACGCGGGTCGAGTCAGGCTCGTACTTCCTTAACATCGACACGTGAAAGACGTCATGCACTTGCGCCAATCTTGGCAGCAATGCAAGACGATACGCTAGGTTTTCAATTCTTTCAAGAATCTCAAACAAACTTACGTACCTCGGACTCAGCTTGCCTTTCTTACCAAAGCGCAAAGTTCTCCTCATTGGTGACACTTTCGAAAAACGTGATCACCAACTTGGAATTCCAAAGACCTTCAACGCTTATCTCGCATAACTTTTCTGCCTGCTCTGCGCTGTATTTAATCTGTCTCTAATCACTGCCACGGCATCTACTGATCGCTGAACCAACTCTTGGCCTGCTATCTTCCTTTCTCCGACTTCATCCCAACACACTAGAGTTCTGCATGCTCTGCCATACAACGCTTCAAAAAGAGCCATCTTGATGCTCTGCTGATAACTGTTGTTGTAGGCGAATTCCACCAGATGAAGCTAATTCTCCCAATTTCCTTTGAAGTCTATTACACACGTTCTCAGCATGTCTTCAAGAGTTTGAATTGTCTTTTCTGACTGGCCATCCGTCTGAGGATGATATGCCGTACTGTACTGAAGCTTTGTACCTAAAGCACTCGCAAGCTCTTCCAAAAAGCAGCGGTAAATCTCGGGTTTCTATCGATGTTATCGTAACGGCACTCCATGCATACGAACCATCGACGCACATACAAGTCTGCGTGTTTATCTAGACTCGAGTCCTTTCGAATCGCAATGAAGTGAGCCGACTTTTCAGCCTGCCGACTACTACCCAAATCGAATCATTTCCCCTTTGACTCCTTGGTAGACCAGTCACGAAATCCATCGTGATATGCTCCCATTTCCACTCTGGAATCGCGAGAGGTTGCAGAAATCCTCCCGGCTTGCAATGCTGAGCTTTTACTTGCTGACAAGTCAAACACTTGGCCACATGCTTGGCGATGTCCGCCTTCATACCTGACCACCTATAGTGTTGACGCAAATTCTGATACATCTTAGTGCTTCCAGGATGAACGCTATAATTGCTACGATGTGCTTCAGATAAAATTTCTTCTCTAAGCTCTACATCGTCAGGCACTACCAAACGTCCACGAAGCCTCAGTACCCCATCATCAGAAACTTGAAAATCAACCTTTCTTTTGTCGGTATCCTCTTGAAGAATTTTAAATACGTCCGGATCTTCGGTTGAAGTTGCTTGATTCTGATCTGGACATCCGGCTCAATTCTGAGGGTGGCCATAAAACTTGAGAGGTGGCCTACCTCAAATTTGAATTCCGAATTCCGAGCTCTCTCGATTAAGTTGCACTCCTTAACCAAGATTTGCACTATTGAAGACTTCCGACTTAATGCATCGGCGACCTTGTTCGCCTTTCCCGGGTGATATAGAATATCACAGTCGTAGTCTTTCAACAATTCCATCCATCGGCACTGTCTCGTTTTCAACTCATTTTGAGAGAACAAATACTTGAGACTGTGATGGCCTATGAAGATTTGAAACTTTTCTCAGCACAAGTAGTGCCTCCAAATCTTCAATGCAAATATGATAGCTACGAGTTCTAAGTCATGCGTCGGGTAATTTAATTCATGAGATCTCAGCTGCCGGGAAGCGTATGCAACAACTCTGACATGTTGCATCAGCACGCAACCCAATCCCCTAAATGACGCATCACTATAGATCTCGAATCCTCCAAGACCAGATGGAATCGTCAGCACAGGTGCGGTAGTCAGCTTTTCCTTCAGCTCTTGGAAACTACGCTCGCACTTGTCTGACCATACAAATTTCTTTTCTTTCTTCAAGAGCTTTGTCAGAGGCGATGCTATCGATGAGAACCCTTCCACAAACCGTCTGTAATAACCTGCTAACCCCAGAAAACTTCTGATCTCTAACACTGTTGTCGTTCTTGGTCCACTGATAACTGATTCGGTCTTGACCAGGTTCATGGAAATTCCTTCTCCATTCTCAGACATCTCTTGTGCTCAAATACACCCCGAATATCATTATACGACACGATCACAACTGACCTAGATATTCCTTGCACACTCGGTTTGCCAAATCCATGACAGTAGCTGGAGTGTTCACCAGGCCAAACGATCTTACAATACTCTCGTAAAGATCATATCAAGCATGAACAGTTGTCTTTCGTACAACCTCCTTCCTGGTTCGTAACTGATGACTTCATAATCTCAAGTCGACCTTTAAAACATTGATACTCCTTATAAATAGTCACACCATTCATTGATCTTTGGCAAAGAACAATTGTCCTTGATCTTCACCTAATGGAGTTGATGATGGTCGATACCCACTCGCAACAAACCATCTTTCTTCTTAACAAACAGAACTAGTGCTCCATAAGGTGATGCACTAGGACGAATAAATCTCTTATCAAGTAATTCTTGCATCTGCACATTCAGTTCCTTCAACTCAGATAACGCCATTCGGTAAGATGCCTTTGAGATCGGTTCTGTCCCTAGTGCTAGCTCAATTACAATTTCAATCTCTCTTTCTGGCGGTAACTCAAGCAATTCCTTTGGAACCATCTTAGAAATTTTCTGTTTCACGGCCACCTTCTTCTCATTCTATTTCTCAACTGACACATCCACTACAACTGTCAAATCAATCTTGGCAACCTCATCTAGCAAATGGATTATCTTTCGCCAGCGAGATTAATGAAATCGAAGATTCTTTTCGACTCCCAATAACCTCAACACTTGCACATGTTACTAGACTAAACTGGCTTACTCCAAGATCGTGATTCATTATCACTAGATGCTCCTTGAGCCCACACTATTCATGCGGTGTCAAACTCACACCTTAGCAACCAGTCAAGCACAACTATTGCTAGTGATTCCCTTCTCTTTCACTTTTACTTCAACAATTTAAGTTCTACCAACTCAGCACAAAACTCTGCTACGTTACTCTGATAAGATTACCTCCAACGCATTCTTTCTCTGATCGAAGCAAGATCAATTCTACTCCTATTCCTTTCGTCATCCTAGTGGCGTTCCAGCCGCAGTAGCAATGTCTATACTACCTTAGACATCCATTGACAATCCTTCACCTGACGGCCATGCTGATCATCATCACAACAGGTTCTAGTCATATTCGGACATCGGATTCATCTATGCTTCCTTCTTCCATTCTGACACTTATCAGGTGAGTCTTCTATTTCCTGCCAAGTGACAGCACACACTCTTTCTAGTTGCCCCATCAGTTTGCTAAGACCACTCCTGACCAGATATCCCTATTGGTTATACTCGAAACAGTTTCGCATCCTAGGAAGGACATAAGATCGATCTCTGTCATCACGCTCGGAAATAACATGATACATTTGACTCGGTGCTGACCTGACTACCCCACCCTTTCTCGTGAGTGGAATAGAATACTTTTCTCTCGACCTCGGTCTTTTCTTTGACCGACTTCCATTTCTGCCTGAACTAGATCTATATCTCGGCTCGAATGCAATGACTCGCTCCCGGACCACATCTCCACTCTGGATCTCAGCAAGTGAGGCGACAAAGGCAGTTGCAACACTGACGGCAGTTCAAACCTGAGCCTCCTAGCTCATCCAATTCCCAAGGAACAACACTAGCATCAGAACGATCCTATCGAACTTAGGATCATTCGATGCTACTACACTAGTACCAACTTGCGGTGGTACTCTTACACTCGAGCTGGCCAGAGCCAACACTCTGCCACAACCACCTCGGGTACCGACCTTTGTCAGTGCATTATCCCGAGTCACAGAGGACATTGTCCTCTTACTAGGAGTTCTCAGCTCCTGCTCGCTCATGGTTCAGTCTTTATACTGAAACCCGTCTTCCAAACCCACACTGGATTAGAAGGTGAGCGATCCACACACAACAAACAATTCTAGCATTCAACTAACACAGACATGCACCAGCATGAATTTAAAGGCCTTTCCTACTAACTATCCCATGGTCAACGCTCCTTATCACTCCAATCTTCAACTTCGCTCTGATACCACTTAAACTGGATGTCACGCCCTGCTCCTCGGGCACGTGCACATCCTTCACTCTTGGTCGATTTTATAATGCGATATCCCAGGACAATATATCGCCGACCCTTTCATTTTTAAGCACATGCGGAAGCAGTTAAAATCCCCAGACAATAAAACAATGGGATAGAAAAGCAGGGCCATATTTTTCATATTGAAATTTATAACCGAACTTTTATACAAACCACAAACCAGAACACTTCACAACTTTTTATTATAAACTCTATTCACATCAAAATGGAGATATCAAAGAAGATAAAATTTCAGTCCATCTAGGCCGTACTCACGGCCCTCTCGAGATTGTCTTCTTCTCCCAAAATCCTTCTCCAACTCTTCCTCCTCGCTCCCTTAGCGGGTCCTGAAATGGTTTTCCCAACCGGGATGAGACTACGTCTCAATGAGTTCTACCCCACTAAGCCCGATTAGTGAACCATTATACTAAAGGCTGCCTAAACACGCATAGGTCGAAGACGTCAAGCATCATATCCCACCCGCAAGTCAAGACAATTTACAATAAGCACTCAAGCAATCATATCACCGATCAAAGCATTGATCAAATCGACCTAGTCGATTATAAGCCAACAAGACCACTCACGGTCATTCCCATTCAGTCAATCAATTCACAACATCAAATCAAAACAATGATCAATCGATTTCGTCGATTACATGTCAACCTGACCATTTCCCGGTCATTCAAGCTATTGCTATTCAGAGTCCCACTCGACAACATTCAATATTTAATGGCTTTACGGTCCCACTCGACCACTTTCGATATTCAATGGCTTTTACTCACTCGACCACTTTCGATATTCAACGCTTTACGGTCCCACTCGACCACTTTCAAGAATCAATGGCTTTACGGTCCCACTCGACCACTTTCAAGAATCAATGGCTTTACGGTCCCACTCGACCACTTTCAAGAATCAATGGCTTTACGGTCCCACTCGACCACTTTCAAGAATCAATGGCTTTACGGTCCCACTCGACCACTTTCAAAATTCATGGCTTTTACGGTCCCCACTTTCGACCACTTTCAAGAATCAATTTAGCACAATTCAAAGCTCAAATAAATAAACGGATCGTCCACGACAATCGGCACGAGATTTCGGTCATCGGCCATCTCAATCTTAATTTCCGAAAAATAAATAATTAATTAATTAATTTCGAAATTTAATTAATAAATATTAATAATTCAAATTAGCACAAACTAAAACTCAATTAAACAAACGGGCTTCACCACGGTCATCAGCATAATTTTCCGGTTCCAGGCCATCTCAGTTGAATTTTCAGGAAATAAATAAATAATTAATTAATTTCTAAAATTAAATAATTAATATTAAAAATTCAATTTAGCTTAAAATAAAGCCCGATTAAATAAACAGACTTCACCACGGTCATCAGCATAATTTTCCGGTTCCGAACCATCTCCTTGAATTTTCGGAAAATAAATAATTATTTTATTTAATTCCGAAAATTAATATTTAAATGCCTAAAAATCTCACTTAGGCCCGAATCGCCAAATTGAAGCCCGATTAGGGGTCGGAAAATTCGAGATACTTCCAATAAATAGTAGACCACGTCTACTTGCTAATTGCGCAATCAATTTATTTAAATCACATCACAATTGACTAATAATTGCTAATTAATTCTAATCTAACAACCTAAACATAATTAATTAAAACTAAACCAACCTTAAAGCATAATTAGCCAACTAATCCTGGATTAGTGAGATTACTCACCAAATCGCGCGCAAATCGGATCAATCCGACGGCGGCGACGCGAGGAACGATTGCTCCCAAAGCGACTCGCGGATCCGGCCCGAAACGGCCCAAAAAGCGGGCTCGAAATCGGCGAAACCCACTCCGTGGGTCTGCTGGACGGAGCCGATCGGGGCTGTCCCGCGGCTAGGGCGGCGAGGGAAGGCCGGCGGAGGGCGAGGGGGTCACGGGGGAGGTCCGGCGGGGTTGGGCGGTGGCCGAGGTGGCCAAACGGGGGCTGGTCGGGCGGAACGAGCCGGTCGTCGGCTGGATCGCGCGGCTTGGGCGCGCACGGACGGGTGGCTGGACAGCGCGGCGGCGGGCGCACGAGCGCGCGCGGCGTGCGTGCGGCGTGGCGGAACGGGCGGCGACGGAGGCTAGCCGCTGTCTTCGTGCCACCAACTTCCGCCGTGCTTCGTTTTCTGGTTTTGTTCGCACAGCAAAGAGAGCCGAGGGAGAGAGGGTGCGGAAGAGAGAGATGAGAGAGAGATGAGATGAAAGAGAGGGGTTTGACTGGTCAAAGAAATAAAAGAAAAGAAAGAGGAAGCCAATTTGAACTTGGCAAGAGTGTTCGGTGGGGGAGGGGAAATCGTACGAGGGAAAAGAGGGAAGGAGAGAGAAGAGAGAGAAAAAGAGAGAAAAGGGAGAGAGAGAAAAGGATTTAAATAATGATCTTATTCTTTTCTTTTCTTTTCTCTTTTCCTTTCCTTTTCTATTTTCTTTTTGGTCTTCAATCTTTTCTTCCGATAATTTCTTTCTTGAAATTTCGGACTCGTCAATAAATTGACGAGCGATGAGACAGGATCCTAAAAATAAGAATTATGACGCGCTTAAAATTCGATTCCCGAAATCGAGTTCAATTTCGTGGTTAAAAATCAATCAGACGTGATTTTAGTCCAATCCAACAAATTGAGTAACTTTTAGGGATTTTACTGCAGATACATCCCTTAACGGCTTCACCCAATAGGTCAGTTAACTCGTGAGTGATCAGCTCAGAGAAAAAGGACCGTAAACACGTCGATGAAATGCCCATTTCACTTTATCGAAACGGGGTCGAATTTCAGGATGTCACAACTCTTCCCCTCTTATAAAAATTTCGTCCTCGAAATTTAAGCCATTACACACTTTGATCAAAATGGTGGGGTACAACTGTCTCATCGATTCTTCCGTCTCCCAGGTCGCTCTTTCAATACCGTGGTGTTGCCAGACCACTTTAACCAACGGAATGGTCTTGGTTCGCAGAACTTGCTCTTTACGATCGACAATCTGAACCGGGCTTTCCACGTATGACACACGGTCATCCACGTTCAATTCTTCGAAATTGAGCACGCGGGTCGAGTCAGGCTCGTACTTCCTTAACATCGACACGTGAAAGACGTCATGCACTTGCGCCAATCTTGGCAGCAATGCAAGACGATACGCTAGGTTTTCAATTCTTTCAAGAATCTCAAACAAACTTACGTACCTCGGACTCAGCTTGCCTTTCTTACCAAAGCGCAAAGTTCTCCTCATTGGTGACACTTTCAGAAAAACGTGATCACCAACTTGGAATTCCAAAGACCTTCAACGCTTATCTGCATAACTTTTCTGCCTGCTCTGCGCTGTATTTAATCTGTCTCTAATCACTGCCACGGCATCTACTGATCGCTGAACCAACTCTTGGCCTGCTATCTTCCTTTCTCCGACTTCATCCCAACACACTAGAGTTCTGCATGCTCTGCCATACAACGCTTCAAAAAGAGCCATCTTGATGCTCTGCGATAATCCTTTGTTGTAGGCGAATTCCACCAGATGAAGCTAATTCTCCCAATTTCCTTTGAAGTCTATTACACACGTTCTCAGCATGTCTTCAAGAGTTTGAATTGTCTTTTCTGACTGGCCATCCGTCTGAGGATGATATGCCGTACTGTACTGAAGCTTTGTACCTAAAGCACTCTGCAAGCTCTTCCAAAAAGCAGCAGTAAATCTCGGGTTTCTATCAGATGTTATCGTAACTGGCACTCCATGCATACGAACCATCTGACGCACATACAAGTCTGCGTGTTTATCTAGACTCAGGTCCTTTCGAACTGCAATGAAGTGAGCCGACTTTGTCAGCCTGTCGACTACTACCCAAATCGAATCATTTCCCCTTTGACTCCTTGGTAGACCAGTCACGAAATCCATCGTGATATGCTCCCATTTCCACTCTGGAATCGCGAGAGGTTGCAGAAATCCTCCCGGCTTGCAATGCTGAGCTTTTACTTGCTGACAAGTCAAACACTTGGCCACATGCTTGGCGATGTCCGCCTTCATACCTGACCACCTATAGTGTTGACGCAAATTCGATACATCTTAGTGCTTCCGGGATGAACGCTATAATTGCTACGATGTGCTTCAGATAAAATTTCTTCTCTAAGCTCTACATCGTCAGGCACTACCAAACGTCCACGAAGCCTCAGTACCCCATCATCAGAAACTTGAAAATCAACCTTTCTTTTGTCAGTATCCTCTTGAAGAATTTTCTGTACGTCCGGATCTGTCGGTTGAAGTTGCTTGATTCTGATCTGGACATCCGGCTCAATTCTGAGGGTGGCCATAAAACTTGAGAGGTGGCCTACCTCAAATTTGAATTCCGAATTCCGAGCTCTCTCGATTAAGTTGCACTCCTTAACCAAGATTTGCACTATTGAAGACTTCCGACTTAATGCATCGGCGACCTTGTTCGCCTTTCCCGGGTGATATAGAATATCACGCCGTAGTCTTTCAACAATTCCATCCATCGGCCTTTGTCTCGTTTTCAACTCATTTTGAGAGAACAAATACTTGAGACTGTGATGGCCTATGAAGATTTGAAACTTTTCTCGACAAGTAGTGCCTCCAAATCTTCAATGCAAATATGATAGCTACGAGTTCTAAGTCATGCGTCGGGTAATTTAATTCATGAGATCTCAATGCCGGGGAAGCGTATGCAACAACTCTGACATGTTGCATCAGCACGCAACCCAATCCCCTAAATGACGCATCACTATAGATCTCGAATCCTCCAAGACCAGATGGAATCGTCAGCACAGGTGCGGTAGTCAGCTTTTCCTTCAGCTCTTGGAAACTACGCTCGCACTTGTCTGACCATACAAATTTCTTTTCTTTCTTCAAGAGCTTTGTCAGAGGCGATGCTATCGATGAGAACCCTTCCACAAACCGTCTGTAATAACCTGCTAACCCCAGAAAACTTCTGATCTCTAACACTGTTGTCGTTCTTGGTCCACTGATAACTGATTCGGTCTTGACCAGGTTCATGGAAATTCCTTCTCCATTCTCAGACATCTCTTGTGCTCAAATACACCAGAATATCATTATACGACACGATCACAACTGACCTAGATATTCCTTGCACACTCGGTTTGCCAAATCCATGACAGTAGCTGGAGTGTTCACCAGGCCAAACGATCTTACAATACTCTCGTAAAGATCATATCAAGCATGAACAAGTTGTCTTTCGTACAACCTCCTTCCCGGTTCGTAAATCGATGACTTCATAATCTCAAGTCGACCTTTAAAACATTGATACTCCTTATAAATAGTCACACCATTCATTGATCTTTGGCAAAGAACAATTGTCCTTGATCTTCACCTAATGGAGTTGATGATGGTCGATACCCACTCGCAACAAACCATCTTTCTTCTTAACAAACGTAACTAGTGCTCCATAAGGTGATGCACTAGGACGAATAAATCTCTTATCAAGTAATTCTTGCATCTGCACATTCAGTTCCTTCAACTCAGATAACGCCATTCGGTAAGATGCCTTTGAGATCGGTTCTGTCCCTAGTGCTAGCTCAATTACAATTTCAATCTCTCTTTCTGGCGGTAACTCAAGCAATTCCTTTGGAACCATCTTAGAAATTTTCTGTTTCACGGCCACCTTCTTCTCATTCTATTTCTCAACTGACACATCCACTACAACTGTCAAATCAATCTTGGCAACCTCATCTAGCAAATGGATTATCTTTCGCCGCGAGATTAATGAAATCGAAGATTCTTTTCGACTCCCAATAACCTCAACACTTGCACATGTTACTAGACTAAACGGCTTACTCCAAGATCGTGATTCATTATCACTAGATGCTCCTTGAGCCCACACTATTCATGCGGTGTCAAACTCACACCTTAGCAACCACTCAAGCACAACTATTGCTAGTGATTCCCTTCTTTTCACTTTTACTTCAACAATTTAAGTTCTACCAACTCAGCACAAAACTCTGCTACGTTACTCTGATAAGATTACCTCCAACGCATTCTTTCTCTGATCGAAGCAAGATCAATTCTACTCCTATTCCTTTCGTCATCCTAGTGGCGTTCCAGCCGCAGTAGCAATGTCTATACTACCTTAGACATCCATTGACAATCCTTCACCTGACGGCCATGCTGATCATCATCACAACAGGTTCTAGTCATATTCGGACATCGGATTCATCTATGCTTCCTTCTTCCATTCGACACTTATCAGGTGAGTCTTCTATTTCCTGCCAAGTGACAGCACACACTCTTTCTAGTTGCCCCATCAGTTTGCTAAGACCACTCCTGACCAGATATCCCTATTGGTTATACTCGAAACAGTTTCGCATCCTAGGAAGGACATAAGATCGATCTCTGTCATCACGCTCGGAAATAACATGATACATTTGACTCGGTGCTGACCTGACTACCCCACCCTTTCTCGTGAGTGGAATAGAATACTTTTCTCTCGACCTCAGTCTTTTCTTTGACCGACTTCCATTTCTGCCTGAACTAGATCTATATCTCGGCTCGAATGCAATGACTCGCTCCCGGACCACATCTCCACTCTGGATCTCAGCAAGTGAGGCGACAAAGGCAGTTGCAACACTGACGGCAGTTCAAACCTGAGCCTCCTAGCTCATCCAATTCCCAAGGAACAACACTAGCATCAGAACGATCCTATCGAACTTAGGATCATTCGATGCTACTACACTAGTACCAACTTGCGGTGGTACTCTTACACTCGAGCTGGCTAGAGCCAACACTCTGCCACAACCACCTCGGGTACCGACCTTTGTCAGTGCATTATCCCGAGTCACGAGGACATTGTCCTCTTACTAGAGTTCTCGCTCCGCTCGCTCATGGTTCATCTTTATATCGAAACCCGTCTTCCAAACCCACACTTTGATTAGAAGGTGAGCGATCCACACACAACAAACAATTCTAGCATTCAACTAACACGAGACATGCACCAGCATGAATTTAAAGGCCTTTCCTACTAACTATCCCATGGTCAACGCTCCTTATCACTCCAATCTTCAACTTCGCTCCGATACCACTTAAACCGGATGTCACGCCCGCTCCTCGGGCACGTGCACATCCTTCACTCTTGGTCGATTTTATAATGCGATATCCCGGACAATATATCGCCGACCCTTTCATTTTTAAGCACATGCGGAAGATTAAAATCCCCGCACAATAAAACAATGGGATAGAAAAGCGGGGCCATATTTTTCATATTGAAATTTATAACCGAACTTTTATACAAACCACAAACCAGAACACTTCACAACTTTTTATTATAAACTCTATTCACATCAAAATGGAGATATCAAAGAAGATAAAATTTCAGTCCATCTAGGCCGTACTCACGGCCCCTCTCGAGATTGTCTTCTTCTCCCAAAATCCTTCTCCAACTCTTCCTCCTCGCTCCTTAGCGGGGTCCCGAAATGGTTTTCCCCAAATCGGGATGAGACTACGTCTCGGCCCGGTTCTACCCCACTAAGCCCGATTAGTGAACCATTATACTAAAGGCTGCCTAAACACGCATAGGTCGAAGACGACCTTAGCATCATATCCCACCCGCAAGTCAAGACAATTTACAATAAGCACTCAAGAATCATATCACCGATCAAAGCATCGATCAAATCGACCTAGTCGATTACAAGCCAACAAGACCACTCACGGTCATTCCCATTCATCAATCAATTCACAACATCAAATCAAAACAATGATCAATCGACTTCGTTACATATCAACCTGACCATTTCCCTTCCATTCAAGCTATTGCTATTCAGAGTCCCACTCGACAACATTCAATATTTAATGGCTTTACGGTCCCACTCGACCACTTTCGATATTCAATGGCTTTACGGTCTCACTCGACCACTTTCGATATTCAATGGCTTTACGGTCCCACTCGACCACTTTCAAGAATCAATGGCTTTTCTGGCCCCACTCGACCACTTTCGCAGAATCAAATTCGCTTTCGGTCCCACTCGACCACTTTCAAGAATCAATCTTTCCGGTCCCACTCGACCACTTTCGAATCAATGGCTTTTACTGGTCCCACTTCGACCACTTTCAAAATTCAATGGCTTTACGTCCCACTCACCACTTTCAAGAATCAATTTAGCACAATTCAAAGCTCAAATAAATAAACGGACTGCGTCCACGACAATCGCACGAGATTTCGGTCATCGGCCATCTCAATCTTAATTTCCGAAAAATAAATAATTAATTAATTAATTTCGAAATTTAATTAATAAATATTAATAATTCAAATTAGCACAAACTAAAACTCAATTAAACAAACGGGCTTCACCACGGTCATCAGCATAATTTTCCGGTTCCAGGCCATCTCAGTTGAATTTTCAGGAAATAAATAAATAATTAATTAATTTCTAAAATTAAATAATTAATATTAAAAATTCAATTTAGCTTAAAAATAAAGCCCGATTAAATAAACAGACTTCACCACGGTCATCAGCATAATTTTCCGGTTCCGAACCATTTCTTGAATTTTCGGAAAATAAATAATTATTTTATTTAATTCCGAAAATTAATATTTAAATGCCCAAAAATCTCACTTAGGCCCGAATCGCCAAATTGAAGCCCGATTAGGGGTCGGAAAATTCTAGATACTTCCAATAAATAGTAGACCACGTCTACTTGCTAATTGCGCAATCAATTTATTTAAATCACATCACAATTGACTAATAATTGCTAATTAATTCTAATCTAACAACCTAAACATAATTAATTAAAACTAAACCAACCTTAAAGCATAATTAGCCAACTAATCCTGGATTAGTGAGATTACTCACCAAATCGCGCGCAAATCGGATCAATCCGACGGCGGCGACGCGAGGAACGATTGCTCCCAAAGCGACTCGCGGATCCGGCCGAAACGGCCCAAAAAGCGGCTCGAAGTCGCCGAAACCCACTCCGTGGGTCTGCTGGACGGAGCCGATCGGGGCTGTCCCGGCGGCTAGGGCGGCGAGGGAAGGCGGCGGAGGGCGCGAGGGGGTCACGGGGAGGTCCGCGGGGGTTGGGCGGTGGCCGGAGGTGGCCAAACGGGGGCTGGTCGGGGCGGAACTGAGCTGGGTCGTGGCTGGATCGCGCGGCTTGGGCGCGCACGGACGGGTGGCTGGACAGCAGCGAGCGGCGGGCGCACGAGCGCGGCGCGGGCGTGCGGGGCAGTGGCGGAACGGGCGGCGACGGAGGCTAGCTGCTGTCTTCGTGCCCTGCAACTTCCGCTCGTGCTTCTGTTTTCTGGTTTTGTTCGCACAGCAAAGAGAGCCGAGGGAGAGAGGGTGCGGAAGAGAGAGATGAGAGAGAGATGAGATGAAAGAGAGGGGTTTGACTGGTCAAAGAAATAAAAGAAAAGAAAGAGGAAGCCAATTTGAACTTGGCAAGAGTGTTCGGTGGGGGAGGGGAAATCGTACGAGGGAAAAGAGGGAAGGAGAGAGAAGAAGAGAGAGAAAAAGAGAGAAAAGGGAGAGAGAGAAAAGGATTTAAATAATGATCTTATTCTTTTTCTTTTCTTTTCTCTTTTCCTTTCCTTTTCTATTTTCTTTTTGGTCTTCAATCTTTTTCTTCCGATAATTTCTTTCTTGAAATTTCGACTCGTCAATAAATTGACGAGCGATGAGACAGATCCTAAAAATAAGAATTATGACGCTTAAAATTCGATTCCCGAAATCGAGTTCAATTTCGTGGTTAAAAATCAATCGACGTGATTTTAGTCCAATCCAACAAATTGAGTAGCTTTTAGGGATTTTACTGCAGATACATCCCTTAACGGCTTCACCTAATAGGTCAGTTAACTCGTGAGTGATCAGCTCAGAGAAAAAGGACCGTAAACACGTCGATGAAATGCCCATTTCACTTTATCGAAACGGGGTCGAATTTCAGGATGTCACAATATCGCCATGGCAAAGCAAGACTACCAAACACAGTGTTAATTAGTGTGATCATTGGAAGTAATAAAACAAGAAAAATTTGAGACAAGAGTACACAAGAGAGATTGCGTCTACATGTGGTCTATTACATAGATTTAAAATCGGTAATGACTGACTTAGTCATCAAAAGAAATGACAATAAAGAATACTGCTTGGTTCATTCATTCTGTCTCGCATAAAGACTTTTTTTTTTGTTATTATTATTATTATTATTATTATTATTATTATTATTATTATTATTTGCAAACATTATTGTCACAAAGAGATGAAGAACATGTCAATTGTCAACCAAACAAAATGCACTAGAAAACCTTGTAGTGATCAAAATGGAGAAGTCATAGATTAGACTCCCAAGCTAGCTGTCATAAGACCCCTTTTAATGAAACATTTACTTAATTGCTCAAGATAGTGCCAAAAATTGGGAAAAGTATTCACTTGAGAACCTGTGCAGAATGATTGAAAAGCAAACGAAGAATATCAATTGTTGTCAAATACTAACAATAAGATCACTTTCACTATCCTCCCTCAAGCTTGACTGGTACTTGATCTATAGCAACTCCACTTTGGAAGTTTAGACGAGTGCTCAATAGGTTCAAGGATCACCTGATTTTAGAAATCAATAGATCAGTAGCTTATTGCATGTAAAAAAGCAAAATGCTACTTATTTTATTGTCACCATCTATACCCTTGATTTGATGCGTAGATCTCTATCAGAACATCTGATTCCATGGAAACACATTGAGATAAATTTATGCTAAAGGCAAGTAGACTAGAGTCCATCTTCCAGAGAAATATTTCATCACTTCATCTATGTGAGTTTTCCATAATGATCGAACTACACAAGCATTTTACTCCTTGTGAAATCAAATAAGCAAATTGCACTCTATATCTACAGAATGTCCCCTAATCAAATCAAGTATCGATAGACAATTTGGAAATTATTCATGTAAAGTTTGGGAAACAAGGTCATCATAATATCTCTGCTTGTGAGTTATGTGAGGGATATGAGCAATCTTGTGCCAATCCTCACCTGCATCTTTTTTGTGCCTCTCCTCCAAATTTGGGCAATTTGCAATTCTTAGGTCATTAAGTGATGCTAGCCTTCACATCCCTTTAGGTAATGATATCAAAGAGCGGCACCGGGTGATTGCAAGCCATTGAAGTGATTGAAGGACCTCAATTTGCCCAGATAAAGCCTTCGAATTGAAGCAATAGATAATTCTTTGTCGCTCGAGATTGCTTATCGTAGATCCATGAAATATTCTTGAGCAATGTATTCTAAATGCCAACTTTTATTTAATGGCTGGATAAATCCTTTTGCCACCTCGAGATTGATCAAAGTCTGCTTCTTTATCTCATAATCATTGTGAAATAACGAACAAATTGCGAATTGTTTTAAACGTGAAGGAAGATGGTCATAACTTAGAGTAAGAACAGATATTATACGGTCTTCCTTTTGAGACACATCTGGGAGCTCATTATCTTTAAATTGTGAACATTCGTGTTTATTTTTCTTGAAGAATAATATACTCCAATAGTTCGAAAAACCAACAGAAACCCAAAGCACTTTCTAACTATCTTTTTGGGGATAGATAGCTTGTTGGGATCTTGTATCCCCTCTTCTTTTGGACAAGCCATTTGCATTAGTAAATGAAGCGATGCACTTTCAGATAAGCCCCCGAGAAAATGAGGTGGAGTAGTGTTGGTGATCTCTGCAACAAAAGCAAGGCATGTAGTTATAAGGATCCTACTTCCTCTAGCACCTCCCACCAATAAAATTTTTAAGCTGAGCCATGTTTCATGTTCTACATCCCACAAATCACCTAAAATTAAGAGATATCTCTTTCCATCAATTTCTGCCCTTAATTTACTTTGCAAACATTCCATTGCAACCTCGGTTGGTTCTATACCCTTTGCACAAGATATAATGTTTTTCACTATTTTTTTTAGGTCAAAGTCATCAAAGACACAAACCCACATTTTCGACTTGCGAACTCGCGGAGTGCCATAACTTGGCATAAAGGGACACTTAAGTGCCATAACTTATGAAAATGACACTTAAGTGCAAAAATCAGAGCAAAATAGATCACTTAAGTTCCAAAATTAGAGCAAAATAGATCACTTAAGTGCCATTCCGGCTAAAATCCTACCAAAATGCTGACGTGGTGATTTTCTGGCGAAGCAAGTGCAAAACGACGTCGTTTTGGTGCTGACGTGGTAAACAAATAATATAAAAATTAATTAAATTATTTTTTAAATTAAATTTATTTAAAACATTTTAAAATAAATAATTTTAATATTAAAAAATAATTTTTAAAAAAGGGCAAGGCGGCCGAGGGGTTAGCCCTCAGCTGCCATCGCCGCCTCCTCGCCGTCGCCAGGTAGGTTCGACAACATAGGGGGGAGGGTCGACTAGGCCCTAGCTAGGGGTTGGCGGGGAGGGCTCGCAAGCCCTTGTGGAATCTGGGTGAGGGCCACGAGCCCTCACCCCAGATCTAGGTGAGGGTCGGCGGTCCTTGCCCGACTAGGCCAAGGGCCGCCGCCCGTTGAGGCAACCCCCAATGGGCGGCAGCCCTTGGCCCGATCGGGTGAGGGCCGTCGACTCTCATCGGATCTAGGCGAGGGCTCGTGAGCCCTCACAGCTAGTCGTCTGGGGTCGCCGACCCACCGGCCGGGCCCGCGACCACGGTCGACCCTCCCCCTTAGCCGCCTCGCCCCTTTTCTTTTTAATTTTTTTTAATTTTTTTAATTTTTGTATTTGTATTTTTAAATATTTTAAATTAATTTAGTTTTAAATTAAATTAAATTAATTTTTATATTAATTTATTACCACGTCAGCACCAAAACGATGTCATTTTTGCATTATTTGACCACGTTAGCATGCAAAATGGCGTTAGTTTGCACTTACTTTTTTGGAAATTGCGCACGTTAGCATTTTGGCCGGAGTGGCACTAAAGTGATTAATTTCTCTTCGAATGTGGCACTTTAAGTGTCCATTTATGCCAAGTTATGGCACTTGAAGCGATTTTGTGCCCCACATTTTCTAGTCAAAATGTTTCTATCTCATGAATAAGCTACAAGGGAGTACCGAGCAAGCCAAGCTCCATAGTAGGAGCAGATAAGGCACGATTTGCACCAATCACCTGAATCAAAGCCATTTCTACCTAACGCTTGATTCCGATCTCATCAACTGCTCAAATGGAGACTACAAAAGTGCGTATTCTACGGGGTGACAAGGGCTTGTATGTACTGTTCCTCAAAGTACTTTTCGAGCCCTCTCTCTTTGCTAACTTATGTTTCCGTTTGATCTCTCGACAATGCACATTCTATCGGCACTCGAACGGCGAATGTTTGATTAGAAATCTGAGCTTGAATGTTGGCTAGATTAAAGGATAATGCTGTTACTAGCCTTCATATCGGCCCCCCGAGTGCATCTTTATCAAAGATACAATTTCAAATACTAGTTGAACATCATTTCCCAGGTATCTTATTTAGCATAGAGTTATTCTTAACCTGCAAATTTTGTTATATTTGCTAAAAGAGAAATTATAGTACAACATGAATGGAACCTACAAAGTAGGTTGTCACTGTTATGATATTATATTTTCAGATGTGTTAAATTAGGTAGATCCTAAACTGTTAACAGAAAGCAGGAGATCTACTTTGAATCTCAACATAATGCTAATCTACTTGGGGATTCCTGCTAGGCAGTCCTTGAAGAAGATAATAAAGAGACAAAAAAGTTCTAACTTTTAAGGGAAGTAAACCAGAGGCCTCTAAGGAAACATATAATCGCTTCATGTATGAGAGTTATCTATGGCTTCCAGAGTTCATCAGATTGCTTAGATTTTACATTGAATTAGATTAACGGGTTCGGAGTTGGATGAGAAGGAATGCGAATTTTCATTGCTTGTCTCGTAGCGGTAGGGATGAGGCGAGAACTTAGTTTGGGGCCATCCTGCAGAAATAACATATATGATGACGTTTCCACATTGTGTAATTGCTTGCATCTCTAATATCCAATCATCTGGAGCTTTCTCCGAACCCTCCATATGTCCCCCGATCCAATCAAGTATGATCGCTCGTACTATCGATGAAGCAAAAAGCTATTGATATACAATTTGAAAGCAGATACTGATGATATTATTGGAATGAAAGGCACCACATACCATGAGAAAGAAAACTGGAGAATTTCTGATCATTAAAATAATCTTCTCTAGTAATAAGTGAGCTCGTGAATGGTGTGGGACATGAGCAATCTTGTATAATCCTCTGTAGCATCATTTTTGCACCTCCCTTCCAAATTTGGGCAAGTGCAAATTTTTGGTGACTAAATTAGCAACAAGAAGCTTCCGCCATAACTTAGCGACGATCTTCCTGGCGATGCGATGATTACAGCTTCTGCCATTTTTGTTCTCTCTATGTTTATCTTTCTTTGGCTCTCCGTGCATTACCAGAAGATATAGTCCAGTCATTTCAAAGCTGGATGAAGACTAATACAAGATGAAAGCCTAAATCAACAATTCAATTCAATCAATGTCTTTATCTTCTAAGAGAAGACTTCAACTACTAAACAAGCTCGCAGTGACATAGATATATATATCTTTTTTAACCTTTTAAAGTTGCTTTCATAATCCAACCTCTCTTTTCTCTCTAGCCTCTCCTCTAGCACAGAAGTGGACTCAATTTGCAATGCTGATACATCATGTGGGCTCGTGATCTTCGAATAGGCCATACAAGGGAATTTAGAGGTATATTTGCTAAATTAAATCAGTCAAATCTGAGAAAAAAAATTCGTAATTATACCCACAGGAGAAGAATATCGACAGATTTCAAACTGCTAAAAAGTATGGACAAGATTTTACTCGAAGGACAAAAAAATTCTCATCGTTAAATTTTTCGTTCGCGCAAGTCTTCATGTTTGCCACCTGACAAGTTTATAGATCGATCGAGGACCATGTGGCAAGTGTTCATATTTATGAGCAAAAAAAGAAAAAAGAAAGCAGGCAACCAACATTCTGTTTTTTGAATCTTGATGTACTTTCGAATCTCTACAGAGAGAGTCGCTTACACTTTAAGGTTCTTTCTCTGTTATATCCTGCCAGACAACTCGGCGATTCGTCGCTCGATGCCCGTCGCAGCATCCACCTTGCGTCGTTTCGTGGCAGTAACATACCAAATCGTTGCAGGATGCCATGAGCGATTTGACGGATACGAGTCAGTCGCAAAACTGAACATCTTAGGTTAGCCTTTTTCGGGAGTGTAATACTTTGCTCCGTGATCTAGCTCTCGCCTATCATGGAATTCCTGTAACGAAATTCCTATACACTAGTAAAACAAGAACAACTGCGGTTTGCACAAAAGTAGTCATTAGATCACCCATTCCAGTTCTCTGCTCCTTTTTTTTTTCCAGGTTCATTGCGAAGCAGTTTTAACATTCTTTTTCTTCAGGTCTTATCTTCCCCGATTAAACTCTAAATGTAATCCCGATTCATTCTGGATTTTGCTCTTGACCTATGCTCTGTTTTGCCGTCTTTTCATTGTATTGCCTTACCGGATCATCACTGAGCCATTGCGGCAAACGAGATTCACCGTTTCATCGGTCCATAAGGTTGTGTTTTAAAAATCGGTTGGCAAGTGATGTGTTTGTGTGCAATGCGGTGGTGTCAAAAGTGTGGATGATGCCATTGTGTGAGAAGATGCGCAAGAAGTGTTCGATGAAATGTCCAACAGAGGGATCTGTAATGTTGCTGTGCTGAATTCGATTAGGCTCTGGCAGGGATCGTAGGAATGTGCTTCTCTCGTTTAGAGAATTTCATCTCCAAGGAATTAGCTAAGTCAAGCATCTCTCAGTTCAATTGCTTGCTATCACACTTTCGCAGCTCATTTTTCATGTATTCCGGTCTCTATCCATTTTTTTTTTATGTTTCTCGTCCAGATTAAGTTTGTCGCTGATCTCTTCAATTGCGGGGCTGGAATCTGGCCAGTTGTGTCAGTGATGGTTGGTGCCGTATGTTCAGGTACGATTTTTCTCAAGTTCTAAATTCAGATCTAAGCGTTAGTGTCATGCTAAACCCAAACGATATGTGTGCTTTATGCCTTATTGGTTCAGTGTGCTTTATGCCTTGACATGCTTCCCGAGAAATTGGAAGTTCATTTTTTTAACAGGTACGGTATTGCCAAATTGCCGTTTCTATGTTTGTACTGCACTTTCGATGTCAATGGGGCAAGTCTTTGCCTCGCATGTAAAAAGAACTTGCCAAGTTGCACGAACAAATTTGTGCAGAAGGATTGCGATCTGTTTATACTTCCCAAATTAATAAGACATTTGAAGAGATGAAACTAACTCGTGGATCTCATATTTGCTAAAATCGGGAGGGAAACTGTCTTTTATTCAAAAGAAAGTCAGAAGTGCCTAATTGAATGAGGTCAGCATATGACACTGAAAATTTGGATGAATTACATTGAGATGTCGAAGTAACTGAAAAGACAAATACAGGAAGATGTCTATGACACTAGAGGGGCTTAAGGTGAGCTCAAATGGCCAAAATGCCGAAACTACTTGCAAATGCAGGATGTAACCAATGTAAAAGAGACCAGGTGAGCTTGGACACCTAATTTCTGTCCCTCTAGGAAGCTCTATTTATATGAGGATCTTCATTCAACGAACTAAATCTCAAGAAAACAAGGGTTTGTATTATCTCAGCTCGGAGGTCTCCACTGATGCTTTTAGCCTTTCTTAACCAGCAGCTCAAATTTTCGACCTTCAATGCTAGCTTCTGAGCAGCAAGAGCTTTAGCCTCAATGGGGCTCCCACAAAATTGTAGTTTCAGCAAGTAATGAGGTCACGACATATGGGTCCATGTTTGAGGCAGGATGCCTGTCTTCCAAGTAACCTGTATATCATTTTAAGTTGTTAACTAACTGAGCAAGGAATGTGAACTTCGTATGTTTTATTGATTTTAAAAAATAGTGAAGAATTTTTTTTTTTTGAGGCATTAAAAGTACTGAAATGTCCAAGTCTCAACTTCTGTTTAGGAAGCAAAACGGCAGCAATGCTTTATTATTGCAAAAAGCAAAAATTCCTTGTGTTTTACTAATCATACAATGATAGAATCAGTTGAGACCAAAAAGGAGAAAGCATACTTGTATATATTCTTTCCTTATGGTAGTGTTTCTGGAATCATCGATTAAAGTTGGTTGATATTCAAACAGAGCACAAAAGGGAACTGGTATGGTCATCAATATAGTACCTTTTCCTTGCTTCTAAGTGTCATGGACGACATAGATGTAGCAACCACGATTGGCAACTCCCTGCATAACAATTCAAGTAATCTAGGCATCACAACAAAATTTGAGTTCATTAAAAGGGCAATCTTTGAATTTGACTAGCATTGGTACACTTGTTTTGAGCATTACCCAAGAAAATGTGTCGATGTCAGGTTGATGTCAGCTATTTTAAGCTTGCTTGTCAACCTTCTCCCATTTCCTTCTCCACATATGCTAATGTGCTCCTCGTGGCAAAGTGAGATTCAGAATTGTCTTCTTTATCACTTCAGAGCCTCCCTCTTCTCTCATGCTTTTTGCATTGCAAAAAAGTTTGGGAACACTCTTAAGTCTTCCATTGAGCAAAAATACTAAACCAAGTCCATGGTGTGAACCCATAGTTAGTGCGGGGCATCCTGACCATTCCAGTCATCCTGAGAAGGAAGAGAATGCCTTTTTAATCAACTTTGGGGTAATATATTGCGTAAATGGTGACAGTGAAGTCAGCTACCTCCATCGGCTTTAAATATAACCTGAGGACAACACCAACTTGCTCAATAATTCTCTATTTTATGAGCAACAAAAACAATCAAGTACTTGAATACTATAGAATATGTCTATGTGCACTTCTTATCTTTGCTGTTAATGGCATTCGATTATTTTCTTAAGGAAGTAATTGAAATTTCACCTCAAGAAGGCATGTCGAACACCATGTGCGATCTCCCGCTTCAATTCCCACTCTTGGTCCCACTTAGTATTCTTACTGCACCCTAGAAGTCAGTGTTGATGGCAACAGTTCTGTGCTTTTTTTTTCCTTTTCAAAACAGGCAAGATGGAGGTCAAATATTATCTGGCCTGGCATCACCTCTCCATTGGTGCCACTAATGTCGATACTGGCATATAAGCAAGCCTTGGAGTGAGCATCGAACATGTCTCGGCCAAATAACCTATCAGCCCCAACACCACGGCATCTAAATGAACATAAAACCTTGTATCCCAATACAAACTTTCTCATCAACTTAGCCTATAATCCAGCAATACATAGGGAAATTCACTGTGAAAACAATTTTTCCATAGGGGCCTCGGATATCCCCCATCAGTCTAATCCAATGGCCATTGAACATTTGTGTGCAGTAGGGTGTTTTCTTGCTCAATCCCATAACTAATGTGAACATTTAGCCAAAAGTCATGAACTTGTCCCTTTCAAAACTTTCTAATTCATGATAGAAAACTCATGTTATTGGATCTCCTACCATGGAACTTCATTTATAACCATTGGGTTACAGAAAATTTCAGCAACCTTGGCATATTTGTTTGTTGGGATTGGCTCGCTAGCTGGTGTATACAAATCACAAATAACCTACACATGAACAATAATTTTCCGTAAACTAATTGAAATGTCCTTTCTCGTTTGGTCAACCTATTCAAATGATCAGATGGATGAATATTTTTTGACGATATAATTATTGTTTTGTGGATGATTACAAAGATATTGTTGTCACCTCAGAAAGGATACTTGAAAAGGGCTATTAAAAAGTCCAGAACTCGATGGAATGATATGAAGGTAAATATGGTAAGATGGTTTTAGGTTTATGTCATCTTACTTGGTCACTTCACCATCATCCCCTGGAGCTTGGCTAGCACTTGATCCATCGTAGTTCCACTTGGGAAGTGGAGAGGGGTGCTCAATAGGTCTAGAGATCGTGTGATTATTCAGGAATCAATAGATCAGTAGCATATAGCACATAAAGAGTAAAAGGCTACATATTTTATCGTCACCATTCATACCCTTGATTTGCTTGGAGATCTATGTCAAAACCTCCAATACTGTCTCGTAGTTAGACTAACATCAAAATGCGAAATAAGATTTGCTAATGTAGAAATTCAAGGGGAAAAAAGAGAGAAAGGTGTCACTTGTTGAATGTGCATAAAACATATTATTACTTGTTCTAATGGTCCATTGAAGAAAGATGCAAACTTATTATTTTAATATAGAATAGTTCAAGTATTTTTCACCTTTTTGTGCCCCGCATTTAAAGGTTTCAGGCATTAAAACATACCAATTATAGTATGCAATTATCATACCGGTGTATGGCATGATATCCAAGTTGAGAAGACTCTTGAGCTCATAGTAGTATTGTTCTCGGACTTTAAAGCATACACCCTGAACTTAGAAAGGCTCTTGGTGTTTCCACTCTTCTTCTATTTAGCAAGAGAGAAATCCATGGGTTTCATGTCATGGGACTGGCGGTCAGGGAGTCATCAATGCCAAAATCTATGCCATTTTTGCTTGGTCTAAAAAATAAAGCAGTGTGAGTAATAGACATATCTCTTGAAACAAAAAACCTCAAACTTAATCTCATGGAGGATACTTCAAATGACGGGCTCTATTGGTATGACTTGGCCCTGTAGTATGCATGCGAGTTTAGTTTTGAAAGATGAAAGAATGGATTGGATACTTCGAATCAAGTGCCAGCACCGAAAAGTAGAAAACCGCTTTTCGAAGACTAGTATCAAGTAGGAAAAAACTTACATTTTTGAAGCATAAATAGTAGGTCTTATTGATTTCCCTAAGGACGCCACCGCAGTCTCCTTGAAAATAAACTAAAAACAGCCGCATAACCATGCTTGTCCTTTTAAAACCATTTCAAGGTTATTCTTAGGCCTCATTCCCAAAGAGAGCCTGTGAACAAGCAAAAAACTAAGGGCAGTTACGTAGTTGAAGGAAGCAGACTGCAGAGTGCAACAGTTTAAAAAATTATGAAAGTCCACCTTTCTTAGGATCAATCAGCAAACGTGTTACTCTGATATTTCATTAGATATAACGGTTGATCAACCGATGAATCTTGACAATGCACCAAATCTTTCCTCTTGCAATCAAGAGGCAATGTTAATGAAGTACTTTCGTTTTTCACAAACTTGGCAAACTGCAAATTACTCTTGTAAACTGCTTTGGCAAAAATATCCATCAGATATCGCCAAGGTAGAGCAAGATACTGAACATAGCAATAATCAGTATGACCAATTGAAGTCATAGAACAAGAAAAATCCGAGACAAGAGCATATACAAGAGAAATCGCTATATGAGGTCCACAACGTGGACGTAAAATTGGTGATGATTAATTTAGTCACCAAAAGAAACGACAACAAAAAGTACTGCTTCATTCATTCATTCTGCCTTCCACCAAATGCAATTCTTTTGCAGACAGTGTTGTCAAAAAGAAATGAAGAACATGTCAATTGTCAACCAAACAAAATGTGCAAGACAACCTTATAGTTATCAAAATGGAGAACTCTTAGATTAGACTCCCAGTCCAATTGTCATAAGGCCACTTTTAATGTCAAACGTTTACTCAATTGCTAAAAATGATGCTCAAAATTGGCAAAGGATTTACCTGAGAACTTCTGCAGAATGGCTGAACAGCAAACCAAGTATTGGAACAGCATATCCTAGATTTGCTGGGCAGATCTATACTAGAACCTCCGATTCCATGAGAACGCATAGTGATAATAAATTTTAAGGGAAGCAAACCGGCAGCCATTCTCCAGAGAAGCATTTCATCAGTTCATCTATGAAGAGAGTTATCCAGAAGCATCGGATTGTGCAGGCATTTTGCTCCTTGTGAAATCAAATAAGCAGATCGCACATTATATCTATAGCATGAGTCATGAGCCAGATTTAATGAGCTTGCAGTTGGAAGACGAGTACGAATTTTCATCATTTTTCTTGCACATTTGGGAATAAAGCGATGTTTCCACACCCCGTCAATATACTTAAACCTGTCCAAACCTTTCACCGATCTGTCCACTTACCCTGGTGGGGAATTTCTAGTCAAAATCATCGAGCTCGTGAGTTAAGTTCGGGATATGAGCAATCTTGTACCAGTCCTCGCCTGCATCTCTTTTGCATCTCTCCTCCAATTTTGGGCAACGGAAGATTCTTAAGCGAGTTAGGGATGTAAGCTTTCGCATTCCTTCAGGTAATGATGTCAACAAGGGGCAATCGAAGATTTCAAGCTGTCGAAGTGATTGAAGGGCCTCGATCTGCTCTGATATAGCCTTCAAATTTATACATTCAGAAATTTTGAGATGCTCAAGATTGCCGAGCTGTAGAAGCCACTGTGGAATAGATGCTAATCTGGGAAGGTTAAAGATTGCCACAGACTGGAGACTCTGAAGTCCATGGAAATCCAAGAAGTTGCCACTTTCATCTTTGGATAAATCAAGCTTCTCACAATCCCCAATAGAGAGATGCCTGAGGCTCAATAGATGTTGCATACCGAGTGAGAGGGAAGTTAACCAAGGACATCCACTAATGTGAAGAGACTCAAGTGAGGTGAGACTTTTCAAACAATTCTCAGGCAAACATTCTAGAAACTCCATACTCCAGATGCCTAGCCTCTTCAACTTGTTAAGGCCAAGCATATGATTTATCAATGCTAGGTTTGACTCAATTAGAACTAAATCCTCAAGATTTGGAGTTCGTGGTAGGACTTCCAATTTTTCACAGTATTCAATACTTAATGTCAATAGACTAGGAAATGATGCTGTTAAAGTGAATGAATGGTCTAACTTGATACATTCCAATTCAATCAGATGATTAATCTTTAAAGTCTTGAGGTGACGTAGTTGGCCCAGTGGAGGGAGATGTTTACATCTTCTGCAATGCTCCAAGCATAACTCGACTAAATTTGGCAAGGAAAACATAAGGTTATCTATCATCCACCTTGGAAAGATCTCGCCTGTATAATTCGTGATCTTCAACTTTTGCAAATTTGTATGCGGCTGCAATCCATCTAATAGAGCTTCATCTCTATCCCCAATCATTACATCATCAGCACGGAGATAACTCCAATGAAGCTCTAAAGATTCTAAAGAATGCTTACCTATCAAGTTTGCAGCCCTGGATTCTTCTACTACATTTACTGCGCTTCCCAAATTTTCAATGCAAAGGCTTCCCCGAATATTATTAAGCCCATTTAGCTCCCCAAGTCCGCAAAAATTCTTAGTAAGAGCTTTTTCTCGGGGCAAAATGAAACGTGTTAGCCTATGTAGAGAGCTCAATTGCCCTAGTCCTCGTGGCACATAACTAAGTTCCCAACAAGCACCTATGTCTAGATTTCGAAGGCTGACTAACTTCTTTATGCCCCTTGGTAATTCTTCAAGGTAATGACAACCGTAGAGATTAAGTGTTTGCAAATTTTGCAATCTCGTAATGGAGTTAGGAAGCCTTTTGAGTGCCCGATTTCTAGACAGATCGAGATAAGTGAGATACTTCAACTTACATATGGAAGTTGGCACCTTCTTGACATATGTGTCATGCAAATCCAAGATGTGCAACCTTTTGAAACTTTGCATAAGTTGGCATAGATCTCCTTCACTTCTTTATCGAGGCATAGCAGAAAGAAATGTTCTCAGGATCTTACTTTCAAGCGTGAGATTGGAAGGTCACCCACAGATATATGACGAGTTCTTTCATGTATGGATTTTGTGTCATCCCATGCCACCCAACACTCATTCCCTGCAACCAAGCAGGCTAGATCATGCATCAAATCATGCATCTTACAAGTCTCTCATTCGTGTATGGATCTTTTTTAAAATCTTGGAAGAAGTTACTCCAAAGTAGATCCATGAAATATCCATGAGCAATGTCTTCTAAATGTTGAATTCTATTTGGTGGCTGGATAAATCCTTCTGCCATCCAAAGATTAACCAAAGTCTGCTTCCTCATCTCATAACTTTTGGGAAACAGTGAACAAAATGCAAAACATTGTTTCAAATGTGAAGGGAGATGGTCATAACTTAGCCTAAGAGCATATTTTATGTGGTCTTCCCTTTGAGACACATCTGGGAGCTCATAATCTTTGAAATGTAACCATTCGAATTTAGTTTTCTTAAAAAATAGTAAACTCCCAACAGTTCGAACAACCAATGGTACTCCAGAGCACTTTCTAGCTATCTCTTCGGCGATAGCTAGCATTTCAGGATATTGTATTTCCTCTCGTTTACCACAAGCCATTTTCATTAATAAATCAATAGACGCTTTTTCGAATAAGCCCTCGAGAAAATGAGGCAAAGCAGTGCCAATAATCTCCGCAACCAAAGGAAGGCGTGTGGTTATAAGGATCTTGCTTCCTCTAGCACCTCCCACCAATAAAGTTTTCAAGCTCAACCATTTTTCTTGATCTACATTCCACAAATCATCTAAAACTAAGAGATATCTTTTTCCATCAATTTCTCCCCTGAGTTCACTCTGCAAATGTTCCATAACAACCTCGGTTGATTCTTTCTTCTTTGCACAAGCTATGATATTTTTCACTATTTTTTTCACATCAAAGTCATTAGAGACACAAACCCACATTTTTAAGTCAAAATATTTAGTGACCATCTCGTCATTATATAAGCATTGAGCAAGAGCCGTTTTTCCAAGCCCACCAATACCAACTATTGGAAGGATGGAAACGTGCTCTTTCACGTTTGAATCCAATAAAAATTTCATGACTATCTTCTTATCATCATCTCTCCCCGTAATATCTCCCTCGCGTATAAACGAATGTGTCTCTTCTCTCTTCCCCCACTCTCTCTCTGCTTGTGAATCCACGGGACGCTCATCCAAGTGGAATCTCCTACCAGCGTTAATGGCTTCTATTTTCTCCCTCACTGCTCTTACTTTATAACTCATCTTCAGTTTAAAAGCAAGCTGGTTTGAACTTGAGAAAAATGTTCTCACCTCCTTGATCATTTCACTGTGGCCCCTTAGTTCTTGCCGTATAGCTTCTATATTGAATTCTTCAAGCACATCTTGGGCATCATAGAAAGCGTCTTTCAGTTTCTCAAGCCAATCTTGGATTTCGAGATTACAGTATTGCTCTTCGGCATGTCTCAGTACAGCTCGAAGCGTGGAGACTGTGTCCTTGAGCACCTCGAGTTCATGCTTGAAGCCCCATAGCTTTCCAACATTTTCTAGTACTTCAGGAATCAGATAAGCAGTGATCTTTCCAGCAATACTAACGATGACAGCTTCTGCCATTTTTGTTCTTTCTCTGTGGATTAGAAGATATTAGTCCAGTCGGTCCAAGGATAGAGACTTCTCACACCATGTATAACAAGTTTGTCTTGATGCTGACCTCAGACTGGCAAATCAAAAGCCTAACATATCTAATTATCTACTTCTGTGACCGACTTGAGGTGTCGAAGATAAAAACTCCAAACATCTACGCAAGCCCAAATAAAAAATGCATATTGGACTACCGAGGTCGCGTCCAAGGTCCACGATTGGTTTGTCTAAGATATTTGGTGATTACTTTGTTTACTAGTCTAACGTGCTTGCAAAGGCAATGGAAATGCTGGTGTCGAAGTTATCGAAATACTTATTCAGCAGATTGATCTATCTAACAATTTGTCTAACAGTCCCGATACCCAGAAGCAGACGGGATTTGTGAAATGAAATTGCGTCTCCAAGGACAAACACTTTTATTTTTTCAAATGCTTCATTCTTTATTTATTTATTTTTTTGAGAAGATGACCAATAATTTTTCTTGGGATTAATTTGAGGTTTGACAAAGCTGGTATCAAAGCTTACGTTATAAACCTAGAAAATTTTCGTTTGCTTTAATTTGGGCACTAGGAGATGTGAGGTGCGATTCATAGTTATTAAGATATTGTGTACATAGGAGAGAGATACTTTCTGTAAAAATAGGAAGTTCTATATGTGTAGGTAACATAATGGATTTGCTAATGTTATGATGCCAAACGCTGCAACACTCAATTTAACTCCTCTTCATTCACATGACATTCTTGCTAGTATCTTACTAAAACATTACAGTTTAATTACAGAAGTTCACTCTCTTTGCTAATCTCTCAAAATTATTTGCTTCCTATGAAAAAATGCTTCTACATTGTTTCTTGCTTTCTTTACGTTTTCCCGTTCTCTCAATGATAATAAAAAGCTTCCTTAAAGCTCTTCCCATACTAAACTTGCACATTTATCTAATGTAAAATCCCATATTTTTGGAATTTTAAAAGGATTCCCATGTGAGGGCAGAATGACATACATACTCTTCGCTTTTTCTGGCATATACAATTTGTACACAATCTTCATAATAATTTGGTGTGCATGCCATACATCTACTTTTATTAAATTGCAACATGCTCATCGTCCTACCAGTCACAGAAATGGTCATAATTATTTTTTATGCATATTTCTCTATGCATGACAGTCCTTTTCGCATACTTCAATGAATTCTCATGTAGGGTTTGGTTCATATTTGATTAATATATCATTCCTTTATACAATTTCCTAAATTACTAACAAATGGCATTATTTGGTAATTGTCACAAGAAATTTTACGTGAGCATTGCTTCATGCAAGAATGACTTGATATAGGCGGCACGCTCCTGATTATTTTTATCTGTTTGTATATTTTGGAGAGTTTTTGTTTAATGAGTTCGCAAATGGGCTTACTGGAATTGACTTGTGCCTATTCCCTACACCTTTCTAGTGGGTCTGGTGTCCTATGTCCTCCTGACATGCAGTAGTGTATAATTGGGTTGTGTCCTCCAAGCACATAGCAATCCATCCATATGGCATAATCCTCAAAGCAATCCCTCTTATCCTCTCCCTATTAATAAGAAATCAATTACCAAAAAAGCTCTAGATTTGTTGTAATTATGGCAATTCAATCATAAATCTTATTTTTGCCAAATTAGTCCTAAACATGTTCCATTTGTGTCAAGTTAGTCTATCCAATTGATTTTGATAAGAAATCATTGAAATGAATGCCAACTGTCCTATCCGGCGCAACTAGCATCGGCATGGACATTTTTACTAATATAATAATAATAATTTATATTTTAGTAATCTTTTTTCTTTTTTATTTTCTTTGTCTTTTCTTTACTTTTATTTTTTTTTTCTAATTTTTGGGCCAAGGGCCGGTGACGCTGGCCCTCAGTCCCCCCATAATAAAATAGAATGAAATAAAATAATCAAGATGATAAGATTTAGCTAAGGTTTCTTATGACTTGTTTGTTTGTGCCTTTTAAAAAAGCAAAAGTAATTTCTTGCTTTCTTGCTAAAATTTAAAACATGATTCAAGTCTAAAAAATTATGAAAAGATTGAGGTAGTTTAAAAATAAAATAAAAACAAGCATCTAACAGTTTTGCCAATGCTTGTGAAAGCATAGAGCTTGAAATCCACCATAGGAGGTGAATAAAGTTGAGTTGTTGAAGGTAGGAATTCTCATCATCCACGTACATTACAAGATGAGGCCTAATCAATATGCAAATGGGACCAACCAAGGTCAGGTCCAAGGTCCGCAATTGGTTTGTCTAAGATTTTTCATGCTTCTATTATTTACTCGTCTAACATGCTTGCAAAGGCAATGAAAATGCTGGTGAAAACAGAGTGCTAATCTTATAGTTCACTAAACAATGAACCGATGCATGCTTGGTGGAAATTAGTGAGAGCGAAATTACCAGGAGCGTGGACAATGCCGAAGGACCGAATTTGACAGAGGCGAGCCTGAAGGTAATGCAAGCAACAAGATAAGAAACGGTGAAGAAATGGTACTTGAGTGCTGCCTGCATTTATCCTCCTCGCCTGTATTTATCCTCTGTTGCGCATCAAATGGAGAAAGAAGAGAGGAACATTCGTTTCTGAGGTGGACCCAGCAACGAAACGTGGAACATGGCCCTGTTCTTGCTTTGTAGTTTCGGTAGGACACTGAACAGAGAGGGAAAAAGCTGTCGCATCGCATCCGCCTCCATGATTTTTGGTAGTCTCAATAGTCATTGATGTATTAATATAATTACTTCTGTTTTTTCTACATAAGACAGTAACCCGATGATTTCCACTAGAGACAATTTTCTACCTGAACTCTTCCAGATTGCAATTATTTTGATCTCTACAATTTTATAATAGTTCAATTTCAGTGATAACTAAGATCTAAAACAAATTTTCCAATCACGATTCTAAAAGCTTTATAATTGTAAATAGCACATGGTATACTTCTCAATCTTATATTGTAGTTCATATATATAAATTTTATGATTTTAACATGTAACTTTAATTGCTAAAGGAATAACTACTAATATCCATAACTAGATAACAGTTAATAATCATCAATAACAGTAAATTCCAATAACGAATCAATCAATGTAAGAAGGGTTACCTTAAGCTAACTGAAAAATAAAAGTCATAATTCATGCATTCAATTTTTAGTACAATGGAAGTTTGATTTCATCAAGTAGCCATGAATGATCATTTCGTGATACACATAACATTCACTAATAATGACAGTTGATCTCAGTCAGACCCATCTAATTTAAGTAATTATATCTTATCATTTAAAACTAAAATTACCACTGAAAAATTAATATTTGCTAATATATATTTATATAGATGTTGTTGATTGAACTTTACCAGCAAACAGTAGGCTCGTGAGTGGAATTAGATGCCTCTTAGTGTCGTCAAGAGTAGAATTAGATGCCATCTGTGAAGCGGCTCGTTCCCATCAATCTGACCCTAGCATATATACTACGCTAAGCACCTAAATGGGATTTAGATGCTACTTAGCTTTAATTTGTCCAGAACAAGATTCGCCCCATCTTTAAAGTGGTTTGTTCCCATCAATCTTGTGATTGGCTCGCGAGATTGATTGACTTTACGAAAAAAAATTGAAGAACATTTTTAGCTGATAGGGTAGTGAAAAGGTGTAAGAAAAGCTATGAATTTATTGTATAAGTGTCAATTTAGTCATAAACATTTTAATGATCCCAATTTAGTTTCAAACTTTCCGACCTTGAGCCAATTTAATCATTCTGGCTAATTTTGACCAAATATTACTTACATGGATATTGGCTTGTCTATGTGGTACAGTTGACAATGACATGGATAATTTTAATGATATTTTAATATTTTTCATTTATTTTTATTTTCCCCTTTCTTCTCTTTCTCATACTTTTTTGTTTGTTTGTTTGTCCTTCCGTTCCTTTTTCCTCGGTGCCTAAGTGATTGGCCAAAGGTAGACTAGTGAAGGCAAGTCTTGCCAATGGCTGGGCAAGGCATAATCACGCCCATGGCCAGCGAGGTTTGACCCTTGTTGAGCCTTGCCAACCCAACGCAAGGCCACCCTCATGGCATTAGCGAGGGCTTGAGCCTTGCTAGGGGTTGGGCAAGGCATGACCTCACTTGAATTGGCAAGATCGAGCCTCATTGTTGCTGGGTATTTCACTCTCACCGACTCTTGCCTCTAGTCGATCGTCAAGGTTTGGCAATTGGCAAGTGGAAGAAGGAAGGAAAGGGGAAATAAAAGAGAAATAAATAAATAATTCAAAAATTATTAATATATTATTAAAGGTTGTCCCTCTCAGCGTTGCCTTTGCCATGTAGGTTGGCAAGCATCACGTTAGCAGTATTTTGTAAAAATTAGCTAGAATGACAAAATTATGTCAAAATGTTTATGATTAAATTGGTACCATTAAAATGTTTAAGATTAAATTGATATCCATGTAATTGGTTCAAGACTTTTCTAACATTTTTCCTCAAGACAAGCGGTCTAATTCCATAAAATATTGGGAAAATTACACAAATAGTCCCTATATTTTCACTCAATGTCCAATTTCGTCCCTGAACTTTCGATTGGCTCAATTTGGTCCCTGAACTATTGATAAAATGTCCGATCTAGTCCCTGAACTTTCGAATAGCTCAATTTGGTCCCTAAACTATTAATAAAATGTCCAATCTAGTCCCTGAACTTTCGATCGGCTTAAGCTGGTCCCTGAACTATGATGAAATGTCCGATCTAGTCCTTCGTTATTATTTTTCTTTTTTTTTTTTCCCTTTTTTCCTCTTTTTTTTTTCCCTTTTTTTCCTTTTTTTTTCCTTTTTTTTTTTCGCTTTCCCTCCGCCGGAGCCGGCGGAGGGCCGGCGTCCGGCGAGGGCCCCTCGCCGGCGTCCCTCGCAAGCGGGCGAGTCCCTCGCCCGACGCCGGCGAGGGGCTCTCCTCGCAGATCCGGCGAGGGCCCTCCTCGCCGGCGTCGCGAGGAGAGCCCTTCGCGGCGGGCGAGGGCGAGGCGAGGGGCTCCCTCGCCGCGTCCCCGCAAGCGGGCGAGGGCTCTCCCTCGCAGATCTGGCGAGGGAGAGCCCCGCGCAGACGCCGGCGAGGGCGAGGGCGAGGGGCTCCCTCGCCGGCGTCCCTCGCAAGCGGGCGAGCAAGCGGGCGAGGGAGAGCCCCTCGCCGACGCCGGCGAGGGAGAGCCCTCGCCCACTTGCGAGGATGCCGGCGAGGAGCCCTCGCCCTCGCCCTCGCCGACGCCGGCGAGGGCTCTCCCTCGCAAACGCCGGCGAGGACGGCCCCTCGCCCGGATCTCGTGAGGGAGCCCCCTCGCCGGCGTCGGGCGAGGCTCCCTCGCCGGACGCCGGCCCTCCGCCGGCTCCGGCGGAGGGAAAGCGAAAAAAAAAAAAAAGGAAAAAAAAAGGGAAAAAAAAAGAGGAAAAAAGGGAAAAAAAAAGGAAAAAAAAAGAAAAATAGTGACGAAGGACTAGATCAGACATTTTATCATAGTTCAGGGACCAACTTGAGCCAATCGAAAGTTCGGGGACTAGATCGGACATTTTATTAATAGTTTAGGGACCAAATTGAGCCATTCGAAAGTTCAGGGACTAGATCGGACATTTTATCAATAGTTCGAGGACCAAATTGAGCCAATCGAAAGTTCAGGGACGAAATTGACATTGAGTGAAAATATAGGGACTATTTGTGTAATTTTCCCTAAAATATTCCAAACTTTAGGTTCAATCCTAATTCTACCTCGAACTTTTTGTCTGAAAAGAATATTTTAAATTTTCACTCTAGTCGTAGATTTGCCCACGAGTCTAAAAGTCATTGCTAGATTTTTTCAAAATTATCAACAACAGAGCCAATTAGAGGTCCATTATTAGATCTACATCTTCATTGACATTTTCACCTTTGTATAAAATTGTAGTAGCCCCCTAATGTTGATAATTTTGAAGAAATAAATGGAGATTTTGGATGTGTTTGCAGATTTGGGATAAGTGAAATTGAGGATTTCTTTTTAGACGAAAAAATCCATATTGGAACTTGGATTAGAGCTAAAGTTGTGAGTTTTTAAAGGAAACTTTATTAATGAATTGGGATTGGATCTAAATTAGCCGTAGCAAAAAAGGGAATCATGAATCATTCCATCTACCCCTCCTACGGTGAATAATCAAATTCACAACCCAAATGTTAGCAAGCATCGATCTTCCAAGAAATCTCGCAATGGTTTAGTTAGTTTAAACAAGGTTGACTCCAACCCCCAAAGTTGCCTCTTAAAATAGAGAAGGATACTTGCCGATATTTGGGTTGTGAATATGCTATTATGTCAAATTCATTCTTTTCTTATGATATTGTATTTGACTAACCAAAAGAGTTTATGTCCAAGAATAGAAATTGGGAGGTTTCTCTTCTTCACAAAAGCGTTCGTCAAAGGGAACTTATTTTTAGGCACTGTTTGGTAACTATCCAAATAATGTATGATTCTGATTTTTTGTTCCCAGAATCAGTTTGGGACGAGAATCGCTTTTGGTAAAATTTTTGTTCCCAGGAATAGATTGGGAAGAGAATCAAGAATTAAAAAAAAAAAAAAATTGATTCTTGTTCTAGGAACAAAATTGAGAATCAAAACTCTTCTTCTTCTTCATCGACCGCCATCCCGCGACCGCGCCCACCGCCACCAGTCGCCGGCAACTAGTTTGGCGAGCTTGCCGGAGGCTCGCCCAGCCACCGGTGAGGCCAAGCCTCGCTGATGGCCATGTGGGCCTTGCCGGGGCTGGGCGAGGCCTACCTAGGTCTAGCGAGGCTCGCCCAGCCCCGGTGAGGCTAGCTTGGCCACCAGTGAGGCTCGGCCTCGCCAAATCTAGCAAGGCCGAGCCTCAGCGGGGCTGGGCGAGCCTCGCCCAACTGATGGCCTCGTTGAGGGCTGGCGACACTCCAGTGAGGTCGCTGGCCCTTGTCTAGCTGGTCGCCAAACCGGCGACCAGCCTGAAGAAGAAGAAGAATGGGAGAAAAAAGAAAAAAAAAAAAAAAAAAGAAAAAAATAATAAAGGACAAATAAAGAAAAGGAAAAAAAGGAAAAATTATTTAAAAATTAAAATAAATTGATTTGGAATAGAATCAATTAACACGATACCAAACGCAATTCTATTACAGAATCAAAATTTTTGATAGTTACCAAACGCATTTTTTTACTCAAAATCAGTTCCTAGGAACAGAATAAAAAATAATCATTTCTTGTCAGAATCTGTATCTAGGAACAAAATCGTTACCAAACACGCCCTTAGTATATAAGTCTATATAAATTCCTTTTTTTTTTTTTTTGGTGTTGTTTTTTATCACCTTATTATAAAGATTAGAATAACTATTGGAGTCTTTCTTATCTTTCTGGTAATGATTATATTAGAATTTTAGTAGACTCTTGGTTGTTGATGTAACATCCTTCATTTTGATCCGTAGGATTGGCCATAAGGTCCTATATGGATTGACCATGGGTCATTGGCCATGGGATCAATCAGTTCGATCGGTAAGAAATCAAGGATCAATCATGGTCCGACTGACCAACCGGCCATGAATTGGCCTAGATGTCGGCTGCAATGACCTACCGACCATACTGGTGGGATTGGATCATCAGCCCATAAGATGACATTTGGCACAGGATGATTTTGGATCGATTGATGGTCACGATTGGTCATAGCGCCTGTTCGCGGGTGATTCCGCTCGGTTATGCAACGATTCACGACCAATTCAACGCAATCAAATGCAATCGTCTTCCAATAAAAAATACACCATTCCCTATTTTATTCTTAGTGATTGGAAAGGATTCTTGAATTGGTGATATCCGACCATGGATTGGCAATGCACCGACCATGAACCCTACCGGTGGATCGGGTGCCAACCGAAATGAGCTCAGGGATAGACCCGTTTTGTCACTTATTCTAAGGTTCATAGGTGTCTTGGCTTTATATTAGGCCATGGGTAGCTTTAGAATAAGTTTCAAACCAATTAAAGGAAAATTAATCCTATTAGTCAACCAACCGTCCAAAAGAACGGTTTGAGCGATATGGGACGTAAGGGCCGAACCTTAGGGTGTACGTGATTCAATTATTCAGGGTGTACTTAATAATTCATTCTCTAGCCCCGGAATGAACTAGAATGATAGAATTTTCTAGATGGCATTCCTAATGGAGAAAATGACAAAATATGGAAAGTTCTAGAATTCCCTCATTAAATGAAATGGTGAGTTGTCTCTTAAAAAAGTCAAATGTCATGATGGCGGCAAAATATCTTCAGATATTCTAGAAAAATGTGATGTATATGTGGACCAATTGGAACGCACTACATGAGCCCTCATTATGGCATAATATTTTAGAACCCCTGAGTTGGCATGATCATCATTAGGCTTCATTAAATGCCCATTGAATGCGGGGTGTTGGTGGACCAATGGGAGAGAGAAAAGCGGGCCGTTATTGATGATGCCTAGGAACTAGATTTGCCGAGTAAGGCCTTTTAGCCTTCCAACTCATGATTTAGACCATAATTATTGGACCCATAACCTTGCCACCCAAGGAAATTAGGTGGGACACTTGGAAACATTGGAGAAGACTGCTTAGTTCGGTAATGATGGCTCCAAGGGCTATAAATAGGAGGAGCTCACTCCATTTTCCCCACTTTACTCCCATTTTCTCCTCCCGCCATCTCCTTGAACGCCCCCTCTCATGCCCTCTCTCTTCGGCCTCCAAGCCAAGTCGCCCAATCTTTGTAGCTCACGTCCTAGTTCGGGGTTCATCTAGTCTTGTAGGCATGGAATGTGACATCCTAGATTTTCAGTCATATTTTCTATTGAATAAATTGGGCATTTCATTGATGCGCCTATATGGTTATTTTCAGAGTTGATCATTCTCGAGATAACTAGACTATCTGGGGAAGCTATCAAGGACTTTAAGGCAAATAAACTGGAGAATTCAACCAGGAACCGGCTTCTCGATCGTGCTCATCTTTAGAGGCCATTACGGCATAGTTAAAAATCGATTTTAGAACAGAGATAGGTCGGTTCGATTGATATGTGTGATTGATCGTGGGTGACTCCACTAAATTGAAAAATTTTCCTCAACCGGCACTAGTTTGATTTCTCTTTTGTTTTGGTATCTTGTGTCTGTAATTGAATCCTCGAGACTTTCACAACAATCGAGAGTTGTCAATGTGTCAAGTGAGTTCATAGTGGTTCGAAGAAAATCGACCATGGGTCATTTGCACTAAAAATTTCTGAAAATTACCCAATAGTCTAGGTCACGCTAAAAACGTGCCAAATGGAAATTAACCATCAATTCAAGTCTGATTTCATAAATTGAAGATTCTGTAATGTCACAATAAATTCTAGGAACGTCGACTCAATCTTAGAAGATTTTTTTGATGATAAACACTTTTTGGGAAAAAGTCGGCATATGACCTTTTTTTTTTTTTTTTGGAAAAGACCGGAGATTATTTTTGGTCACTAAATTGAGATGCAAGATGAATTCATGGGTGAGGAAAAATGTCAATTGAGACATTAGTATACCAATAAATTTTATTAAGGCCAAATGAGATAGAATTAAAGAGGAAATTGTGTCCAATTGTTTGAAAAATGCAAGAATTCGTAGCTCCCCCTCCTACTAGCCATTTTGGATCATTTGAGAAGTTATGGGGAGTGTAATGGTGGACCATTGTGAGCCAAGGAAGAAGGCTTGACTAGGAAAGGCCAAAAGAGATATTTTTGTGGAAATTTTGGACCAAGTGGCCCCCTCCATCTCTCCCACATCTTTATCTTCTCTCTTTCTCCCTTTGGCCGGCCACATCATTCCCTTCCCCCTCCATTCTTGCCATCCACAACAACTAGTAGCTGGAGAAGAAGAAGCTGCAGCCGTCGTGCGCCACCACCAGCCGCGCCACCATCAGTTGCCGCTCCGCCTCCACCCACGCCAAGCCACACGAACCACCGTCCAGTCACCACTATTCCAGCTCCTATTCGTGTGTTTGATGGACTATCCAATAGCCGTGAGGGGCTGTGGAAGCCCGCCGAAGCCCATTCAACCGTCGTGGACCGCCCCTTTCAAGCCACTGGAGTCTCCCCGAGCCTTGCCGTCCATTTTAGTTTTTGTTTCTTCTATTTTTGCAGCCAAAACAGAAGGTGTGCAAGTGGGTTTCACAGCACCTTTGGAGGCCGTTTTGAGGTGTTTCTAAGCCCCGAACCTTAGGCCCGCATTGGAGTAAAACGTCCCCCGTGACGTTCCCGACGTTTCGATTCGAACGGATTGTTAAACATGTGAGTTTAGCTCACTAATCCTTACTTAGTTTGCTAATGATGCTTAAGGATTGATTAGTGTTAATTAAGCATGATTAGGTGGTTAGATTAGGTTAGAAAAATTAAATTAGTGACTTAACGATGCATGTTAGGCGGTTAGACTTAGTTATTAGCAAGTAGAGAGTTTCTAGTATTTATTGAACAAATCTCAGGATTTTTCCCAGTTCGTCTCGGCTTTCAATTAGGCATTATGGGTCTAAATTAAAGTTATTGCTATTTAATAATTAATTTTTATAATTATTTGATTAATTATTATTTTTTGGAAATTAGGCAGGGATAGCCGACGACCAGAATTTTATGCTGATTATCATGGTGCAGTCGATTTATTTATTCGAGCCTTAATTTGTGAGAAATTGATTTGTTGGTGATTATAGGATTTATTCCTAAATTAAATCATTTTGGTTACTAATTGAAAAATAACCAGGTATCGGTTGATAATGCCAAAAATGTTTCAGTGGACTACAAAAAATGGTGAGATTTATAGAAAGAAAATTGTTATATTTTGGTTAAGGCCAACCGTGTACCCACACACGATATTTTATAGGATATGATAAAAGATGAGAAAGAATGTTGTATGACGTGGCTTGACAACCAGATATGTCACATTGGCGTATAGGTCGCCTTAGAGAATGAACGTGAATCGTTGAGTATATACATCACCTGGAAAAGCACGTGGCTCGGTTGTTAGTATGTTGCCTTAGTGTATAAGTCGCCTTAGAGAATGCACGTGACTTGGTGATTTGGTATATCGCCTTAGAGAATGCACGTGGCTTGGTGATTTGGTATATCGCCTTAGAGAATGCACGTAGCTCGGTAATTAGTACATCGCCTTGGCAAATATGTCGCCTTGGAGAATGCACGGGGCTCGGTGATTAATACGTCGCCTTGATGAATATGGCCCTTAGAGAATGCACGTGGCTTGGTGATTAAGTACATCGCCTTGGCGTATAGGTCGCTTTAGAGAATGCACGTGGCTCGAAAACTAAGTAGACTATCTTGAAGATTATATAGTATAGATTGAAATGATCGGGGAATGGTCATGTTGACATGTGATCTATGATATTATGATTGGGTGCCTATTGAACTGTGCTAATATGCAGGTGGAATCTAAGGCCGAGGTAAATCCTCTGATCCGTGTGTGCATAGGCAGCCCGGATGGAGTATTGGTTTACTAATCGAGTCTTATGGGGTAGAACTCGATAAGAAATTTTCTCAATGGTTATTGTATAACCATTTCAGGTCCCTAGATGACAGCACCTCCACCTCCTCGTCCTCCTATGCATTTCGGTATACCCGAGGAAGTCACCGAGATAGAGACCAACTTCCCAATACACTATCACCCGGAAGGACTAGAATATGTTTTAGTTAAGTCGACTGTTTGGGTTGATGTGGGTAAAGATGCCTTGAGACCCCATGAGTATCGATCGTGGTATCGTGAGTATCATGACGGGCGAAGGGAGGGTCCCATGCCAGAAGGTGATGTGCCTATGTTCATTCTGGAGGAAGCATTTGGGAAGGGGACGACTAATCATAAGGATGGGTCAGTGGTGGATGCACAAGACCCTAAGCTCGAGAGTGACTCCGACTCTCCCAAGCACTTAGCAATAGACTCTAGTTGGAGCATGCCAGAAGGAGAGGTTGATCAATAAGAGGTGTACCCAAAAGAGAACTTGGAGGAGGAACCGGAGGAGGATCAGGAGTTAGAAGACCTTGATGAGGAGTCGGATGAAGAAGACTCTAAAGAAGAGGATGATCCAGACGAGGATCCAAAGTACGACTTGGATGAGAATTGAGGTCCCATCTTCTTTGCAAACTTGAGTTGTGGACTGATGTATGATATATCAGACTTCTGTGAATAGTATTGTATTATATACTATGAGATTTGCTTTGTATAAAAGTGTGGTTGTAAATATGACCGTACTTTTCTATCCCATTGGTTTATTGTCAAGGGATTATTTTATACTTCCGCATACGTATTAAAATAAAAGGGTCGGTGATGCGTCCTAAAACGTCGCTATAAATCGACCGGGTGAGGAATGGGCACGAGTTCGAGGATCGGAGCGTGACATGGAAATCTCACGTCAGTTTTGGAAACTATAGTCACATTAGAGGAGATAGGATTTCCCTTGGCCTATGTGGAAAGATTATATTGTGATGTAAAAAGAAAAGAGGGCCGTAGAGAAAGGACTTGTAAAAAGTACTATTATATTATAAATCAGTGTGTTCTGTGTAATGTATGTTCCAATCTTCCAACTATTGTTTGTCTGGGGAGTTATTGTTCACGTTTCTACATGTACATGATAACGAGATAAAAAGAAAATTGGGACGGCAACAACCCTTGGACATCACGAAAATAACCCACAGCTTGACCTCCGAGGAAAGGGGGTGTGACAGTTGATGTCGTGAATTTTGAGCATCATGGTTCTAACATGCACTTTTTTTCCTTCTCCTATTATAAATTGCATAACTGCAATGTTGTGTCTGAGATTTTACTTTGATTTTAGTTGATTATACATTACTCTTTAACTGAATTTACGTTTGCACTAACCTATCTAGACATTAGATTAGCAAAAATTTTTTTCATTAAACCTGTAAATTTATGTGCATTTTTTTTTTTTTGATAATTGCACGTACATCATCAAATGTATAGTTGATTATATCTTTATTATTAGCGGTATCCTTAGGAAAAACGGAGAGTTTTTATTTATTGTCTCATTGATGGAAACATAAAGACCATATAGACAGTAGAAACTTCTATTTGTATTGGCTTATGTATACACAATTAATTGCACATTGTTATTTGAGTATCTTGACAACTAAATTTCAAATTTGAAAAATTATAATTTAATATAATGGGTCTTGACTTTGTGGTTTTTTGCTAGAATATGTTTCTATAGTTAAAAAAAAAAAAACGCTTATTTGTGCTTTCCTTTGAGTTTTTTATACATTTTTTTTTTTTTTTTTTTTTTTGCGGAAATGCAAAATGGAGGTTGAAACTCTAGTTACACCTTCTTCAATTTCAAACTCACATCTCATTATTTTAAAGGAAACTTTGATCATTCCTTAAAATTTTGGTCAACCCACTATGATATATGAACGTATGATCTATTGCGACCCTCAAGAGGCATTAAATTGGGGACCAACGATCCCCAATTGGTGCGGATTCTCCCAAGTCATTACCTTATGCAAAGTTATGACTTTAAATTTTGATCTAATTAATCCTATAAGAATTCTACGTGACATGGAGTCACCACTAGTGTATTGAGGCCGACTAGGAGCCAAGTGACCAAGTGAGATATGGGAACATATTTCACTTCCTACACAAACGAAGTGCTAAGGTCGAAAACTTGATTACAATAATTATTCAACTAATGTATTTTCGGTACCTAAACTTGATCATTTGTCGATTAAGATGTCCACACAATCTTTTTACCAAATTATGAGTCATGAAGTTTTGATATGCTAAAAGCCCACATAGTATATTTTCTGTTTATTCTGATCATAAGATATAACCTAATCATTTAGTTAGAACAAGCGAATCAAAACACAAAAGCGACACAAAAGAATCACAACAAATTCATCAAGAATAGTAATAAGAGGAAGAGATACGGTGCGATAAAGTAACCCAAGATGAGTCGGTCATGATATAACATGACATCGTTATTAAGCCTCAAACAGCAAACTCATGAGGTAAATTCAAATTGCGACCAATTTCTTTAGATATGGTCTAAAGAAAAGCACGATTTAAAGTTTGACCACGCTTCAACAATCGTCTCATCGGTACAAAACATGATCCCTTTCTTGCTTTGTGGTCTAGGTAGAACACGGGACGGATAGGGAGAGATGCCACGTCCAACTCGACAACCCATATCTCATTCCCTCCCCCAGCCACTAATAAAGATGTTTATTAATAAAAATTTCCCTTTTGTAGACTAGTTCAATTTCAGTGATAATTAATGTGTAAAACATTTTTTCAATAATAATTATAAAATCTCTATAGTTGTAAATAGCACATGATATACTTCTTAATCTTAAAATTGTAGTGGCGAATAAATTTAAATAACGAATCAATGTAGGAAGGTGTTGCCTTAAGCTAATTGCAATTTAAAAATTACAATCCATTTCACTGAGCAGCCATGAACTGTTACTCAGTGATATATATAACATTTGATGATAATAACAATTAATCTTAGGTAGACCAATATAGTAAAAGTGATTGTATCTTATCATTTAACACTAAAATTAGCACTAAAAAGTTAATATTTTCTAATTCTTGGATGTACCCTTCCACCAAAATCTCGATTGGGAAAATGCAATGAATGTGATAAGTCTTCATACATTGATGCAAACTTGATTCTAAATCTAAATTAATCTCTGCTTGATCTCCTAGGAGTGGTGGCTGTCACTTACTGAGTCGTAGTTTTCCTCACTCCCTTTTATTTTCATTTTAGGTATTGAACACGAGAATGTTTAATTAAATGCACGTGGAGGATGATTAGGGAGTGGCATTGGAATTGACTATAGGTTATTTGAATAAGTTTTTCAAATTGGATTATATTTATCATTCAATGAAAGGTTTTGATTGGTCAATATATTTTTGTAAAATCACTATTTTTGGTTGAAGGCTTGGTCCTTCATTTTATTAGTATGGCCGGTCATTCCCTAAATTCTTGGTATAGATGTGTGGCATGATGGATATTAGGAAAACAAAAAGTTGGTCAATATTTTCGTAGAATGATGCGCTTTAGGGATTATTACTAGAATGGACTAGACTCATATTAAGGTTTCATTGTAGTTATTTATGTGTTCTTAGAACAGAGTAAATGAGATTGAACTTGGAATTATGTCAAATGTTCTTTGAATTGAAAATCCTTTAGTTTAATGAACTACTATGTCTCATGTGATATAACTTACCATCATAAGATAAAATGCTAGTTGACCTTTGAAGCGATAGTAAGTACCATGAGATCAAAAAATATTTGCTCTCTCGTTGGTAGAGCTTTCCTCTCCCACTTCCATGGGAGCTCATCCCCAAATCCTACTGTTCCGGTCTCTTCGGCAGCCTTTAGTCTGATGAAAACCCTCCCTCCCGATCTCATGGGAGACCCCAAACTAAACCCCAAACCATCGACCCTATTACCACCCATCTCTTCCCCGATACCACCTCTTCCACCACAAAACCCTAAATGCCCGAACCTTCAGATTTCCACTGATTACGAGTTTCTTCCCCAATCATCATGGACGACACTCTCGCAAAACCAAGCCCATCCAGATTACATACCATTCTCACCCCATCCTTGCCCTCAACAACCACATTGAATCTGTACCCCGTACCTAATATCAGCTGAGCTCCCCTCAATCACCTAACCCCCAAAGCTACATCCATCAACCGAGAGTAAGAAAGTATATTATGGTGCTGGAATGGAGGACCCGGAGGAGAATCAACACCGTCTTGCTACCCTGTGCAAAAGTTTAGGCCATTTATGGTCAGAAAATGATGTGGTGGAAGTACAATAGGAAATCCCTCTCAATAAACGAATTGAATGCAGTCACACACTTTTCGGTAAGCTATATTCAAAATCCCATGTTAATTTTCCAGCATTTTGGACTACTATGAAGAAGGCGTGGAAAGCAGAGGAAGTAGTGTGCTCCCAGAAAGAACCGGGACTCTTTTCCTTTGTTTTTGATTTAGAGGAAGAAAAAGAAAGAGTTCTAAAATCAGGACCGTGGTCTTTTGCTAGCAACCTCCTAGTATTAAAGCAATATGAACCAGAAATTCCCGAACACTGCTATGATTACTCGAGATATGACTTCTGGGTCCATCTTATTGGTCTTCCCCCGGGGTGGCTCATAAAAGAAGTATTTGCTGATGTAGCTGCTAAAGTGGGTGTAGTCAAAGAAATTCAACTGGAGGCAAGAGGAAATAGCCCCTACAAAACCGGTAAAGTTAAAGTGGAGATGGAGCTTTCAGCCCCTCTCAAATCAGGGGTGGTAGTAAAAATCGTAAACAAAAATCTATGGGTGGAGTTCAAGTATGAACATCTTCCTCACTTTTGCTACTCGTGTGGTCGAATTGGTCACTACGCATCTTATTGCGAGGATATACCATATGAAACAACTAATTGGGCAGCTAACAAGGTGGGTAAGTATGGTCCTTGGCTCAAAGCATAAGTTCGAGATCATAGCCCACACTAGGCAGCATTTTATGGCAAAACAGACCCAAATCAGGAAGAAGAAGAATCAGTCCTTGAAACTCCCTTAATGGCAGTTAACATGGAAGTGGCTGCCCCTACTGAACCCGAGACAAGCATCAACCAGCGGAATAAGAAAATTGTCGATAGTCCTTCTTCAAAGGAGGGCAGAGAGGGTGGAAAGAAACCTGCAACAGCTAAATAGGGGAATGTAACTCAGAGATTGTACCTTGAAGGCCCTAAAGTTGCTGGATCTAAGCTAATAGGGGGTGATGGCAAGAAAAACCAGAAATACCAACAAGCCAAAAAATATAAAGGAGTAGAATCTACTAGCTCTTACCTCCTTGATGATTTGGAGCTGTTAGAGACCCCTGTTCAGCTGGTCAAAGAGGGGAAGGATTGGGCTTTGGTGGCTAGCTCTAATAAGCCACCAAAAACACCATGAGGATTATAAGTTGGAACTATCAGGGGCTGGGCAATCCCCTGACGGTTCAAGAACTTAGAGCCTTAAAGGCTCAAGAATGGCCCAACATGGTCTTTCTGATGGAGACCAAAAACAAAGTTACGATGATAGATAAAATCAGAAGAAAACTCAACTTTCAACACATGTTTATAGAGCCACCTATTGGTATTGCCGGAGGATTGGTGCTGATGTGGAATGATGAGGCGGATGTTACAATAAACTCTAGTTCAAAGGAGTATATGGATGTAGAATGCAGGGATCCTTCTAGTGGCAATAGGATGAGAATCACATTCGTACATGCATCTACCAACTTCACGGAGAGGCTGCATTTATGGCAACAGATTCGGGAATTGCACCCTACTAATCAAATTATGTGGCTTTGTATGGGGGACTTTAATGAAGTCCTATACACCTGGGAGAAGGTAGGGAAGAGGGAAGCCGACCAACACCGGATTGCTGCTTTCGGAAATGATAAATGATTGTTCCTTAATGGATATTGATACAAAAGGTTGTGCATATACTTGGGCAAACAATCGAATCGGGGAAAATTTAGTGAAAAAGAGGTTGGATAGAGTCTTATGCACAATGGAGTGGACAATTTCTTTCCCTAATGCTGAAGTGGTGGCCCTCCCAGCAGTTGGTTCAGATCATAGCCCATTAGTATTATCCCTACATCCTGCTAGAGAAAGAAGGAGAAAGGAATTCAAGTTTGAAGCCTACTGGATGGAGGAGGAAGAGTGTGGGGAGATTATAAAAAGTTGTTGGGGAGATAATAGGCACCAGCAGACCACTTTGGCTCAGAAATTACAAAAGGTGACCACGGAATTGACAAGATGGAGCAAATCTAAGTTCCCTAATGCAGCTGTCCAAATTAGAGATCTCAAAACACAACTTATTGCTCTTACAAATGAGGACTCAGATTGTTCAAGCCAAATGGCATGTCGAGAGATAAAAGAAAAAATCGAGAGGCTTTGGCATAGGGAGGAAATGTATTGGGGTATGAGATCACGCATCAACTGGATGAGGTGGGGATATAGGAATTCAAAATACTTCCACGCTACTACACTTCAGAGAAGACAAAGAAATAGAATTTCTATGCTGAGCATCAATGAAGACACTTGGTGCCGAGACCATTGATATTGCTAGTACGAGTACCTAGAGGAGGGTGAATAGGTATACAAAGATTTTTCTTGATAATTTCTGTATACTTGCGCAATACTTAGACAGTTGAAGGATTTACGAAGAGTAATAATCAACGTAAGACTGAGTAAGGAAAGAGAGAATTAAACACGCGGTTTATAGTGGTTCGGCTTGATTCAAGCCTACGTCCACTATTCTGCACTGACATCCAATTTGGCTGGATTCCACTATGAACAAAGAGATGTTACAGTGTTGATCTTCCTTGATTTCTCGGTGTAGATGATCTACCACACTCACTCAAGGTATCACTAAGTATAAACACTCTGTGTATACAATTTCGCTCAGACTGTATCGACTAATAATCAAGGTCTTGAGACTTAATTTTTCTATCAATCACGTTTTTAAACAACTAGAACGTCTTCCTTTTTATACTCCTTTATGCCATCATACCGTTGGCACTTACCAAAGAATTCCTCCAATCTACCCGTTGGACGGAATCAATCGAAGATCATTCGAGTATAAAAGGAACCACGACGATAAATTTCATCAATCCCGTTAGCCCATACATCAGGATCTTGGTTTCCAAAGAATAGAACATTCCAAGAATACTTGATCGACCATCGAGATCTTCAATTGATCTAGATACGAACAAAAGAATCCGTTATATTTATCCAACCAAAAAGATCTTCTCCGAGACGATAGGATTAAATCCTCAACCATATACTTCGGCTCTGGATTTCCTTCGTCACTGGATCAGAAAGACTGTCAATGAGAATAGTCTTAAGTCTTGAGTCTTAAGTCTCAAATCTTGAGTCTTGAATCTTGAGTCTGGTAGTCAGAAAGTCTTCAGACTTTAAACTAGACGATCTGCAGATACCTAGACTAGACTGAAGGAAACGTTTTGTCAGCTTCAAAATATTCTGGAACGATTTCTCCAACAACCACCACATGCTGAAACACCACATAATGGACTTCTACTACTCACTATATGCATCCGAGGGTCAAAGAAACTTTCAGCCTATTCTGGACATGTGCCCAACAGTTATAAACATGCAAATGAACGAGTATCTCATGGCCCCTTTATCGATGGAAGAGGTTAAAGAGGCAGTTTTTCAGCTTGGCGCACAAAAGCTCCTGGCCCAGATGGGATGAATGGCCAATTTTATCAACACTACTTGGAGGATATTAAAATGGATGTGCTGCATATGGTCAGAAACTTTGTGGAATCAGGTGAGTTCGACCCTCAACTCAACAAAACCCACATAACCCTTATTCCCAAAGTTAAAACACCAGAAAGTATCTCTCAATTCAAGCCAATCAGTCTATGCAACTTCAGCTACAAAATTATCTCCAAAGTCCTAGCAAACAGATTGAAACCATGGCTTCAAGAGATAATAGCACATGAACAAAGTGCTTTTGTAAAGGGAAAACAAATCCAGGATAACATCTTTATAGTTCAAGAGGTGTTGCACCAACTGAGAATTAGAGAAAGAAAAAAGAAATTCCAGGCAGTCCTTAAACTGGATATGAAAAAGGCCTATGATTGGGTCGAGTGGGATTTCTTAAAAAGGTGTATGTTGAAGATGAGATTTAGTGCAAAATGGGTGGAGTTAATTATGACATGCGTTTCCACGGTGTCTTTTAGCATAAAATTTAATGGTGATCAAACTGAGTATTTCAAGCCCTCAAGGGGATTAAGACAAGGAGACCCATTGTCACCCTACTTCTTCATATTGATGGCTAATGTCTTATCATGGATGATGAACAAAGCAATAGAAGATGGAAGCCTAAAAGGAATAAAACTCAACAGGTATTGCCTCACATTGTCTCACCTCTTATTTGCTGATGATGCCATTATCTTTATGGATGGAACAGTTGGTGAATGCCAAAATCAGGCCAATATCCTTAATTAATATTGCTATGCCACTGGTCAAGCAATTAATCTCAATAAGTCAGGAGTGTTTTTTAGTAAGGGCTGTCCATCGACCTTGAAGAGGAATATGGCCTATGAGTTACGTGTGCCGATTATGGACAAAACAGGAAAATACCTGGGAGTTCCTTCTGATTGGGGACAAACAAGAAAATAGATGTTTTCATGGATCCTTGCTAGGGTGCATATGAAGCTGGAAGGTTGGAAAGAAAAACTCTTATCTAAAGCTGGTAAGGAAACATTGATCAAAGCCGTAGTACAAGCAATCCCTCAATATGCCATGTCTATCTTCAAGATCCCAATCTCCATATGCAAAGCCATCGAACAACGGATAGCAACTTTTTGGTGGAAACAGAATGAGTCTAGAAGAGGAATGCACTGGAAAAAATGGGAAATTTTGAAATGCAGAAAAGATGAATGGGGCATTGGGTTCAAAGACCTAATTAATTTTGACAAGGCAATGTTAGCCAAACAAGCATGGAGATTAGCACAGTCACCCTCAGCTCTATGGAGCAACATTCTAAAAGGATTATACTATCCAAACAGTGACTTATAGAAGGCAAAAACAGGATAGAGACCATCGTGGGGTTGGCGCAGCATACTTATTGGTCGAGATTCCATCGAACCGGAGGTGAAGTGGATAGTGGGAGATGGACAAAGTATTCACATATGGAAAGATAGATGGCTTCCAAGGGGAGTAATCGGAGGCCCAGTGAATAGAAATGATCCAGAGAAAGTCATTGAACTAATCAACAGTGAAAGCAGGTTATGGGAGCAAACTAAAATCCATGCGCTCTTCGATGCACAGGTAGCTCAGGAAATTTTATCTACTCCTATCAGCATCCAGCCACAGCAAGACAAACTCATTTGGACGGGAAACCAATCAGGTACGTACTCAGTAAGGCTATAACAGAGTATGTGCAAAAGCTGATGACCCTGACCTAAACAGAGCAAGTACCTTCTACCAGCCACCCCGATCCTTATGGAACCGATTATGGGGCACTCCAATCCCCCCTAAAATCAAATTCTTTCTGTGGAGCATATGCCAAAATGCACTCCCGACAAAAGAAAACCTCTATAAAAGACGAATCTTACCTGATCCCCTGTGCCCGCTCTGCCTCAAGTATCCAGAAACAACAGAACACCTATTCTTCCTATGCAAAAAAACGCGGCACATTTGGAGTGACCCACGCCTTAACCTGCACATAACCACCATATCAGTAACTTGTATAGATAAGTGGTTTGCTGATTTCTTCGACGCAAAAACAGAGCTACCTTTAGTAGCTATGGTGGCCCACTCGATGTGGCTGATACGGAAACTCCGCAATGACAACATCTTCAGATCTCGGCCCCCTAAAACCGACTCACTAGTGATCTCGCCAACATCCAGTCTATGGCCTCCTCTAGATGGATCCCGGGTAAAAAAAAACGCAGAAAACTAGCAGATCTGACTTGCCTGAGGTCTGGAAAGCACCGGATAAGTGCAGACTGAAGCTTAACATGGACTGCTCTTGGAAGAAAGAAGATGAGACAAGTTCGGTAGTGGGCCTCGTGCGTGACTCGAACGGCTTGCTGATTAATGGCTTTGCAGCTGAAATCAGAGCAGAATCTGCTCTACACGCTAAAACCCTAGCAATTCTTCACGGCGCACGTTTTCTGCACAACAGAACAGGAAGTAGGAAGTAGTTCAGTTCGAAGGAAGAGGCTGGGAAGTACAATCCGATAACTTCACGCTCGTGGAAGCCATCATGGGCCGGATGGACGACCCATGGGCTGTTAGTGGCCTTCTACCAGAAATTCGAGCGCTCCTTCGGACATTACTTTCAACGACTCTCTCCTATTGCTCAAGAAACGCAAACTCAGCCGCTAATTGGCTTGCCAAAATGCACCGCCTCAAAGCTCTGGCAACCAATTGGATTAACGCGCCACCGTCTTCCCTCTTAGATATCTTATGTTTTGATGCTAATCTATCATCTACGTGTAACCCGTATGTTTAATATATGAATGTCATATTCCGTCCAAAAAAAAAAAACCTTTGAAGCGATAGTCTCTTGACTGTCACATCTGAAGAATCTGAGACAAGTGTAGCTCTAGAATTGCCTCAATTGCAATTCTAGCCAGCCATGTGAATCATTGTACTTACGTTTTTGCCTAAAAAATCAGATAATTGGCAGACGACAAAAATTAATCAGATAGTTGACCTTTGAAGCGATAGTCTCTCGACGGTCACATTTTAAGTGACTTTATTCTGGTAGGTTTTTACCATTTTGTTTTTACGGTAAGCTAGACCATTTCGACTTGAGTTCTGCTATGTGAAAATTGCAGATGTAACTCGTCGACTCACTATATTACCTGCTTGAAATAGGAGTATGCAGCGTTTTCCATGCATTCTATGGTGCAAAAATATGTTCCAAGTTTTAATCATATCATTCCAAGCTACTGTAATTCAAGGTAAACACAACTTATGGCAAGCGACTAATTGGTGGTGTTGATTGAAGAGACAAGTGGTGACTCATCACTCCTTTGTGAAGATGCGATGACAAAATCGCATTGGAAGAGAAGAGACTTGGGACTTGAGAAGCATATGAAATGAAGTATTCTCACTCATTCAAAGGTTTAGGTCTAGCAAATTTCGACCATGAAATTCTTTCAAGTAGTAGATTTTTGTATTCTAAACCCAAAAGGGAATTTCGTAATATTGATAACAAGAAAAGAAGAAGAAGAAGAAGAAGAAGATGATGAAACATCTTGATTATTTTGAGAAGGCAAGAAGCGATTTTGGGGTTATTATGGAACTTGCCTTGCATAGCTTGGCTTGTTGCCTCTTCTTATATTCCTAGGATTGGCATTTGCCATTATTGCCCAAGACTAAACAGAGAGGCAAGAGGGCAGAGGACAGCGACGCCGGAGGACAATGCTTGCCGGGGACTGTCCTTAATTGCTGGAAAACCACTCTAAATGGTGACATCCATGGCTTAAACTGATATTTTCCATTCACCTTGAACCCTTAGGATTTGGCGTTGTGATTTTGGCATTTCGTTTGAAAATCACGCTCTTCCAATGTCGCGGTTGCAGGATGTTAAAGAAGTGTAACTTTTTTACATGAACACAATCTATTTCAATTACTTTCGGGGTCAATCCTTGTTATAAAATTGTAGTATCACAGGAGCTATTTTCAACGGCATAAAAACTTCTAGATCCAATTATCCTTAGAGTGAGAATTGAGTACACAAAGCTGCCACCTCTTGCAATCTGGGTTTTCACAAGTGTAGTTCCTTTTGGCGGCTTACCTAGTCTGTCCAGAATTCTAATCGCAACATTGTTTTCTCTGTTAAACTCAGCACAGAGACTACTATCTTATGTGAAATTTTCATGATTTTTGAAAATATAGAAATTTCTGTTAGTACTCAGAAATTATGAAAGTTGTGAAAGTTTTCTAGTTTATCTCGTTAGTTCGGTGCAATTATTGAAGAAAAAGAGTATAGCACACTCGACATTGGAAAGATCTAATTTCTTCGATTTTCTGAAAAATAAAATAAACTAATTTTTGCAAAGTATGATTACTTTTTTTTTTGGTCGGTAAAAGTATGATTACTTTAGATGGTTTTTTTTTTTTTTTAACAAAGATTACTTTAGATGGTTCACAGAGTCAAATATTTCTTGGGTCATTGTAGTTTGTGTCGGGGCCATGGGCTTGAAATCCGGTGTGGGAGGGCATTTATGTAATTTTGTCTGAACTGGCTTCTCAGGCCAATTGCATCTAGCAAAACCTGAGATTGAGTTGTGTGGCTTGGATTAGCGATTTATCGAGTTATGTAATCTCCACTGCTTCCATATTTTGAAAAAGTGCATTACATTATTTGCCCTGAAAAAGTTATATTGTGACGTCGTCTTTTTTTTTTAAGTATATATATTTATAAGGCATGATATTGTGTTTGGGCACACAAAACAAATATTATATTGAGACTTAATCGTGGCCAACTTGATTTTCGGGGTTCGATCATAATTAATGTGATTTTTGGGGCTTAATCATAGCTGTTGATATTTTTTTAGCCTTGTCTTGAGCGAAGTGTGACTATAGGGTTTTTGAAATCAAGTTTGATATATGTTGGTTATATTATGCGGATTATGGTATAGTGCATAATTTTTTTATTCATCGGAGAAAGCATTCCGATTGTTATATTGGAAAATGCAACGAATGTGATCATCTTGATACATCAATGCAAATTCGTTTCTATTTGTATATTATTCTTTGCTTGATCCCATAGAAATGTCATGGTTTTCCTCACCCATTTTTACTACCATTTCAGGTTTTGAACATGAGAAAGTTCAATCAAATGCACATGGAAAGTAATTTGGAAGCAGCATTGGAATTTATTAGTAGATTATTTGAATAAAGTTGATCAAATTAGGTTTATGAATTTCTAATAATTGGTCAATACAGGAATCATTGGACTTTGTTATAGTTATCATAGAATGAAATGTTTTGCTTGGTCAATAATTTTTTTTTTAAATCACTAATTTTGGGTGAAGGCTTGGTCCTTCATTTCTTAACAAATATGACCGGTCAATCCCTAAGTCTTCAATATGGATGTGGGTTATGACAGACTGTCAGGAGAAATGAAAAAGACCTTGAGTATTCTCTAGACTGCACATGCAGCAGAGTTATTTGGGGACTACTACTGGAACGAACTGTACTCCTATTAAGGTTCCATTTATAGTTCTATGTGTGTTCTAAAAACGGCGAGATTGAATTTGGAGATAAGCCAAATGGTCTTCGAATTGGAAAAATCGTCCGGTTTGATTAATACCTATGTGCCCATGTGATGTAACTTACCGAATCAAAATGCAAGTTGGCCTTCGAAGCGATGGTCTCTAGAACGGTATGAGCGAGACCTGGTGTCTGATCGTCTTCTTTCACGGAAGACTTCGATTCTCCTCAGAGATCAATCAAAAACCAGAGCAGAACCAAGTAAACTGGAAAATCCTCCGAGGGGAAAGCGGAGATGGTGGGAGGCGTGCGAGGAGCGAGCAAGAGGCGACCGGATGCCGTCCGGACGCAGGCCGTGATCGTGAGCTCTCGCAAGAGAATTGGACGACGTCGTCGCGCAAATGGGGAGATAGAGAGAGAGAGAGCCACGCGACCTCAAAACGCACACGAATCGGAGCCAAAAAAGCCGGTTGGATCCACCGGCTTCGATCGTCGCTGCCGACGCCGTCCGAGACTCCGTCTGGTTAGTTGAACAACCGATCGTGACCGATGATCGCTCCTCGCTGAGATAAAAGCTCTCTGTTCTGTTTTGAGTGTCGCACGTGTGAAATAGAGACCGAGAGCTTTGTCGTTTGCTAGCAATGAAGAGTGTCCACGTCCGAGATTATATTACTAACAACTGCGATTTGGTCTTGATGATCTTGTGCTGATTGGGTCGTGATTCTCGCTCTCTTGTTGCTGGACGGTGCCATTTCATCGAATGCACATTAAATGTTTGGTGAAATGCCTGAGCCGTATTAGTCTGAATAAGGCTTTGAATCTGGCTGACATCGTCTTTGTCTGCTTGAGTGATTCACCGTACCACTTGGATAGGTTAAGTAGATCTAAATTGATGTCCACTTTTGAGTCCATTCCCAAATGTCTTGGTCTTGGTAGGCTTCCGGTACTCTAAGGCGGATAAACTCAATTATGTGAAATTAGCTAAAAATGATCATATGCTGAATTGTAAATACTCTGTCGATGGTTGCTGGTGCACTCATGAAGCATAGGCTGATCATGTAGACTAACATTGTAGTGCAGATCCCATTTGCTGTAAATATCTTTTGCTAATAGTGAATTCCAAATCATGCCTTCTCTGCGAGTGAACATGAATATGTATTCAGTGGATGTAAAAATACAATGCAAATTTGTGTTTGCATTCATACTGGATTGTGGTTATTGCTTGCTGGTTACATGTTATATAATGATGCTGAGGTTTTACTTGGAGCTCTTGCATAAATAACTGGGAAATTTCACCATGTACGGTTTATACCTTTATTTGTACAATGTGATGAAGATAATCACCCCATTTTTTATATTCAAAGATTTTGAAAAAAATGTTATTTCTATTATGAATTAATTTAACTTGTGTTGTAGGAATGTTGTCAATAATCACCCCATTTTCTTGTTATAATAAGTAACTTAATCCACTGAGGACATTGGATTCTTTTATTCTGTTGATGGACAGATGGGTTATTGTAGGAATCTTTTCTGGGACCATGGCAGATCTAGGTTTTCCTGCAGTCAGTTTGGTGATGCCATCATTTTTAATACCTCCTAAAAGCAAAACAATTTTGCTACTTTTGTTGGTGTCAATCACCACAAGCAGCTGGTTCTTCTTGGGTGTGCTCTAGTTGCTGATGAATCAATGGAGCCCTTCATATGGTTGTTTGAGACATGGCCCAGGGCATTGTCTGGCTGCCATCCCCAAGTTGAAAATAGCTGATCATGATGATTCCATTCTGCAAGTGCCTGAACAGGTTTGTCCTTCCAGTCATCATCGATTCTCAATGTGGCAAATTAAGACAAAAGAACGTGAGTATTTGAGTCCACTAAGTAGTGATTGTAAATGTGAATATGAGAAGTGTGTTTATCAAAGTCATACCATTGTGAATTTGATGCTGCATGCAATGCTCTTCTCAGCAAATATGGCTTAAGGGAAAATGCTTGGCCAAAGGAAATGTATGAAAAGCATGAAAATTGGGTTCCACTGTAGTCCCATAGAACATTTTTTGCTGGAATTCCCATTGATGGAAGTCTGGATGTGTTTTTGATCCATATTTAGATTCTCAAACGTCACTTGAAGAATTGTTGTGTGATATGAGCAAGGTTTGGAGCAATGTTGTGGCAATGAAAAGAAAGAAGATTATAGTTCATTCAACTTGCGGGCATTTTTGCAGACAAATGGACTGATGGAAGAGCAATGTAGGAAGCTTAATACCCTTTCCGTTTTCAAAGTTTTCCAGAGGAAACTTTAACAAAGCTACAGTTATCTGGGTGTCAAGATTCATGAACAAGGGACCATCAACAGATATTTGATCTGTAAGTGCGGCAATGAGAATGAAAACCATATCATTACCTTTTGTTCATCCGATCTCAATGTGAGTTGTGGCTGTCAAATGTTTGAATCGGAAGGTGTATTGTGTAGACATGCTTTGAGATTGTTCCAGATTCTAAATATTAGGGAGCTTCCATCTTGCTACATCTTACATAGATGGATGAGGAGTGCTGAATATTGGCACTGTACATGATTTTTAATCAGGAGTAGCTCCCACGAAATTAAGGCTAAGATGGTCTGGAGTCTTTGTGAAATTGCTGCCAAATACGTAGAGTTTGGTGCCCCATCTTTTGAAGAATATCGACTTGCTTATGAAATTATGCATGAGGGTAGGAGGAAACTTTGCTGGCAGAGGTAAGTATAGGATAATTTTGTAGTTTGGGGTGCGTCTATAGTTTCTTTCCTAGCAGGCCTCACTTTTGTAGCTAGAGGGCATCAACTTGTTTTATAAGTATAAACGCTTTCTCAATCAGAAGTGGAATTATGTAGATATGAAATTATGCATTCTATTAGTTCTTTTTGTTGGTTTCTTCTGTTTATCTCACTCAGAGGCTGGGGGAAAGGGAGGGATAAATTGAGGGAGCGAATGAAGAACTATGCTTAAAAATTGTACCTTCAGTTTCAAAAGGCAAATTTCAACAAACGTCTAGCGGGTAAAGCCATCACAAGTCCTTTGACTGAGTGTCTTTGAGAAGCTGACCTGATATTTGAAGAACCTGGACCTTTACTCTGGTGTAATTTCCTTCAAGTTATCCAATCTCTCTCTGTGTTGTGTAACTTTTGGCAAAGGAATTGGAGACATGGATGACTATTAGTTCTGGTACAGAAGTTAGCAAGAGACCCCTGTTGGTCTGGCCTTTTAATGAGCTACTCATAGTGAAGTTAATGATATACATGAGTTGTGGCGATTTACATTTCAATCCTCACTCTGAATAATCTGACATGATCATACAAAGAAATAGTGAAGTTCATATCATAGAAATATCTAATTCAATAATCAATCGCACTTAAGCACCTCAGTTGTAGTTGCAGAAAATTGATCAGTGGATGTGATTTTCTATGTGTTAATGATTTTTCCAGCAATATTGGAAGAGTCATATGACATTTCATGATGTGGCTGATCTCGTGTCATTCTTGTATTTCATCTTATTTCTTGGCCATACATTTGCAAGAGGACATATCATAGCTGACAAACTTCTGTTGTTGATGTTGAAATGCTCCACTTTATTGGAGTGTGCTGAATATCTCTCATAGTGCATATTTGTGTATGAAGAGCAATACTGATGAAGACAATGCAAAATGAAATATCTCACAGAAGTATACTAGAAACTCTCAGTCCTATGTGTGATACTGGCTCATGAAGCAGCATAATTTGCTCTTTAAGATGCACAAGTAGCTCTTTAATGGATATCTGTCCGTTGGCATTTAAGTATATGAGTAAACTAGGGCAATCACAACTGTGCTGGCAGTTAGATTTGTCCTTATGGCAATTACAACTGTGCTGGCAGTTAGATTTGTCCTTATGGAAACAGAAATGAGCTTTTTTGTTATAGCAAGTTATCGGCTTGCTAGTGGTGTGCATGAATTGCAAATAACCTGCACACGAACAATAATTCTCAGTAATCTAATTGAAACGTCCTTCTCGTTTGATCAACCTATTCAGATGATCTAATGAATGAACAATTTTTGACGAGATAATACTTATTTCGTGGATGATTACCAAGATATTATTGCCATCTCAGAAAGCATCTTTGAAAATTGCTTGAGAACTGTTAAAAAATCAAGAATTTGATGGAATGATGTGAAGGTAAATATAGTATGACAGTTTTGGGTTTATATCATCTTGCTACGAGGTCACTTCAATATCCTCCCCTAAAGCTTGACCAGTGCTTGATCCATCCTAGCTCCACATGGGAAGTTCAGACAGGTGCTCAACAGGTCTAGGGATTGTCTAATTTTTCAGGAATCAATAGATCAGTAGTATGTAGAATGTAAAAAGAAAAATGCTACGTCTTTGATCGTTGCCATTCATACCTCGATATGCCGTGCAGGTCTATGCCACAACTTCGATCCTGTCTCATAGTAAGACTAACGTCATAACGTTCAACAAGATTTGCTAATGTAGAAATTGAAAAAAAAAAAAAAAAGGTGTCAGTTGTTGAATGTGCATTCAGCATGACATTTATTCTGATAATAGATCGAAGAAAAATGTGAACTTATAATCTCAATACAAAATAATTCTTGTATTGTTCATCTTTTTGTGGACCGCACTTAAGGGTTTTTTACATCAAAACATATCAAATGTATTCTGCAATCATCGTATCAGTGTAGGGCATGATGTCCAAGTTGAGAAGACTCTCAAGCCTGTTATAGTATGGTTCTCGGATTTCAAAGCATACGCCCGGAACTTGGAAGAGCCCCCCTCTTTAGCAAGAGAGAAATCCATGTGTTTGTTGTCATGGCACTGGTAGTAAAGCAATTCTTTGTGATCTTCATCTGGCATTGCGTCATCGATGCCATAATCTGTATCATTTCTGCCTAGTCTGAAAAATAAAGCGGTGTGAGTAATAGATATATATACTGAAACAAAAACCTTGGAGCTTAATCTTATGGAAGATAGTTTAAACAATGAGCTCTATTTGTATGATTTGGCCTTCTGGTATACATGAGAGATTAGTTTTGAGAAGATGAAAAGAAAGGATTGGGCACTTCAAAGAAAGGGTCTCTTTAGCAAGTGCCAGTGCCGAAAAGTAGTAAACCGCTTTTTGAAGACTAGTTTCAAGTAGGAAAACTTAAATTTTGAAGCATAACTAGCAAGTCTTATCGATTGTCCCAAGGATGCTGCCACATTTTCCTTGAAAAATAAACTAAAAAAAATCGCATAACTATACTTCTCCTTTGGGAACCATTTCAAGGTTATTCTCAAACCTCATTCCCAAACGTGAGCTTGTGAACAAGTAAAAAACTGAGGACAGTTACATAGTTGAAGGAAGCAAACTGCAGAGTGTAACAGTTTAAAAGATTAATAAAAAACTCCGTCTTACTAAAGGATCAATCAGCAAACAAGTTATTATGATATTTCATTAGATCTAACATATGATCAACTCATAAATCTTGACAGTGCACCTAATTCTTTCCTCTCGCAATCGAAAAGCAATCACATTGAAGCACTTTCTTCTTTCGCAAACTCAGCATAATTGCAAATTACTATAGCCAACCACTTTGGTGTAAATATCTATCAGATATCGCCTTGGTAGAGCAAGATTTCTGAACACAGCATTAATTATTATGACTAATTGAAGTCATTGAGCAAGAAAAATCTAAGACAAGAGGGGATACAAGAGAAATCAATTTCACTTGAGGTCCACAACATAGACTTAAAATTGGGAATGACTGATTTAGTTATCAAAAGAAACAACAACAAAGACTTCTGCTTCGTTTATTAATCCTGCCTCACTCAAACATATTTCTTTTGCAGATATTGTTGTCACAAAGAGATGAATAACATGTCAATTGTCAACCAAATAAAATGAACAGGAAAATCTTGCAGTGATCAAAAGGGAGAAGCCATAGATGAGACTCCCAATCCAATTGTCATAAGACCTATTTTAATGTCAATGGCAAAGCATTTACCTGAGAACCTCTGCAGAATGTGTGTGTGTGTGTGTGTGTGTGAGAGATCACTTCACTATCCTCCCCTGGAGCTTGACAAGCACTTGGTCCATGGTAAATCCACTTTGGAAGTTCAGACGAGTGCTCAACTAGCCTTGGGATCGCTGATTTTAAGTATTAATAGATCAGTAACATACAGCATGTGAAAAGAAAAATGCTACAAATTTAATTCTCATCATTCATACCCTTGATTTGCTGCGTAGATCTATCCCTTACTGATGCAAGCCTAGGGGAGGCTTTCTCAAACAATAGGATCGGGAGAGTGACTCGCGCACAAGAAACGGGACGAACAGTAATTTCAGCACTGCGCAAGCTCAGGAGAACAGTCGTATCTTTGTCGATACAGATCGGATCGACCTGATTCCAAAGCCAAATGAACAAAGACTTCTGGATCTACAATTTCCGTGTTTTTGGCTTTCTGAAATAAGCACTGTAGGATAGTCGAAATTGGGTTGGAAGTAACGAACAGAACAGGAAAAGATAGGAACTTCGTTGGTTGCTCTTCTAGGCCTCCAAGGAAGTTGAGGGGGGCACCGATTCTTCTAGATCGATGACTGCAACTCTTCAAGGATGCAGATTTCGAAAGCTCCGACTCTTCAAGGACGGAGTGAAAACTCTTCTAGGTTTTCAAGGTATGAACTCTACAAGGTTCATGATACTTGCTTCAAGCAAAGCTTTTCATTCATCAAAAGTTGTCTGTCTTCTACAAGGGATTGGCTTATATCATCAAAGAAATAAAAACAGAACGTTGAAACTAGGAGAAATAAAGACAAAGCGTTGAAAACTAGGAGAAATAAAAACGGAGCATTGAAAATAGGAGAAATAGTAAAGAGCATGGAAACTATAAACTAGTAAAAGCGTCACGCGAGCTTCCAAGGTATCTTTCAAGCTTTCGGGATGGACTCAAGATGTCGTTATGGCTTCTCGGTTTCGTCGAGCTTTAATACGGGCCGATCTTCTTGGTCGGGGGAGCCGGTCTTCAATGTGGGCTGCATCATCCTCCCCATCTTTAAAAGAATTCGTCCTCGAATTCTTGTCATCATCATCAAAAGAATCTCCCACCCTACTAGGTGCCAACGTAATCTTCTTGCCTCCAAATTCAAAAGAATATGTATTTTGATAACCATCATGCATAGTCCTCTTATCAAATTGCCATGGTCGACCAAGAATAATGTGACTAACATCCATCGGTAGAACATCACACCATATTTTGTCAATATAAACAGAACCAATGGATAGATTAACAAGACATCTTTTTGAAACAGTTACCTCAGCGCCTATCTTCAACCACAACATTTTATAAGGCGTAGGGTGCGCTTTTAATTCTAACTTCAACTTGTTTGCCGCTACTTCAGAAATTATATTCTCACAACAACCAGAGTCAATAATTAATTGACATACCTTTCCCATGATTGTGCAAGCAGAATGGAAAATGTTGGTACGTAGCCACCTATCTCCATTGTCATCTCGAGGAGTAGGAAAAATTTTCCTCACCATAAGAAGTTCGCCAGTGTCAGCATGCACTATTTGTTCATCATCCGCAGCTTCTTCATCATTTTTCAACTCCTCTTCAAGTGGATCCTCAGCATTCTCGTCAGAATCATTATCCACCAAGAAGGCTTTACCGGCTGGTCGATTCTTATTGATTCGACAATTGCTAGCACGATGACCCAACTCCCCACAAGAATAGCAACGTATTTCGGATGTAGCAGGTTGCTTCGAAACATGAGGTTGAGTAGAAGGCTTACTAACAGATTGCTGTCTTCGAGAATGAGAGCGCTCCATTTTGAGTGTCCGTTGGTGTGCATCTCCTAAGTCCCAAATGTCGAGGACTTCCAAGGCATCTTGAATGTAAAATTGAAGACCGTTCAAGTATTTGTTCACAAGCACATCCTCTGGGTCCTGGATATTGTTACGAATCACCAACTCATTGAATTCATTGGTGTATTGGTCCACCGTTCGCGTACCTTGTTTTAGATTTTGGTACCGTTGGTAGAGCTCTCTCTTATATCCTTTGGGAAGAAAATATTTTTGAATCTTGCCCTCCATCTTTCTCCACGAAGTGACTTGTGCTTTGCCAACGGCTTGGCGAGTTTGTTTTTCACGTCTCCACCAAGCAATTGCCTTGCCTCGGAATCGCATAGCAATGATCCCAACGCGACGATTCTCCGGAACATTTCGATGCTCAAACACCTCATTCACAAGTGTTAGCCAATCAACAATTTCATCAGGAGATTCATTACCTGTAAATTCTGGAACATCTTTCTTGATTTCCTTTTCCCAATCTGGCTCACGAATATGTTGTAAACGATGTCGAACATGCCTCCGACCATGAATAGATTGAACACTCTCCGAAGAGGAAGAGTCACCATGGGAATCTTCAGTCCTGGAACGGGGTGGAGAATTATTTGCTTCAGCCCTCAAACGCTGAACTTCTTGCGTCAATTCATCAATTTGTTGTTGCATATTCTCAGCGAGTGTGTGCAATTCATTGAGGGGAATGGTCCTGCCGCCACGACGCCTAGCTTGTCTTGGAGGCATTGTCCTCTCCTCGAGAACTCTGATACCAAATGATGCAAGCCTAGGGGAGGCTTTCTCAAACAATAGGATCGGGAGAGTGACTCGCGCACAAGAAACGGGACGAACAGTAATTTCAGCACTGTGCAAGCTCAGGAGAACAGTCGTATCTTTGTCGATACAAATCGGATCGACCTGATTCCAAAGCCAAATGAACAAAGACTTCTGGATCTACAATTTCTGTGTTTTGGGTTTTCTGAAATAAGCACTGTAGGATAGTCGAAATTGGGTTGGAAGTAACGAACAGAACAGGAAAACATAGGAACTTCGTTGGTTGCTCTTCTAGGCCTCCAAGGAAGTTGAGGGGGGCACCGATTCTTCTAGATCGATGACTGCAACTCTTCAAGGATGCAGATTTTGAAAGCTCCGACTCTTCAAGGACGGAGTGAAAACTCTTCTAGGTTTTCAAGGTATGAACTCTACAAGGTTCATGATACTTGCTTCAAGCAAAGCTTTTAATTCATCAAAAGTTGTCTGTCTTCTACAAGGGATTGGCTTATATCATCAAAGAAATAAAAATAGAACGTTGAAACTAGGAGAAATAAAGACAAAGCATTGAAAACTAGGAGAAATAAAAACGGAGCATTGAAAATAGGAGAAATAGTAAAGAGCATGGAAACTATAAACTAGTAAAAGCGTCACGCGAGCTTCCAAGGTGTCTTTCAAGCTTTCGGGATGGACTCAAGATGTCGTTATGGCTTCTCGGTTTCGTCGAGCTTTAATATGGGCCGATCTTCTTGGTCGAGGGAGCCGGTCTTCAATGTGGGCTGCATCACTTACTCTTCGATTTTATATGGCAATGCATCGAGATAAAAGTTATTTTTAAGGGAAGCAAACCATAAGCCACTCTCCAAAGACACATTTCATCACTTCATCTATGAGTTTTCCAGAATCATTGCACTGTGCAGGCATTTAACTCCTTGTAAAATCAAGTAAGCAGATCGCACACTATATCTACAACATGAGTCACGAGCCAAAGTTTACGAGCACGGAGTCGTGTCCAAACCTTTCAGCAATCTATCCATGTCCCCCAATCAAATGAAGTATTGAAACACAATTCAAAAATTATTCATGTAAAATCTAGGTAAGAAGGTCCACATACCTACAAAAAGAAAGTGGAGAATTTCCGGCCAAATTATTCGTGACATTTGAGCTCGTGAGTTATGTGTGGGCTATGAGCAATCTTGTCTGAGTAAATTTCAAGACACAATCATACACCTTCAGAAAAGAATCTGGTCTTAGTAATATCTAAGTTCGTGAGTTATGTGTGGGACATGAGCAATCTTGTACCAGTCCTCGCCTGCTTCTTTTTTGCACCTTTCCTCCAATTTTGGGCAATTGTAGATATTTAGGTGAGTAAGGGAGGAAAGCCTACGCATTCCTTCAGGTAATGACGTCAACAAGTGGCACCCGGTGATATCAAGCCATTGAAGTGATTGAAGGGCCTCGATCTGCTCTGGTAAAGCCTTCAAATTGGAGCAGCGGTGAATTACAAGAGACTTGAGATTGCTGACCTGCAGAAGCCATTGTGGGAAAGATGCTAATTTAGGAAGGCCAAAGATTTTCACGGACGAGAGACTTTGAAGTCCATGGAAATCCAAGATGTTGCTACTTTCGTCTTTGGATAAATCGAGCTCCTTGCATTCTGATATAAGGAGTTCCATGAGATTGGATAGATGTCGCATACCGAGTGAGAGGGAAGTTAACCTTGGACAATGATTGATCATAAGAAATTCAAGTGAGGTGAGTCTTTTCAAAAGCTCCTCAGGCACACATTCTAGAAATTCTATAGTCCAGATACATAGCTGCTTCAACTTATTAGGGCCCAACGTCTGAATTAGCAATGCTAGGTTGGCCTTACTTAAAAGTAACCACTCAAGATGCGGAGTTAGTGGCATGGCTCTCAAGTTTCCACAGTAATAGATCTCTAATTTCATTAGACTAGGAAATGATGTTGTTAAAGTGGATGAATGGTCTGACTCAATGTATTCCAATTCAGTCAGATGATTTATCTTTAAATTCTTGAGTTGAGGTAGTTGGCCCAATGGAGGGAGATGTTTACATCTTCCGCGGTACTCCAACTCTATCTCAACTAAATTTGGCAAGGAAGACACTAGGCTATCCATCATCCACCTTGGAAAGCTCTCACCTTTATATCCCATGACCGTCAACTTCTGCAGATTTGAATGTGGCCTTAGTCCACCTAATAGTGCTTCATCTCTATCCCCAATTACCGCATCATCAGTATTGAAATCAGCCCATTCAAGTTTCAAAGATTCTAGAGAATGCTTCCCTATCAAGTTTGCAGCCCTGGATTCTGCTACTACATCTCTCACATTTCCCAAATTTTCAATGCAAAGGTTTTCTCGGATGTTATTAAGCCCATATAGCTCCCCAAGTCTACAACAATTCTTAGTGTTGGAGAAATCTTTTCAGAATATTTTGTAGCTGACAAAACGTTTCTATCAGTCTGAGTCTGGATATTCGGAGACCGACAGTTTAAAGTCTGAAGACTTTATGTTTATAAGACTCAAGACTCAAGACTCAAGACTATTCTCACTGACAGTCTTTCTAATCCAGTGGCGAAGGAAATCCAGAGCCGAGGTATATGGTTGAGGATTCGATCCTATCTTCTGGAGAAGATCCTTTGGTTGGATAATCATTTCGGATTCTTTGATTCTTATTTAAGATTGATTGAAGATCCGATGGTCGACGAAATATCCTTGGAATGTTCTATTCTTGGAAACCAAGATCCTGATTGTATGGGCGAACATGATTGATGGGCTATCGTCAGGTTCCTTAAATAGCTCGAATGATCTTCTTGATTGATTCCGTCCAACGGGTAGATTGGAGGAATTCCTTTGGCAAGTGCCAACGGCTATGATGGCATAAATGAGTATAAAAGGAAGACGTTCTAGTTGTTTTGAAGAGTGTGATCGATAGAGAAATTCCAGAGTCTGAAGACCCTTGATTATTAGTCGATCTGCTTTGAGCGAAATTGTATACACGAGTGTTTATACTTAGTGATACCTTGAGCGAGTGTGGTAGATCATCTACACCTAGAAGTCAAGGAAGATCAACACTGTAACATCTCTTTGTTCATAGTGGAATCCAGCCAATAGGCTGTCAGTGCAGAAGAGTGGACGTAAGCTTGAATCAAGCCGAACCACTATAAACCGCGTGTTTAATTCTCTCTTTCCTTTACTCAGTCTTACGATTGATTATTAATTGTTGCAAATCCTTCAATTGTCTAAATATCGTGCAAACATCAAGAGAATTTTTTATACCTATTCACCCCCCTCTAGGTACTCGTACTAGCTATATCAATTGGTATCAGAGCTCGTGTTCTTACTTTATTTGAAGTGTTTTACTTCAGAGTAAAAGATCCATGGCTAGTATGCTAGCACCAGGGCTGGTGGAAGGGCAAAGCAATACCAGACCACCCTACTTTGATGGAAAGGATTACAACATCTGGAAGAATAAGATGAAAGCTTTCCTTCGGTCAAAGGATCCTCTGGAATGGAACGTTGTGGAAAGAGGAATCACTCTTACTGCTGCATCAGTGTCTGAAAGAGGGAAAGAAACTGTTGAGACCAGCGGAATGTCTCAAGAAGAGATAAACAAGAGACAAGCACTCGATGCAAAAACAATTTATTCTTTATATTGTGCTTTGTCACCAACTGAATATAACAGAATATCTTCTTGTGTTACAGCAAAAGAAGTCTGGGACAGATTACATATCACCTATGAAGGGACAAACCGAGTGAAGGAGACCAGAATTAACATTCTCCTTGGTCAATATGAAGCCTTCAAAATGAAACCAGGAGAATCTATAACTGACATGTTTAGCCGTTTTACAGATATTGTCAATGGCCTTGAGAATCAAGGACAGAAAATTTCTAATCCCATGAAGGTGAACAAGCTGCTGCGTGGACTCTCCAAGAATTGGAATCATATAAAGACTTCAATAAGAGAGATGCAAAGAATTATGCCATTATCTGTAGACGAGCTGATTGGAACTCTTCAATCTTACGAAGTGGAACGAATTAATGAAGACGAAGATCCAAGATGTAAGAAATCCATTGCATTAAAATCTAATGATGATTTTGATGATACAGATTCTGAAGAAGATCTGGACAATGAGGAACTTGCTCTTATGATAAGAAGATTCAGAAAGCTGAATAGAAAAGGAAGAAGGTTCAACTCAAAGAAACAAAGTTTTCAGAAACAGCAAACCAAGTTTGTTGATAATGAGGAACCAAACAAAGATGTAGTCTGCTTCAAATGTAAGAAAAAGGGACACATCGACCTAACCGTCCTCTTCTGAAGAAGAAGAGAGGAAAAGCCGAAAAGTCTCGAAAAGCTCTCAAAGCCGAAACCGGAGCGATCTGAGTGTGAAGAAAGTGATGAGGAATATGCCAATCTAGTCGATGGCACAATCGACTCGACTGGATTAGATTCAGACAGTAAATTTGAGGTAAGTGATTTTAAAATTCCTGTCAAAGTCTCTAAATACATTGATGAACTATGTTTTAGTCTTAAGACTTCTCTCAAAAAGATTTCCGAAATGAAAAAGGAAAACTCAACTCTAAAACAAAAGGAAAACATTTTAGAAGAAAGAGTGAAAAGTTTAGACTTGAATGTTACTACTATTAAAGAAAATGAAGATAAACTTTCAAAAGAAAATGCTTTCTTAAAAACTGACTTATCAAATATTTCAAAGAAATTTTCAATAGGGTCTGAAAAACTTGAGAAAGTTCTTTCAGTTCAAAGACCTTACTTCAATAAGTCTGGTTTGGGTATGACAGCGAAACAATCCCTTTGATTGATTTTCCGAAAGTAAAAGAAAGAATTAAGAAAAGACCGTCGAGAGAGGCTTACAAAAATCATTTCAAGAAAGTCTTTGTAAAGTCTGTAGGTCGAAATGCTCTAAGGTGTTCAAAGTGTAACAGTCAGGATCACTTTGAAAAAGAGTGTCCTATGGTTTGAAAGCCTGTTAAAAGGGTATGGCCTAATAATGCTTATCCTACTAACACCAAAGGACCCAAGAAAATTTGGGTACCAAAGAAAGCTTGAGACTCTCTTTTGAATGCAGGTCTCTGTCAAAAAGAAGGTAAAATGGTATCTTGACAGCGGATGCTCAAGACACATGACAGGAGACTCAAATTGCTATATAAAGTTTATTCAAGTAAATGGTGGAAAAGTCGCATTTGGTGGAAACAGCAAAGGAAGTATTGTGGGATTTGGAACTGTGAAAATTGGAAATCTCACAATAAGCAATGTTTCTCTAGTGGAAGGACTCAACTACAATCTTCTCAGCATTAGCCAATTGTGTGATACTGGTTTCAAGATCTCCTTTCAAGAAGAAATATGTTCTGGAATTAGTAAAGACTCGACTCAGTCTTTCATGGGTCGAAGGCATGGAAATATCTACCTTCTTGATGTAAGACCAAATGAAACACAATGCCTAATCTCAATTCAAGATGAAGCGGTCTTATGGCACAGAAAGCTTGGCCATGTCAACATGAAGCAATTAGCCAAAATCTCATCAAAGAAGCTTGTTCAAGGTCTACCAAAATTGCCATATCAAAAGTCTGATTCATGCACACCATGTATTCTGGGAAAGCGGGTAAGAAATTCATTTAAGCCAATAAATCGTGTCTCTACTAATCATGTACTACAGTTGCTACATATGGATCTCTTCGGACCCACAAGAATCCAGAGCATTGGAGGTAAGAAGTATTGTCTAGTAATTGTGGACGATTATTCTCGCTTTACTTGGGTATATTTTCTTGCAAGTAAGTCAGAAACCTTTTCGTACTTTGAGAAGTTTGCTAAAAAGGTTCAAAATGAAAAAGGATGTGCTATTTCAAGTATAAGAACAGATCATGGAAGTGAATTTGAAAATCAAGATTTTACAAAGTTTTGTGATAAATCTGGTTTTAATCATGTGTTTTCCTCTCCATATACTCCAGAGCAAAATGGAGTTGTGGAAAGAAAGAATAGATCTCTTCAAGAAATGGCTAGAACACTTTTAATTGAAAGTAAAATTTCTTCTCGATTTTGGGTCAAGTCGTTTCAACAAAGCATGCTATATCATCAATAGAGTCTTTCTAAGACCTATTTTAGAGAAAACCCCTTATGAATTGTTCAAAGGTAAGAAGCCTATTGTTTCATACTTTCATGTGTTCGATTGCAAATGCTTTATTTTGAAAGATGCAAATGATCGAGTTGGTAAGTTTGAAGAAAGATCAGATGAAGGCATCTTCCTTGGATATTCTACATCAAGCAAGGCCTACTGAGTCTATAACAAGAAAAGCCAATCGGTGGAGGAATCAATGAATGTCAAATTCCAAGACTCAACGCAAGATAAATCCAGTTAGACTCAGTATGAAGAGTCTGAACCTGCACCAGACCTTTCAAGGTTTACAACTCAAGAAGCATCTCAGACTCTGGAAGTCCAACATCAAGATGTTCATGAAGATTCAAATAAAGAAAGAGATCATCAACCAGGCAAATCAACCAGTAACTGGAAGCACAAGTCCAGTCATCCCAAAGATCTCATTATCGGCGAAATCAATGAAGGAATCCACACCATATCAAAAAGGCGTGAAGAATCTAGTGCTGTGGCTCTAATTTCTGAAATTGAACCAAAAAGCATAGAAGAAGCTTTATCTGATGAAAGCTGGATCGAAGCTATGCAAGATGAACTCAGACAGTTCTACATCAATGATGTCTGGGAATTGACATCTAAACCAAAAGGTAAAACTGTTATTGGAACCAAACGGGTATTCAGGAACAAGATGAATGAGGATGGAAAAGTCGTACGGAACAAAGCAAGACTCGTGGCCAAAGGATATACGCAAGAAGAAGGAATAGACTATGACGAAACTTACGCACCAGTAGCAAGGTTAGAAGCTATTCGACTATTACTTGCGTTTGCTTGTTATAAAAATTTCAGGTTATTCCAAATGGACGTCAAAAGTGCGTTCCTAAATGGATTCATCCATGAGGAAGTTTATGTGGAACAACCACCTGGGTTTGAAGACCCAAAGAAGCTAGACTCAGTCTTCAGACTGAAAAAGGCCTTGTATGGTTTAAAGCAAGCACCTCGAGCTTGGTACGACAGACTAAGTAAGTTCCTAATACAGAATGGTTTTGTCAAAGGTAAAGTAGATACTACTTTATTTATCAAAAATGAAAACAAAAGCTTTTTACTTATTCAAATATATGTGGACGATATTATTTTTGGATCTCCTAATGAAAGTCTATGCAAGAAATTTTCTAAGTCTATGCAGGATGAGTTTGAAATGAGTATGATGGGAGAGTTAACATTCTTTCTTGGACTCCAAGTGAAGCAAATGAAGGAAGGAACTTTCATTCATCAAGAAAAGTATGCAAATGATCTTGTCAAAAGGTTTGGATTGGAAAAGTGCAAAAAGACCGACATACCAATGTCATGTTCTCAGAAGATAGACAAGGATGAAGAAGGGAAGAGAGTAGATCAAAAGCTGTACAGGAGCATGATCGGTTCACTTCTTTATCTTACCGCTTCTAGACTTGATATTTTGTTGAGTGTTTGCATCTGTGCTAGGTTTCAATCAGATCCTAGAGAATCACATCTCAGTGCCGTGAAACGTATTATCAAATACATTGCCTCATCTTCAAGCATCGGTCTCTGGTATCCAAAGAGGGGAGACTTTAATCTTCTAGGATACTCAGACGCAGATCTGGCCGGTTGCAGAGTCGATAGAAAGAGCACTTCTGGAACTTGTCAACTACTTGGAAATAGAACAGTATCTTGGTTTTCAAGGAAACAAAGTACCGTGGCTCTCTCAACGACAGAAGCAGAGTATGTAGCTCTTGGAAGCTACTACTCGCAAATTCTATGGATAAAACAACAACTACAAGACTTTGGCATTGAAGACTCATGCACGTAAATCGATGTGACAACACCAAATACGATCAATCTCACCAAAAATCAAATCCTTCATTCAAGAGCAAAGCATATTGAGATTCGACATCACTTCATTAGAGATCACATTCAAAATGGAGAAATCTTGATTCAATTTGTTGATTCAAAGAGTCAACTAGCGGATATTTTCACAAAGCCTTTGGAGAAAAATCAATTCGACGTTATCCGTTCAAGACTCAACATTTTGAAGCTTGAAGAAGTTAAAGTCTAAAGACTCACCAACTCTAAGACTCTAATCTCTCAGACTCTAAATCCTCAGACTCAGAAATTCATGGCTATAGACTGTAAGTTGCTATTTTATCCAGACTCGAAAAGGTATGATTTTTTTTTCTTTCAGTTATAATCTGTGTGAAAATCGAAAACTTGTCTTTTCAAAAGAATTAATTTTGGCAGTTATTGATTTTGAAAAGAAGTGTTTGTACACTTTTCTTGTGCCGATTGAACTTCCCTTTTCAAAACTGAGTTATATATATACAGTTTTTCTCTACCCAATCGTCAAAACCCTAAAAGGCACTCTCCTCCCGAACCTATTTCAACTTCTTGTTCATCGTCGAGAAAGTGGTCATTTTTTCTTGGGAAAGCAAGTGAAGGAATCTTTCAAACGACAAAGAAGAATGTCTTCTTCGAGGAAATCATCGAGAATTGCAAGCAGGGGACCACAAAGAATGGAGAAGGGACCGACACACTTCGATCTTACCGAGGAGGAAGACTTATCAAGTCTGCGACAAAGTCCGATTCGCTCTCATCCACGTCATTCAACGCCTCCTACCCCACAAGGTGCAAGTCAATATCTGGAAGAAGAGCTAATCGAGGATGCCGACCCAGTAACAGTCCAAAAACCCTCATTTATCTATAAGCTTTATCTTGCGTTGAAAAGCACCGGTACACCATTGAACTATATAGACGATTTCCTTAAGAGCAAGAACTATGGGAATGAGTATCTTTTTCTGCGGAGAGTGGAGGAGTTAGGAATTGCTTCGAAAGGAAAAGCAGAGGACGCATTTGCGAATATTCCAAGTGATCCTCGTATGCCAGGACAAAATCTGATTGAAGGGAACGATGATGACAGAATGTTCCTTGAGTTCCAACCGAGAATGGGAGTGGCAGCAAAGGTGAAAGGAACTCGGATGAATTTGTTCAAATCAAAGGAGCAGGAGAATGTGTATTTCATGCTGTTGAAAAGAGGGGTGATAAACCCTAGAAGTGTCGATTTTGACTTCCTAGACGCTATCAACATGAACTTAAGAGAGAAGTTGAATTTGCTTCAACTTGAGAATTTTTGCTCTAACTCTACGGACGGGTATGCACAACTGACCGCTTATTTCTATTCAAATCTTAGCTTTTTGGATGCGAATAGAATTTCATTCAATGTACGAGACCAAGTCTACGTGGTAGATGTGAATATGTTGGCGGACATAGTTGGAGTTGAACGAGGACGTTATCTACCAATCAAAGTCTTACCTGCTCGTACTACTCTGGAACTTGTCAAAGATAGAGACACAGAGAAGAGAATTACCTATACCAGGATGAATGCCATCAACATTGTGCTTCATAAGATTGTGATCAACTGTCTTAGACCGAAGTCTACGTCAAAGACTTCTGTGTCTTATTCTGAAGCAAAATTGATGTACGCGATCAACTTAGGACGGAAGTTCTCTCTCCCGCACACAATTCTCTTCCATATGTACAGAGCAATGTCGAAAGAAAAGGGACAATTGCCTTATCCTGGTCTAGTGACCAAGATCTTTAGACACATGAATATTAAACCACCCCATACACTTTATGTTCGACCGTGCGATAAGATGGTGGTAGGTTTGAAGATGTTAACGAAGATGCGTCTGCAAGAGCTTTCCAAGGCAATGGAGAAATTCAGAGTGAAGTCTCCAGTTCCGTCTGCTTCAAAGAGAAAAGGAAAGGAGGCCATTGGAGCCTCATCGAAAAAGAAGAAAAGAACTCTCATCCTGGAGGATGAAGATGAAGAGGATGAAGATCCCATTATCTATGCATTAACAAGAACCAGACGTTCTGTGCCTCAACCGACAGAACTTCAGAAGAAACAGAGAGAAGAAGAGGGGCAAGCCAAGATCAGAGAAGAAGAAGAGCAGAGAGAGAAGGAGAAAGAAGATGAAGAAGAAAGAGAAGGAGAGAAAGAAAAGTCTGCAACTGAATCTGGAGAAAAGGGAGATCAAGAGCATGATCATCACTCTTCCCCTTGTGATGTCCTAGAGACAGGGGGAGTTGGCGAGCAAGAAATGATCACACCACATGCTGTCGATAGTGAAGGTCCAAAACAATCTCCAGCAGAACCAGAAGAAGTTCAGGTTTCTCAATTGCCTGAAGAAGGGCACGATACGTCGACTCCAAATCTGCAAGATTATACAGAAGCTCCATCGTCTGCATTCACTCCATCTGAAAAAGCTCATGCAAGTACACAGACGGATAACTCAGCAGATTTTCGTCGTATTCTTGATATTCTTATGGAAATGCGGGGACATATATATGCCCTAGACTGTGAGATTCAAACCATCAAGAATGCTGGCCAAGCATCTTCGGTTACCCTGGAGGACAAAATGAAAGACCTCGCTCTACAACGTCAAGCCAATGCTAAAGGAGAGGAGGTAGCTCAACTAAGGGAAGACTTGAAGAGGCTAGAAGGCATAGTCCAGTCTATGGGAGATTTCCAGATCGTTCGCATTCCCAAGCAGACCTGATTCCTTTCTCACCTTTTTAATGATGACAAAAAGGGGGAGAACCATTTTGAACCAACAACTTTCATCATTTCATCATCTTTTAAACTTTGAATTTGTGGTTATGTTTTTGAGTTTGACTTGAGTGAACTTGGGTGTTAAATTTGACTAAATTAGCTGTGGATTTAGATGCTTGATTGGTTGCATTTATATCAAGTGTTGTTATATGGTATTACTCATGAAAGACTAACCAATTTGCTGTGGATGCAGAGTCCGGTTGCTTTATTAATCTTTATGAGTTAGCCATATTGCTTGAGAAATGTTTTTGCGAGTCAAAGTTGTTCAAATCTACAAGAAAGTTTTGTCACCATCAAAAAGGGGAGATTGTTGGAGAAATCTTTTCGAATATTTTGAAGTTGACAAAACGTTTCTATCAATCTGAGTCTGGATATTCGGAGACCGACAGTTTAAAGTCTGAAGACTTTATGTTCATAAGACTCAATACTCAAGACTCAAGACTCAAGACTCAAGACTCAAGACTCAAAACTATTCTCACTGACAGTCTTTCTAATCCAGTGGCGAAGGAAATCCAGAGCCGAGGTATATGGTTGAGGATTCGATCCTATCCTCTGGAGAAGATCCTTTGGTTGGATAATCATTTCGGATTCTTTGATTCTTATTTAAGATCGATTGAAGATCCGATGGTCGACGAAATACTTGGAATGTTCTATTCTTGGAAACCAAGATCCTGATTGTATGGGCGAACAGGATTGATGGGCTATCGTCAGGTTCCTTAAATAGCTCGAATGATCTTCTTGATTGATTCCGTCCAACGGGTAGATTGGAGGAATTCCTTTGGCAAGTGCCAACGGCTATGATGGCATAAAGGAGTATAAAAGGAAGACATTCTAGTTGTTTTGAAGAGTATGATCGATAGAGAAATTCCAAAGTCTGAAGACCCTTGATTATTAGTCGATACAGTTTGAGCGAAATTGTATACACAGAGAGTGTTTATACTTAGTGATACCTTAAGCGAGTGTGGTAGATCATCTACACCTAGAAGTCAAGGAAGATCAACACTGTAAAATTTCTTTGTTCATAGTGGAATCCAGCCAATAGGCTGTCAGTGCAGAAGAGTGGACGTAAGCTTGAATCAAGCCGAACCACTATAAACCGCGTGTTTAATTCTCTCTTTCCTTTACTCAGTCTTACGATTGATTATTAATTGTTGCAAATCCTTCAATTGTCTAAATATCGTGCAAACATCAAGACAATTTTTTATACCTATTCACCCCCCCTCTAGGTATTTGTACTAGCTATATCACTTAGTAAGAGCTTCATCTTTTGGCAAAATGAAGCGCGTCAACCTATGTAGAGAACTCAGTTGCCCTAGTCCACGTGGCAAATAACTAAGTTCCCAACAGCTGGCTATGTATAGATTTCGAAGTCTTATTAACTTCTTTATACCCCTTGGCAATTCTTCAAGGGCAGAACATTCATAAAGATTAAGTGTTTGCAAATTTTGCAATCCTGTAATTGAATTAGGAAGCCTTTTGAGTGTTGTATTGTTAGAGAGGTCGAGATATGTGAGATACTTCAACTTACAAATGGATCTAGGCACTTCCTTGACATTTGTGGCATGTAGATCCAGAATGCGCAACCTCTTGAAACTTTGAATGAGTTGGTGTAGATATGCTTCACTCATTGGTTCTCTTTGTTCCCTTCCCTAATATCTAGTATTAGATAGAAATGTTCTCAATGCACTTGCTTTCAAGCGTGAGATTGGAAGTTTACCCATGAAATTAGAAGTTAAATCATGAGATATATGACGAGTTCTTTTGAGTGTCGATCTTGTGTCGTCCCATGCCACCCAATATTCGGTCCCTGCAACCAAGCAAGCTAGATCATGCATCAAATCATGCATCTTGCAAGTCTCCTCATTTGTGTATGGATCTTTTTTAAAATCTTGGAACAAGTTACTCCAAAGTAGATCCATGAAATATCCATGAGCAATGTCTTCTAAATGTTGACTTCTATGCGATGGCTGGATAAATCCTTCTGCCATCCAAAGATCAAACAAAGTCTGCATCTTTATCTCATAATCTTTGGGAAACAATGAACAAAATGCAAAACACCGTTTCAAATGTGAAGGAAGATGATAGTAACTCAACCTAAGAACTGATATTATGCTGTCTTCACTTTGAGACACTTCCAGGAGTTCGTCATCTTTGAAACATAACCATTCACGTTTAGTTTTCTTAGAGGATAGTAAATGCCCAACAGTTCGAATAACCAATGGAACTCCAGAGCACTTTCTAACTATCTCTTTAGCGATAGGTAGCATTTCAAGATCTTGTATTTCTTCTTCTTTATGACAAGCTATTTGCATTAATAAATCAATAGATGTTCTTTCAGATAAGCCCCCAAGAAGATGAAGCGGACCAGTGCTAGTGATCCTCGCAACTGAAGGAAGTCGTGTAGTTATTAGGATCTTGCTTCCTCTAGCACCTCCCACTAATAAAATTTTCAAACTCAGCCATTTTTCTGGGTATTCATTCCATAAGTCATCTAAAACTAAGAGATATCTCTTCCCATCAATTTGTGTCCTCAATTCACTTTGTAACTGTTCCATTGCACTCTCGGTTGGTTCTTTCTTCTTTGCACAAGCTATGATATTTTTCACTATTTTTTTCATGTCAAAGTCATTTGAGACACAAACCCACATTTTCAAGTCGAAATGTTTACTGACCATCTCATCATTATACACAAATTGAGCAAGAGCTGTTTTTCCAAGCCCCCCAATACCAACTATTGGAATGACGGAAACGTTCTCTTTCACGTTTAGGTTCAGTAAAATTTCCATGACTATCTTCTTGTCATCATCTCTCCCTTTAATATCTCCCTCGAGTATAAACGAATGTGTCTCTTCTCTCTTCCTCCACTCTCTCTCCATTGGCAAATCCACAAGGCGCTCGTTCAAAGAGAATCCCCTATCAGCCTTAATGGTTTCTATTTTTTCCCGCACTGCTCTTACTTTGTAACTCATCTTCAGTTTAAAAGCAAGCTGGTTTGAACTTGAGAAAAATGTCCTTACCTCCTTGATCATTTCAGTATGGCCCCTCAATTCTCGTCTTATAGCATTTATATTGAATTCTTCAAGCACGTCTTGCGCATCATAGAAAGCATCTTTCAATTTCTCAAGCCAATCTTGGATTTCGGAATAATGGTATTGCTCTTCTGCATGTCCCAGTATAGCTTGAAGCGTGGAGACAGTGTCCCTGAGCTCCTCAAGTTCATGCTTGACGCCCCACAGCTTTCCGACATTTTCTAGTGCTTCAGGAATCAGATAAGAAGCGATCTTTCCAGCAATACTAAGGATGACAGCTTCTGCCACTTTTCTTCTCTCTGTGGATCAAAAGATATTAGTCCAATCGGTCCAAGGATAGAGACTTCTCACAACAGGTTTAACAGGTTTAACAGGTTTAACAGGTTTGTGTTGATGCTCACCTGAGACTAGCAAATCAAAAGGCTAACAAATCTAATTGTCTACCTCTGTGACCAACATGAACTGTTGAAGATAAAAATTCCAACCATCTATGCAAGCCTAAATAAAAAATGCATAATGGACCAAAGAGGTCGCGTCCAAGGTTAACTATTGATTTGTCTAAGATATTTGGTGCTTCCTTTGTTTACTCGTCCAACGTGCTTGCAAAGGCAATGAAGATGCTGGTGTTGAAGTGATAGAAATACTCTTAACAATTTGTCTAACAGTCCCGAGATCCAGAACCTGTGGATATTTGTGCAAAGAAATTGCGTCCCCAAGGACAAACATTTTTAGAAGATGACCAAAAATTCTTCTTGGGATGGATTTTAGGTATGAAAAACTTGGTATAAAAGCTTATGTTATAAACCTAGAAAATTTTCCTTTGCTTTGATTCGGGCACTAGGAAAAGTGAGTGGCGATTCATTAGTACTAATATATATGTGTATATAGGCGATATATACTTCTGCAAAAATAGAAAGTTCTGAATGTATAGGTAACATAATGGATTTGTTAACATTATGATGCTAACTTTACCGCATTCAATTCAACTTCCCTTCATTCACATGACATTATTGCTATTATTTTACTAAAATATTACAGTTTGATTAGAGAAGTTCACTCTCCTTGCTAATCTCTCAAAATCATTTGCTTCCTATGAATAAATGCTTCTATACCGTTTCTTGCTTTCTTTATATCTTCCCGTTCTCTAGATAATAATAAAAAAAATTGCCTTAAAACTCTTCCCACGGTAAACTTGCACATTTATGCAATGTAAAATCCCATATTTAGTAATTTTAAAAGGATTACCATATTTATGCGAGAATGACTTTGATATATGTGGCACGCTTCTAGATTATTTTTATCTGTTTGTATGATTTGGAGGGTGTTTGTTTAGTGAGTTTGTAACGGGGCTTATTGGAGTTGGCTCGGGCCAATTCTCTAAACCTTTCTGGTGGGCCTAGTGTCCTTCTGAGTCCTCTTGACATGTGTTAGTGTATCATTGGCTTTTGTCCACCAGGCACGTGGCAGTCTGTTCGTATGGCATAATCCTCTGAGCAATCCTTTTGATCCTCTTGCTATGAATAAGATATCAATTACCAAAAAAAAAAAATTAAATACTAATTTAGTTCTAAATTTTTTTATCATGAAAATTTTATCCTAAACCTTTTGCATGTGCGAATATAACTCATCCGTTCAATTTTGGTTAGAAATTATTGATATATACACCAACTGTCCTATGTGGCACAATAGGCATTGACATATATATTTTTAATATTTTTTGAATTTTTGTATTTTTTTCTTTTTCATTTTCTATAATTATTGTATACTTATATAATCTAATTTTATATATTTAGTTTTGTTTCGCAAAATGACACATAATAAACTAGAATGAAATAAAATAATCAAGATGATAAGAGTTAGCTGAGGTTTCTTATAACTTGTTTGTTGTGCTTTTTAAAAACGCAAAAGTAACTTCTTGCTTTCTTGCTAAAAAAAATATTATTCAAGTATTAAAAATCATGAAATTATTGATGTAGATTATGTGAAAATTCAATATGTTTTAGACCAAAAAAAAAATGTTAACATGAGTCCGAAATGAGATCAGATTTATTTAAAAAGAAAAGAAAAAAAGAGTCTCTTGTTGTTTGCCGATGCTTTTGAAAGCATAAAGCTTGCAATCTACCACAAGAAGTGAACAACAAACTTGAGTTGTCGAAGACAGGAATTCTCATCAGCCATGCACATTACGAGATAAGGTCTAAATCAACGTGCACATGGGGCCCCACTGAGGTCAGGTCCGAGGTCCATGATTGGTTTGTCTAAGATTTTACATGCTTCTAGTGTTTACTAGCCTAACATGCTTGCATAGGCAATGAAATTGCTGGTGAAAACAAATCACTAGGCTTATAGTTCATAAAACAATAAATCGAGGGAGAATTACCAAAAAAATCCTAAACCTATTGTAATTGTGCCAATTCAGTTCTAAATCTTTTTTTTTTGCTAATTTAGTTTTAAACCTTTTACAATTGTACCAATTCAGTTTATTCAACCAAATTTAGCCAGCCGGTGACTGCTGTCTAGCGATTGCTGACAAGGCACTTTTCCCCCATCTTCTCCTTCCTTTGGCCGGCGGCTAGAGTTGAGGGCTGGCGAGCCTCTCCTAGCCAAGGCAAGGCCGACCTCGTCGTCACTAGACTCGGCCCTACCAGATTTGGCGAGGCTCAGCCTTGCCCAACCAAGGCAAGGATCGACCTCACCAATTGCCAGCGAGGCTCCTTGCCCAAAAATAATGAGGCTCGACCTTGTCATGGCTAGGCGAGGCTGAGCCTTGCCCAATCTGGTGATAGCGACCTCATCGTTGCTGGGCAAGGCTTGCCCACATCAGTGGCCGACGGGGGCAAGCCTCACCCCTGACCAATGTCAACCAACCAAAGGAAGGAGAAGATGCCCAAAAAAAAGAAAAAAAATAATTCAAAAATTTAAAAAAAAAAAAGAGAAAATATATTAAAAATGGCACGTCAGTGTTTGTCAGATGGCCATCACTGGCCGGCATATATGTCAGTACCAACCGACCAAATTTGACCACATAGACTGAATTGTTATAATTATAATATGTTTAGGATTTTTTTGATAATTTTCCCATAAATCGATGCATGCATGGTGAAAATAACTTGAGAGCAAAATTACCAGGAGTACTGGTGACACTGAAGGACCGAATTTGACAGCAGCAGCCCGAATGAAATGCAGACAACAAGATAAGATATGATGAAGAAATGGTACTTGAGTGCTGCCTGCATTTGCCCTCGTTGCTGTATTTATCGTCGTCCCACATCAAACGGAGGAGAACATAGGAACATTCCTTTCTTACGTGGACGCAGCAAGGAAACGTGGAATATGATCCCCTTCTTGCTGTGTAGTCTCTGCAAGACAGATAGGGAAAAGATGTCACGTCCAACTCGAAGATTTATGTAGTCTCAATCGTTATTGATATATTAACATAAATACTTCTGTTTCTGTCTACATAAGACATTAACACGATGATTTCCATCGATGACCATTTTTCCCCCGAACACTTCCAGATTGCAAATATTCCAATTTCTAAAATTCTAGTTCAATTTCAGTGATAATTAAAATGTACAGCAATTTTTCGATCATAATTCTAATATAGTTATAATTGTAAATAGCACACGGTATATTTCTTAATCTTATAATTGTAGTTCATATTTTTACCGTAATAACATATTACCATCATTGCTAAGGGGTAAATACTAATATCCCTAACTAGATAAAAGTATAATAATCGTCATATAACAATAAAATTCCACTAATGAATCAATGTAAGAAGTGTTACCTTAAGCTAACTGCAAATAAAAAATCATAATTCATGTGTTAAAATTTTTAGTATAATAATATTTGATTTCATCGTGTAACCATGAACTATCATTTAGTAATATACATAACATTTAATGATAATGACAGTTAATCTTAGTTAGACCAATCTAATACAAGTAATTATCTCTTACCATTTAAAACTAAAATTACCACTAAAAAATTAATATTATATATATAGATATATAATATTATATATCCCTACCACCAAATGCTAGGCGGGTAAGTGGGAATCAAATGCTACTTAGCGTTAATTTGTCAAGAACAAGATTCGTGCCATCTGTAAAATGGCTTGTTCCCGTCAATCTTTTGATCTTGCCATGATATAACACTAGGCAAGTGAGTGGGAATTAGATGCTGCTTGGCGTTAATTTGTCAGAATAAGATTCATACTATCTGCAATGGCTTGTTCCCATCAATCTGGTGATTGGCTCACAAAATTGACTGATTTTGCAAAATCTACATATATAAGACTAGGCAGATGAGTGGGAATTAGATGCTACCTAGCGTCATTTTGCCGAGAGAAAGAGTCATGCCATCCGTAAAATGACTTTTGCCCATCAATCTTGTGATTGGCTCACAAGATTGATTGATTTTACAAAAAAATTTCCAAGAACATGTTTGACAAATAGGACAGGCGGCCTAATTCCTTAAAATATCCCAAACTTTAGGTCCAATCTCAGCTCTTCCCCAAACTTTTCTTTTTATCTAAAAAGAAAATTTGAAAATTTTACTCTAGTTTTAATTCTGCCCACGAGTCCAAAATTTGCCATTTGTTTCTCCAAAGTTATCGATCTCAAGGCCAACTAGGAGTCTATTATTAGAACTACGTCCCCGACAACACCTTCACCTTCATATAAAATAATAGTAGCCTCTTGATGTTGATAATCTTGAAAAAATCAATGGCAATTTTTGGAAGCGTAAGCAAATTTGGGACTAGAGTGAAAATTGAGATTTTTTTTAGATGAAAGAAATTCAGGACAGGATTGAGATTGGACCAAAAGTTACAGATTTTTTAGGAAACTTTAGTTAATGAATTGGGACTGGACCTAAATTAGCCCTGGGACAGAATGTGAATCTTGAATCTGTTTATCTACCCCTCCTACAGTGAAGTACTCGAAATTAAATCCCAAAATATCGGCAAGCATTTGGTCTTCCAAGAAATCTCGCAACAGTTAAGTTGGTTTTAACAGGGTTGACTTAACCCCCAAAGCAGCCTCTGAAAATATAAAAGAATACTTGCCGATACTTGGATCGTGAATATGTTATCATGTCAAATTCATTCTTTAGGATGATATTGTGACGTGAACCAAACTGGAAATGTATGCATTTGACTAACCAAAAGAGTTTCTGTCCAACAATGGAAATAGTAAATTTTCTGTTCTTCAGGAAAGCCTTTGTCAAAGGGAACTTATTTTCAATATATAAGTCTATATAAACTCTTCCCTTTTTTATGTTTTGTTTTTAATCACCTAATTATAAAGATTAGAATAATTATTGGAGTTTTCTTATCTTTCTGGAAATGGTTGTGTTAGAATTTTAGTAGACTATTGGTACATGCACTTTTTTCCCTTACCTATTGTAAATTGCACAACTGCAATGTTGTACCGAGATTTTACTTTGATTTTAGTTGATTATACATTACTCTCTAACTGAATTTACATTTGCATTAACCTATCAGGACATAAGATTAGCAAAACTTTTTTTTCATTTTATGTACATTATTTCTTTTTGGTAATTACACGTACTTTATCAAATGTATAGTTGATAACGTCTTTATTATTCAGCGGTGCCTTTAGAATTAGCATAGAGATTTTATTCATGGTCTAATCAACGGAACCATAAAGACTATATAGATGTTAGCAACTTCTATTTGTGACAGTTTATGTATACACAATTAATTGCATATTTTTATTTGAATATTTCGACAATTAAATTTCAAAGTTGAAAAATTATAGTTTAATCTAATCAATATTGACCTTGTGGGTTTTTTGCCAGAATATGTTTCTATAATTAAAAGATTGCTTACTTGTGCTCTCCTTTAATTTTTTTACACATTTTTTTCTACAATGCGAAATGGAGGTTGAAACTCTAGTTACACCTTTTTTTACTTTCAAACTCACATCTCATTAAAGGAAACTTCGAGCATTTCTTAATTTTGGTCCACTTGCTATGACATATGAATGTATGATCTATCGCGACTCTCTTGATGGGCGTTAGAGAGTGGTTTTAGAAATAATATCGAGTTGGAGACCAACAATCCTCAATCTGTGTGGTTTCTCTCAAACCCTTAGCTTTCACGAAGTTAGGATTTCCACTTTTGGTTCAATTAATTCTATAAAAATTCTACATGGCATGGAGCCGCTACTAACTTATTGGGTCAATTAGGAGCCAAGTGAGATACCAAAGGATATCTCATTTCCTGCGCAATCAGAAATCTAGAATCAGAGAGTTGATTACATTAGTCATGCAATTAATGCCCTTTTGGTATAAATTAAGGTGTCCACATGATCTATTTATCAAATATGAATCCTAAAGTTCTCGTTCGCTAGGTGTCCATGCAATGATTTTGGTGTTTATTATAATCCTAAGGTATAACATAATCATTTAGTTAGAACAAGCAAACTCACAACACCAAAGCGATATAAAAGACTTGCAACTATTTCGTCGATAACAATAATAAGAGAAAGAGACCCATGAGCTAAATTCAAATAGCATCCAATTTCTTGTCTAAAAGATTAATGTACTAAAACTAAACTATATCTGAGATATTTGCTAAAATCCCTAAACTGTATACACTAACTAAATGAAACTAAATTAAAACTAATATGAAAATCTAAGCTAATCAAGCCCTACTTTTTAAAATATTTTCTATTTTTTATTTTTTGAATTTTTTGAATTTTTATCTTTATTATGTCTATTTTTCATTATCTATTATTTAAGAAGACATAGACTGAACCCATGGGCTCAACCCGCGTGTAAGTTCAGGTTTAGGCTCGCAAGGACGTGGGCCGAGTTTTGGACTCGCCCTGTAGGCAAGGTCAAATTTGAAATTCATTGGGATGGGCTTCACACGGGCTCATTAAAGCCCATTTCCTATAAGAAAGCCCGATTACTCATTTATATTTCTCTTTTTTCCTCTTTCATTATTTCCATTTTTTATTTTTTTATTTTGTTTTTTTCCCCATCGTCCTTCTCTTGTCGTATCTTTTTACTGCTCAGGAACTTCTACCACTCGCACATTTATTCCAAAATACCAAAGCTTCAATCACGATAAATCTATATCTTATACTAAACGAGAATAGCGTGATCTACCCTTAACCACCACCGATCACTGATTTGCCGCCGTTAATCTTCGGCCACACAATTGCACATGGACTCATAGCGAATATAAACATGAAACACTAACACAGTGAAGATCTCAGTCATGAGCATTGCCAGAAACGAGGGCTAGGAGTAATGGCTCCTGATTACATACTCTCATCATTAGATGTCATGGAATATTGCAGGAACACACAAAAATATAGAACAAAAATACAAAGATGTAGTTTGAGGCAGTCTCAGTGATGATGAAATATAGCTGAAATCATGCTCAATAACCAACGAATGATATCTATCGTGTAAGAAACGTCCATGCACACTCAAAATAATCCAGGATTAGAGACAAGTCTACACGAATTTGGTTCAAGCATTTTGTCGAACAGGTAACGAGCATATTTATGAATGTGTTTACACTCAAAGTGAATGAAAGAATAGCATCCCGGTTAACGACAAGCATGTTAATGTTAGAAGAATCACCAAAATATCGCTACTCGGGCTGCCAGAAACTAGATCTTTAGAGTTTTTGTTCTTACTCATAATAAACTGAGATGGAACATATTGAACTCACCTTGTCGGGAACAAATCTCAATCACAGACGCTGATCGAGCTGGCACGAGGGGATTCCAGAACGCATCGCCAGTGAGGAAGAATGCCGGCGCTGGAGCTTGATTGAGAATGCAGCTTTTTGAGTTTCGCGGAAAAAAAAGAAGAAGAAAAAACAGGGTAAAGCAGAGGAGACTCGCGGCAGCAATATAATGCCGGTCAACAACAATGATAACTGCAAGAACTAGCTCAGGAACGGAAGTGATAAGCAGCAAACCACGACGTTGATTAACAATGGAGAAGCATTCTCGAAAAGCTTCTTGAGAGAAGAATTTTCTCTTCTTCTTATTTTTCTATGGAGCCTTCTCGATGAGCCCCTTTTTATTAGGGGCTTGCGAAGGTGGTCCTTTTTCTATTTATGGGTCAATTTGAATTTCCTTTTTCTCAATCGGATGGACTTGGGAACGGCTATGCTTCGAAATTCGTGAATTTTCAGTTCTGTTTGACGCACCTAACGGGTTGAAATATGCAATTTCCAGGCTGAGGATTCGAGCTGCACAGGTTGGCCTCTGATCCTTTATTTAACCGTTTAATTTTTTCTTATAGATTCGTCGACTAAAATTTGGGTGTTGACTTGATCGATTTGAATTACAGGGCAAGATATTCCCCTTTTCTTTTCCTATTCGTGTTTATATTTCGTTAAGTTTAGATATGATCTAAAGAAAAGCATGATTTAAAAGTTTGATCATGCTTCAAAACATGATCCCTTTCTTGCTTTGTAGTCTAAGTAGGACACGGGACAGATTGAGAGAGGTGTTACGTCCAACTCGACAACCCATATCCCATTCCCTCCCCCAACTACTAATAAAGATGTTTATTTATTAAAATATCCCATATATGTAGAATAGTTCAATTTCAGCGACAGTCAAAGTGCAAAACAAATTTTCAGTCATAATTCTAAAATATTTATAATTGTAAATAGCACATGATGTACTTCTTGATCTTATAATTGTAGTTCATATTTCTACTATAATAACATATAATTGTAATTGCTAAAGAGATAACTAATGATATCTCATTGGATAATAGTATCTAATCACCATACAATAATAGATTCAAATAACAAATCAATGTAGGAAGTGTTACCTTAAGCTAATTGCAATTTAAAAATCATAATCCATGCATTAGAAATTTTGGTATAATGAAATTTGATTTCATCGTTTAGACATGAACTGTCATTCAGTAATATGCATAACATTTAATGATTATGACAATTAATCTTAGTCGACCAATTTAATACAAGTAATTATATCTTCTCATTTGAAACTAAAATTACCATTAAAAAATAATATTTTCTAATATTTTAGATATATTTATATATATCTTGGATGAACCCTACCACCAAACATCTTATTTGGGAAAATGCAATGAATGTGATAGTCTTGACATATTGATGCATACTTGATTCGAAAGCTAAATTAAACTTTCCTTGATTTCATAGGAGTGGTGGCTATCATTTACCGAATCATAGTTTTCATCGCTCCCTTTATTATCATTGTAGGTTTTAAACACAAGAAAGTATAATAAAAAAGTTTCATAGGATAGCCGGTTATTCCTTAAATTCTTGGTATAGATGTGGGACATGACAGTTGTCAGGAAAACGAGAATTTGCTAAATATTTTCGCATAATGATGTGCTTTGGGAGTGTTACTATAATGGACTTGACTCACATTTAAGGTTCCATTTGTAGTTATCTGTGTTCTTAGAACTGTGTGAAGGAGATTGAACATGGTGTTATGTCCAATGTTCTTTGAATTGAAAAATCCTCCAGTTTAATGAATGATTATGTCCCATATGATATAACTGACCATTATAAGATAAAATGTCAGTTAGCCTAGTCTGTCATATGTATCGATTTACTTACCTTTTTTGCGCTAAAAATACTTATTGATAAGATAATTGGCAAACGATGAAAATTAATAAGAAAGTATGCACCATTTACTGATTGCGTTAATGAAGATAGTTATAATAGATGAAGTTATGCATCCTTTTTAACGACGCATAGTTATACTCACTTCTCATAAGACTCATATGTTTTAGTTAATTAAATAATTAACCATCTAAATAGGCTTAATTAATTTTAAATTGGATTAAGATTTTCTTTGAGAATATATCCAAACTAGCTTATCTACCATGAAAATGAAAATGATTACAAAATTTCCGTGGAATACAACTCTAATGTCTTAAAGCAGAGATTAATAGGTGATCTATTTGTACCGTGGCTTTGTAAAAATAACTACTCATAATTAGTTTATCATCGAATTACGTCTGTAAATAAATACTTTAAATTATGATATCTTGTGCCATCTCCTTTAACCTTTTATCAATTAGCTCGTTGTTTGAGAATGTAGAAATTTATTCATATATCCATATTTTGCATTTTACGCATAATTGTCAAGAATTCTCCAAATGCAACAATAGAAAATAACAGAAAACAGCGGAATAAATCATCAAATTTATTCCACGTGACGATTATCTATATGGATCAATGCGCATAATTATAACTATTGTGCTTCACCCTTCTGTCCTGCATCATCCAGCATGTTTAGTTTCAAATCACAACGGGCATCGACTTTAGGAACTGATTTCTCCAACTCAGGAATTCTACAACCGAAGCAAACAGATAGCGTGAGACGCAAGAAACAAACTGCTACAAATGAGTGCAGAGGTGTTAACACTCAAGCCATAGATTTATTGCCATCATCTCTGATGTTTTTCTGCAGGCGATCTCCATTGACAGTCACGGGAACACGGCGAAACACAAAGTAAAAATGGCAACGGAAAGATGCGTTCACATTCAATTGTGATAACAATGAAATGTAAATGCAATCAAGGCTTTGCATTACTAAAATGATTAATCTACACCAAAACGCCCTCAGATTGCGCAAAAAACGTAAGCTATTTCGTAACAGTGTCTTAGAGTTATTTTAACAAATAGTTTGTGTGCATCAAGAACATTGAATCTGGTCACGAATTTCCAAGTAATTTTTCATCTAAAACTGACACTGGCACAACAATGTCGTCACATATCATCATCAGGAAACACTTTAGATTCTCAGTAATTTATGCATGAGTGGTATGAACGCAGCTCGGTCTTGTATCTCACGAGAACAACACAGAACTGGGGATGATGAAGTTACCAGGTTAACAGGATGAGATAAAACAAATATGATGTTGTCAATCGAAATCAAATCCAGTAGAAGCAACTCAAGCGAGATCCGAGCACTTCGGTCTTCCCGGTAGGGAAACAAAGCAAAACAGAGAGCCCACTGCTGAAAGTTTAAGGCAGCGAACAGCAATGGCGGCAATAGATATTAGTCGCCTGAATTTGATGAATAAAGTCTGCAAAGTGAAATAAACCAATGTGATCGTTTTCTCCATACTTCCCGCAGCTTCAAAAAATAAAAATAAAAAAACGATTCTCTGTTTTCCGATCCTATCATGGCCCACCTCAAAGCAGTCGGAGATGGAGGGGCGACAGTCAACGGAGACAATCGGCAGTGGCAAACAGCGTCCAGAGGGTGATGGTGAATGAAATCGATGAAGGAGCCTCCGAAAATTCAGGAAGAGACCGAGAAACCGGTGTTACTGACTGTACTGAAATCAGGAACGGAAGGAAGGTAGAGGGAACTTAGCTTTTGCGGCGATCGAACAATGAAGAACTGAGTTCCGATCATCTGAGCAGAACTGAGGAATGTCGGATTCAGGATTGGATATCGTTGAAGACTGGATCGACTTGGAATAGCCAGAATTCGCTGCTTCTGTAGGAGCTATGGAGTTCTAGAGAGCTATCCGTGAACTCAGTGTTACAAACTGTTCTGAAATCAGGAACGAAAGGAAGTCTATTTGATTCGATTATTTTTAGAGTGAGAACCGAATGCATGAACGTGGGTTTTCACGCACACCGTTCCTTCAGGCCACTCGTGCATTTCATCTAGAATTCAGATCGCAACAACCTTCTCTCTGTTAAACCCAAAAAGGAGAGTACTCTGTTCTGTGAAATTTTCCTGATTTTTGAAAATATTAGATTTTTCTGTTTTTTTTTTTAGAGAATAGGGAAATTGTGGAAATTATGGATGATGGTTTTCTCGACATCCAAAAATTTTCTAGTCAACGTGGTGTGTTCCAATATATGTATATTAATTATGGAAAATTCTAATTCATAGCCTTCGAAGAAAAAATTGTGAAATGTAGGTGCAATTATTGGAGAAAAAAGTTAGCATGCGCAATATTTGCAAAAAATATATAATTACCAATTTTCTAATATTGTGCAAAGAATTATTTTTTTTCAGATTGTTCACACAGTTTAAGTAATTTTCGGGTCATTGGGGGTGCATATCAAGGCCACAGACTTGGAATTGAGGATAGGAGGGCATTCAAGTAATTTCCATCGGAACAGTAGTTTTTTGCCCAAGTTGAGTCAGCCATTGTTTAGAATGACTAATTTCTACGAACGGTATTGAATTATGTTTAATCGAGGCAAGTAACTTCTACGACTATTATATTTTGTAAAAATATTGCATGACATGATTTGTCTAGAAAAAGCTATATTGTGACATGGCATGTATTTTTGAAGCATATTAATAAATATTAATTTTATGGCACACTCTTTTTAGATCAAGCATTGGATACTTTTGAGTCTATGATTTGGAAATATTTTAAGCTGAAATGCTACTTATGTATATAATGTGTGTGTGAGCACACAAATCAATATTGTTTCGGGGCTCAATCTAGACCAATGTGATTTAAAATGTTTATTCATACCTGATGTGATTTTCAGGGCCTAACCGACAATATTTTTGGGTTTTATCATGTGGAGAAGTGTGACTATAAGGTATTTTTGACATTGAGTTTGATATATGCTGATTATAGTGTGTGGGTGATATAGTGTGAATTTATGATTTATTGAATTAAGCATTCTACTTTTTACATGGGAAAATGCAATTAATGCGGTCGTCTTGATATATCAATGCAAACTTGTTTTTAGAGTTACATTATTCATTGCTTTATCGCATAGGAGCAACGCCTGTCATTTATTAGCCATGGTTTTCCTCACCCATTTTTACTACCATTTTAGGTTTTACAAATGAGAAAGTTTAGTCGAATGCACATGAAGAGGGATTCGAGAGTGGAATTGGAATTTACAATAGACTATTTGAATAAACTTCATCAAATTCGATTTTTGAATTTCTGGTAATTGGTTAGTTCTTGATTCACTAGACTCTATTATAGTTATCATCCAATGAAAGGTTTTGCTTAGTCTACACACATACACATATGGGTTAAAAGGCTCGATTCTTCATTTTTTTTTTCTTTTTTTAAGTTGGATGGCCATTCCCTAAGTTCTAGATTGCATATGTAGATTGATGCACTAAGGGACTATTACTTGAACAAACTTGACACATCTATAGTTTTCGATGTGTTCTTTGTAAAGGAGAATGAACTTAGGAGTTATGTCAAAAGTTCTTTGAATTGAACATCTTCCAATTTAATGGAGGAAATAATAAGATAAAATGCAAATTGGCTTTTGAAGCGATAAGCTCCAGAGGATAGAGGATCTAGATAAATAAAAATTGCCTTACAGATCTCTTCGCACACTAGGCCATACCACAACTTATACATTTATGCAATGTACAATCTTATATTTACGCATCTTATGTAGGTCACTCTATTTTCATAAATATCAAAAGGATTCCATGCGGGGGAAAAATGTCAGACATTCACCTCAATTTTTTGGCATATAGAATTTGGACACAATATTTTACCATTTCTTTTTCCTATTTCCATGATATCGATTAGTTTGGAATATCCTTTTTAACTCAAAATCATAACTTCTCTTTATCAATTTTCAGAAAATAACTTATTTCTATTATCAAGTCTGATTATCATTTTTATCCCCCAACATATTCCGTTTCTAATCTGGCTCTATTCAGTAGCTTCACCTTCGATTCTTTTGGAATTGTCACTGAAGTCTGTTCCCTTTAGATTGTCAAACATCTCGCTGGATTGTACTTTCTCGCTTCTGCTCCGTTATCCAGTCAGAGTGCTCGAATTTACTCACAGCTCATTCGATTCTCCTTCACCGGCTTTGATCATTGCTTGCGACACGTCCAAGACTTTCTCTGGTTAGTTGAACTACCGATTGTGACCGATAATCGCTCCTCTCTGAGACAAAAGCTCTTCGCTCTGTTTTGAGTGTTACGCATGTAAAATAGAAACCAAGAGCTTTGTCGTAGACGTCTGAGATTATAGTAATAACTACGCTTCAGTCTTGATAAGCTTGTACTGATTGGGTCGTGATTCTCGCTATCTCATGGCAGCATTGTGCCATTTAATCGAATGCACAACGACTGTTTGGTGAAATGCCCCAGACGTATTGGTATAAATATGACTTCGAATCTGATTGAGATTGACTTGTCTGCTTGAACAATTCACTGTACCAGCTGTATAGGTTAAGTAAATCTAAATTGATATTCACTTTTGAGTCCATTCCAGAAGGTCTCAGCCTTGATAGGCTTTTGGTGTTCTAAGGCGATTAGCTAAATATGTTAGTGCTTAATTGTAAATACTCGTCATGGTCGTTGGTGTGTTCATGAAGCATAGACTGATCATGTAGACTAATACATTGGAGCACAGATCCCTTTTGCTGTTCATATCTTTTCCAATAGTGAATTCCGGATCATGTCTTCTCTATGAGTGGATGTAAAATGCAATGCAAATTTGTGTTTGCGTTCGTGCTGGATCGTGGTTGTTGTTTGCTGGTTATACGTTATGTAATGATGCTGGGGTATCACTTGGAGCTCTTGCATGAACTTTCTTGTCGGTTCTAGATTAGTTTATGTTCAATTGAAAGCTTCGTTAAGGACCCAGTTTAATAGGTGAAGATAGGAAATAATGTCCATCGATGAGTGGATTGATGCTGTATTTCCGCTGGGGATGAAGGAATTGGGTTTGGTGTCTGAGGTAGGTTAGTCTGGCAAAGAGCAAGAAAAGGAAGAGATGAAATTGATTCACCTAGACAACTAACTAGAATTTTTGTTTGGGCGTGAGAGAAAGATAAAGAGAAGGTTCAAAGGAAAGAGAAAAAAATTGAACACCGTGTGTCTGGGATGGTGATCTGAGAAAAGGAAAAAATAATAAATAATAAATATTAAATATTAAATAAATAATAAATAAAAAATTGGAAAATGATTAGGAAAAATAGGTCTTGATTAGGTTTAACTTATTCTTATTAGTTTATATCACTTTCTTCCCAATTTAATTGTGGTCCTAACTCCTAACATCATCTCTCATAATCTGTGGGATATGTAAAAGATTGCATCCAATTTAATAATTAAGCAAGTTTATGTTGATATATTGCTCTAGCATTTTAAATTAATGTTAAGGAAAGTGGGAGGGAATAGAGTTTTGTAGTGATGTGACTCAACCATTAAGCTCCATTAACCTAACTTTGGTTTTGCAAATGACACATGACGAAATAGGAGAAGAGAAATCATGATGATAAGAGTTAGTTTTCTTAGGATTTATTTGTTTGTGCTTTTTAAAAAGTTGGAACAATTTTTATTTCTTATTAAAATTAATTATGTTATTTAAATATAAAAAAACTTGCGAAACATTAACGGAAATAATGTATGAATATTTACGTGTTGTCAAAATTTCACATGTTTTGAGCCCTAAAAATGTGAACATGTGTCGGAGATAAGATGCTTGTGAAATTTTATAAAAAAAAAAAAAAAAATGGTTAAAATATGTCAAAGGAAAAAAAAAACTGATAAGAAATAGCCCATAGTTGTTCCGAGGCTTCGATATAAACATGATGTCTGGAACTTTAACATTCATCTCAAGGCAGTATTATACACAACTCATGAATGGTAAAGTTCTAAGGGCAATCAAGATGCTCATTGTCAAATCAGTAGTAGCAAATCATTGCAATAAGCTCTGTCATATCTAACAAAAAACAATTCAATTTCTGAAATTTGAGCTTCGAACAGGAAATTTTGAAACTTCTAAAAGAGATTTAAATTTGAAAAATAAGAAATCTTGTCACCTTTAAAGAAAATTAGAAGATAGCAACAAATCTCAAAGAAATTAACTTGATCTGGGTAACAATTAGGCTCAATGTAAAAGCTGGGCCATGCCCAAGATTATCAATTGATCACATTTTCTTCGCGGCTTACCCATAGCTATCGAAACTCCTCCAGCCCAACGCATGGACCAGCGACCATATCTAGTCAGGATTTGATGATATTAAGATATGATTGCAATAAAGCTTAGTCTCTTTGGAGATAAAAAAAAAAGAAAATTTTTTTGCCAAATAACCTATTTCGTGTATTTCAATATAGAAGAAGAAACCAAGAAGAACCCAAGGACAACAAATAAAAGTGCTGCTTACTCACCAAAAAGAAGAGAAGAGTTACAAGTTTAGAGGCGACAATAGGGTCACACGGGCCTTGAGCCGTTGCTCGGGCCAATTGGAGGGGCATTCTTACTTTCAGGGATGCCTTTACCTATTGCCTATTATCACTTCATTAGTAATTATCTTGGTAAATTACATAATATGTGGTCAAATAAATCAGAGTGTTCTTTGATAGACGCCACGTACAAATTAGTGTTATAGATCCAGTATGGACAGGAGTTCCTCGTGGATCGCAATGGGCCCTTCCTTTCGACTTATCATTATAATCCTATGTGAGATTAAAATTAAGTAAATCCACCGCGTATCTTGATATACAAATCATCCACCGAGGAACTGTTGTCCGTGTGAAAAGGAGGGAAACAGAGAACCTAAGAATAGCCAAAGCAATGTGAAAGCAAATGCATTCGTCCCACTTATACCAAGTTCAAGCAAGGGACAAGCAATCCTTTCCTTGAAGCCATAAGCGGATGATTCTTCTGTTTCAGTACGCAATTAATGAACAAAATACATATATTGATTCTACGCGAACACATTGAGACAAAGTTATTTCCAAGGGAAGCAAACCAGAAGCCGCTATTCGAAAGAGACATTTCGTCGCTTCATCTGTTCAGAGTTTTCCCGGTCAGCTTCCAGTATCATCGGTTGTGTAGGCGTTTTACTCCGAAAGGCACGCCCTCTTCGTCTCCCGCACCATATGCCTCTCCAGCTCGTAACTGGGACGAGTCATCGTAACTCGAGATCCCATCCTCGAACTCCCAAAACTGATCGATCCTAGCCGACTGGGACGCGAACCGTAGCGACTCGGCCTTGCTCCTCGCGACTTTGCAAGTCGAAGCTGTGGTTGAGGGCGGGAGACTGAGGCTCGTTGTATGAAGCCTCTAGAAGGCACCCACGCTCCGATTCCGAGTCCTCAGACTCCAACCTGAGCTCGGACAACGAGGCTGCTGCGATCTCATCCTGGAAGCTCCACATGACAAGATCTCGGCCCCAATCTCATCTGACCCGTCGTCTCTGACTCGCATTAGCACGAACCTTTTATAGCGGAGACAAAAAGAGAGAGAAAAAAATGGGACGAGGGATAGAATGTAAAGTTTGGGCTCGTGGAATGTGAATGCTTAGCTCGTCACGGGACGTCTTGCTATCTTCTTTTTCTTTCTTTTTTTATTAATTTTCTTTTAGCTCCTTTTTTTTTTTTCAGAAATAAATGATCTGAATTTTTTTTAAATGATTACTTATATTGCTTAAAATAGTTAATCAATGACTAATATTTTCATTATAAATAATAATTTATATTTAAAATTTTTTGTGGATGATAAAAATATTCTTCGTTAATTTATTTTTATAAGCGATATAAGTGATTATTTTGAGGAAAATAATTTTTGAATCGTTCACTTTCTTTATTAAAAAAAAATGGAGTCTTAGCTTTGTGTTTATTGCGTCACATAATAATCTCTCATTTTTTCTAGCATATTCAATTTGGACACAATCTTTTACCATTTATGTTTCCTATTACAATGATATTGATTAGTTTGGAATATCCTTTAATTCAAAATCATAACTTTTCTTTATTAATTTCTACAAGACAACTTATTTATATTATCACGTCCCGCTCTCATTTCCATCCCCTAACATATTCCTCTTCTAATTCAGCTCTAGTCAACATACAAAATCAAACCTAAAATTTCCTATTTAATCATACTATTAGCTACCTCTATCTTTTAATATAAAGCTATTTTATTTTATTTTTTGCATTCTCTAGTAAAGACTAATGTATAAACTTTCTATCATATTTATTAGCCGCCTCTATTGCACTTTCATATTCTTTATGAGCCACCATCAATAATCATCAATTATGCACGCCCTACGTCTACTTTTGTGAAATTGCAACATGCTCACTGTCATTCGACACCTGAATTCTTTACATTCGAATATGCATTTTTTTATAATAAAAAAAAAGATAATGAATGTACAATAGAGAATAAAAAAACAGATAATAATAATTATATTAAAAGAACAAACATCAATGAAAGATCCATCTATGGAGTCCGGCCACATTCATTCCGTTTGTGGGCTTCAAGGCAATCCAGTCTCATCACCCCCAAATTCACAACTCCAAGACAAACACTCAATTTGGGGGAAATCCAAATACCGTCAAGAAGAGCTCGTGATCATGATCATCTTCTTCCATTGGAAGCCTTCGATTCCCTCAGAGATCAATCGAAATCGGAGCGGAGATGGTGGGAGTCGTGCGAGAAGCGAGCAAGAGGCGACCGGATGCTGTCCGGACGCAGGCAGTGATCGTGAGCTCTCGCGAGAGGATTGACGACGTCGGCAGGAGAAAGGAGAAGTGAAAAGGCCTCTCTCTCGATCCTCTTACGTATTCGAGAAGTCTTCTCCCCGGCTGATCGGCGCCGGAATCCGCCTCTTACCTCGCCACATCCAGTGCTCTTCGAATCGCGATGTTCTCGCGCAGTTGAGCTTCGAATCCGTGTGCTTCATCAATGGACTCGAGTTTATTGAACCATGGAAGTCCTTCAAACCTTCGACAACTTGGAGCCTTGGAGCTTTCAGTTTTCATTGACGCGTGTAGAAGAGAAACCGAGAGCTTTGTTGTTGCTAGCATGAACATTGTTCACGCCTGAGATTATATTAGTAGTAACTTTCGATTCAGTCTTGATGATCTCGTACTGATTGGGTTGCGATTCTGACTATCTTGTCGCTTCATCCTGCCGTTAAATCGAATGCACATCAAGTGTTTGGTGAAATGCCCAAGTCATATTAGTATAAAATGACTTCGAATCTTACTGAGATCATCTTTGTCTGATCGAATGACTTATACCGTACCATTTGGATAGGTTAAGTAAATCTAAATTGATATTGATATTCGCTTTTGAGTCAATTCCTGAGGGTCTCAGTCTAGATATGCTTATGGTGCTCTAATGATGCTGAGGTGTTAGTTGGAGCTCTGGGAAATTTCACCATGTTCAGTTTGTGCCTTTATTTGTACAATATGATAAAGATAATCACCCCATCTTCTTGTCATAATAAGTATCTTAATTAGAATGCATGAATTTTTCATTTTCAAAGAGTTTGAAAAGATGTTATTTCTACTTTTAATTAACGTAACTAGTGTTGTAGGGGCACATGCTAACAAGGTTCATTACAATTTTTAGAATGCTCGTTGGCCAAATCAGCTAAACAACGATTGTTATCAGGATCACATCCAGCTGATGGAGCTACTATTAATATAAAATGAAGATAGTCACAATTACAATCTCTTATTGTCTTATGTCTTCACCGTGTTATTGAGAGAGAGATGAAAAGTAATCTTGCAATCCTTAATAATTCAGGAGAAATTAAAATAAAGGAAGAAACAATATTATAAAAAACAACAGATGCCGTGAGGAGAGAGGGTGGCTGGTTAAGCTGCCACCACCCCTCTAGATGTTGTTAAATGCTAGAACTGTTCTTGATTGGTGTGCTTCACAAACTTCAAGGGTTTCAAGATCCTCAGTCAGTTTGGGGGGATGATTGTCTATAGTATATGTGCGCACGTTTGCATTACAATGTGATGTGCTTGATCGACATTTGACGAATGGTGCATTTCGTGTTGCGAATCTGCTTTTGATTTGCTTAGAATTTTTTTCACCTAGCGAAAGGGTGTGAAGGAGTGAACTACCAAGTGGGAGTTTAATACCCATTAGTAGTGTTTGCTTTTCAGTCATAGCTAATGCTCATGGATTTCTCAGGAAATGGGCCTAAGAGGACTAACCCAACTACTAGGGATTGACCTAGTCAACTACTACCACAATTCCAACTACCAGAAGCGGGGTATGTCCATGTGGCCCTTGTAATAAAATTTTCCAGATCTGTTCAAATCGAGACCTCTTGTGGAATCTCATCATGGATACACCCAACCATTGAACTACCATGCCTGTGGTTGCTATGCTTAGAATGATTCATTGGATTTGGTTTCGACTCTAATTCAAAGTAGAAGAACAGATTAGTATTCTGTCTGTTCTATTGTCCTTACGGATTTTTTGGTTTTAGTGTAGAATATGTGACAATGCAACAACAACTACTGATAATCCTGATGCTGCTTTCTTTTGGGCCTAGTGGCAGAACTAAATCGCGCAATGGTCAGTGATAGATTAGAATGTCTAAATCAAGTTCTTGGCTATATAAGAATAATGCTTGGTGTACAGACACAGTTTACAGAATTGGTATACATATGGCAGACTCCTATTGAGTGTTGACTATGATCCATTTATTTAAAGGACCACTTGCAGTTGGCCAATTCACTTTGTATTCAAATTTTGTAGACTAGTTTAAGTAAATCTATCATGACTCTTTCTATATTGACAATACCGTTATTTTTTTAAGTAATGTTGCTTATGTCTCGAGTCCTTGATTCTCTGATATTTAGCTTTAGTTACAATGACTGATTTATTGAGGTTTCTACGTTATCTTGCCTACTTTATTTTCTTATTTAAGGTGCAGCTTTAAAGACTGAGGAATGCTTGGTGCTTATGTGGGAGGGAATTTCAATGGGGGTGGGGGAAGAAGATTTTTAACAGGAACCCTATGTGGGGTTGGAGTTTGATACCGCAGATGATGCTCATATATTCTGTGGCAATATTGCATCACGAGTGGGTTTTAGAATACGGTCTGGTCTATCGATTGCAAGTGGATGGATCAGTTTGTAATAGGAGATTTGTGTGCTAGAAAGAGGGTTTCAGATTAATTCAAGGACAGGATGCCCTGCATTCATAAGGGTGAAAATATCTGACTCTGGCAAGTAGGTCCTTGACCAATTTGTGAAAGATCACAGTCATGATCTCAACGTTTGTGAGGAGAATCATCCTGCCAATTCCTTGTGCAAAAGTTCAGCAACAACTGCTAAAGTAGTTGATTTGTGCCGTAAGCCACAGATAAAACAGCTTGATGTTGTTGATAATGGATGCTCATCTTCTTCAAGTATTGTCAAAGCCAAACACATTAAACCGGGGGCAGATAAAGGACAAGTGAAACTTGAGCCCTATGTGGGTCTAAGTTTGATTCAACTAGTGAAGCATACCAGTATTATGATACATGTGCTGGGAATGTGGGATTTAGAGTTCTTATCAGTCAGTTGTTTCGATCAAAGAATGATGGTTCAATTACTTCTTGGATATTTGTCTGCTCAAAAGAAGGATTTCAGCATCCTTCTAGGGTTGGGTGTGGTGCATTTATGAGGATTAGGAGGCACGATGATGGAAGGTGGATTGTTGATCGTTAACAACTAGAGCATAACCATGAGCTTGAGATGCAAATGAAAGCCAACAGAGGTTCAGCTTCTAGGAAACTTTTAGATGAGATTAATGAAACATCGGAAAAACTAGACATTGCTAAAAAGCACAATGGGAGCCTCGTAAAGAAACATCGTGCGAACAACATAGGAAGTGATTGGTATACCGTGCTTCATAATTACTTTCAGAACCGACAGGCTGAGGACATCGGATTCTTTTATGCTGTCGATGTACAGATGGGTTGCTGTAGAAGTCTTTTTTGGGCTGATGGCAGATCTAGGTTTTCCTGCAGTCAGTTTGGTGATGCCATCATTTTTTATACCTCCTATAAGCAAAACAATTATGTGGTGCCATTTGCTACTTTTGTTGGTGTTAATCACCACAAGCAGCCGGTTCTTCTTGGATGTGCTCTAGTTGATAATGAATTGAAGGAGTCCTTCATATGGTTATTTGAGACATGGCTCAGGGCAATGGCTGGGTGCCATCCCAATTCGATAATAGCTGATCATGATGATTCCATTCTGCAAGCAATTGCACAAGTTTTTCCTTCAAGTGATCATCGATTCTCAATGTAGCAAATTAAGACAAAAGAACGTGAGCATTTGAGTCCATTGAGTAGCGATTGTAAATATGAATATGAGAAATGTGTTTATCAAAGTCATACAGTTGGTGAATTTGATGCCGCATGGGATGCTCTTCTCAGCAAATATAGCCTGAGGGAAGCTTGGCTGAAGGAAATGTATGAAAAGCGTGAAAACTGGGTTCCACTGTACTTACGTGGAACATTTTTTGCTGGAATTCCCATTGATGGTCTAGATGCTTTTTTTGATCCATATTTAAATTCTCAAACGTCACTTGAAGAATTTGTCGTGAGATATGAGCAATGTTTGGAGCAACGTCGTGGCAATGAAAGGAAAGAAGATTATAATTTATTCAACTTGCAAGCATATTTGCAGACAAATGAACCTATGGAAGAGCAATGTAGGAGGCTTTATACCCTTTCTGTTTTCAAAGTTTTCCAGAGGGAACTTTTACAAAGCTACAGTTATCTGGGTGCCAAGATTCACGAACAAGGGGCCATCTGCAGATATTTGATCTGTAAGTGTGGCAATGAGAATGAGAAACATATTGTTACCTTTTATTCATCCAATCTCGATGTGAGTTTGTGGCTGTCAAATATTTGAATCAGAGGGTGTATTGTGTAGATATACTTTGAGATTGTTCCAGATTCTAGATATTAGGGAGCTTCCATCTCGCTACATCTTACATAGGTGGACGAGGAGTGCTGAGTATTTTACTGTTTGTGATTTTGAATCAGGAGGTAGCTCCCATGAAATTAAGGCTAAGATGGTCTGGAGTCTTCGTGAAATTGCTGCCAAATATGTAGAGTTTGGTGCCACATCTTTTGAGAAATACAAACTTGCTTATGAAATTATGCATGAGGGTGGGAGGAAACTTTACTGACAGAGGTAAGAATAGGATAATTTTGTAGTTTGGAGTGCATCTATAGTTTCTTTTCCAGCAGGCCTGACTTTTGTAACTAGAGGGCATCAACTTGTTTTATATGGTATAAAAGCTTTCTCAATTAGAAGTGAAATTATGTGGATACGAAATTATGCATTCTACTAATTCTTTTTGTTGGTTTCTTCTGTTTATCTCACCTCAGAGGCTAGGGGTAAGGGAGGCGATAAATTGAGAAGAGCGAACAAAGAACTATGCTTAAAAATAGTACCTTCAGTTTCAAAAGGCAAATTTCAAAAATAATGTCTAGCGGGGGGAAGCCATCACAAGCTCCCTGACCGTATGTCCTTGAGAAGCTGACCTGATATTTGAAGAACCTGTAGACCTGTGCTCTGGTGTAATTTCCTCCAGGTTATCCAGTCTCTCTCTCTCTCTCTCTCTCTCTCTCTCTCTCGCTCGTGTGTAACTTTGGCAAAAGGAATGGGAGACATGGATGACTCTTAGTTTTGGTGCAGAAGTTAGCAAGAGACGCCTGCTGGTCTGTCCTTTTAATTAGCTAATCATAGTGAGGTTAATGATATACATGAGCAGTGGTGATTTGCATTTTTTCCTCGCCTGTATAATCTGACGTGAGCCTAAAAGGAAAAGCGAAGCTCATCTAACATAAATGTCTGATTCAATAATCAATCGCAATCCAGCACCTCAGTTGTAGTTGCAGAAAGTTACCTGGGATTTTTTATTTGGTAATTATTTTTCCAGCAATATTTGGAAATGCCATTTGACATTGCATGATGTGGCTGATTTCTTGTACCATTTCTTGTATTTCATCTTATTTCTTGGCCATACATTTTCTTTCCCTATGTGGCTTTAATAGGACTTATCATAGCTGACAATCTTCTGTTATTCAACTTTGTTGAAATGTTTTACTATATCGGAGTGTGTCGAATAACTCTCGTAGTACAGATTTGAGTGCGAAGAACAATATTGATGAAGACATGCAAAATGAAATATCTCACAGAAGTATAGTAGATACTCTCAATCGTATGTGTGATAATGGCTCACAAAGCAGCATAATTTGTTCATAAAGATGCACGGGTAGCTCTTTAATGGATATCTATCCATTAGCATTTAAATATATGAGGAAACTAGGGCAGTTGCAACTGTGCTGGTAGATAGATTTGTCCTTGTGGCAACAGAAATGAGCTTCTTCTTGTTATAGCAAGTTAGGCTACTCTCACCAGGAGAAACCATGAGAGAATATTTGGCTGAGGGACCAAGTGCCATAAGTAGCTAGCTTAGAGTTGAACTTGCTTATGGGCAGATAAGTAGCTCAGTGTTGCCACTGACATGTAGCTTAGACTACTGAGGCTGAAGCTGATGTACAGCACCTGTAATGAGACAAGATTCAGAAATGCATGAATTGAGATTCGCCTGATCGAGTGCTTCACAGAGTCCATGTTCACATCATAAATGACAAGCTAGAAAAATTTTAGGAACACCTTAGTATTGTATGATATGTTAACATTGTCTCTTGATGCCTCGACTTGAAACCTTGAGGTTGAATATTATTTGAGATCTAAACATACCTAGTGCTTTGTAAAAATCATAGATCAACAATGAATCATGATCTCCCCTAGTTAAATTTAAGTTACATTTTCTTTTCAGTTGTGTAGTCTTAACTAGGCTTGATACACTTCAATCGAAACTTGCTGACATCGTACAAAGAGACCAGATTTCTCGTTATTTTCGTGAATTTTTCTTTTTGGCCAATGTCAGAGTATGTTTTGATTGTTGGATCACTGGCTATGCATCTCCTTAAGAGCATCCCAATAAAGCAGGTGACTAATGCTATTCTGAAAAGAAAACTGAGTCCTTGAACCACCCTTCTTGTGAGGCTGTATAGGGTATGTTTATTAATCCAAAATCCTGAATGATGATAGAAACATGAAAAAGAGAACAGAACAACTGTGGCTAGAATTTTATTGGCTAAGTTACAAACTAAAAAAAAGTTTCAAGCAGAAAGAATAAGAACTTGAAAGGGTATTGAAGCATGTTTTGGTGAAGCTATTTCTTGGAATTGGCTCTGCAACTTGTGTCGGTCTTCTTTGAGAAAGGTATTGCCTACTTGTCCAAGTTTGTTATGGGTTAGGATAGTCTAAGACTTTGAAGTGATCTGTCTGTGCTTCATTTTCTCTTTGTTTTTCTTTAGCTTTAGCAACATAAAATGCTTTCAAGTTCAATTGTTCTAATTTTAGTTTAAACTTCTAAAGGAATTTGTAGGAGTCAGCGGCCGTGGCTTTCTTAGAGTAATTGAATAGGCAAGACATGATCTTAGGGTTGTCAAGATGATTGCAATAACTACTACTTGTCGGAAGGCAATGGCCCGAGTCCTGCTGAATGCTGCTCTTTGGGGTCATCTCTAGCTACCTCTTACCATGGAAATTGTTTGGCTGTGCTCAATGGGGAGACTATCATGAGCCTGTTGGAATAGTCGGGTACACTGGAATACTAAACACCAAAATTACAAAACGCTAACAGAGAATCAGCAAGAAACATGTTGCAATTTTTTTAACTGTAAAATCCTATGAAGTATGTAATTCATTTCAAGCATCATTACTAATGTCAGCCAATGGCATTACTAGTTCATCTTGGTTTGGCCGCTGTATTCTAGGGTTGTGCCGTTGAAGTGAGATGTTTTAGCTTCATCGAATTTGGTTTATATTTGGGCAATGCAAGAATGATTGAGATGGTCGAGTCCAGTGAGTACGGTGGATGGTGAAAGAACATGGTAAAGCATCGACACATTGTAGAGTTAAGAAATTAATGCTTCGGGGGGTTGGCTATAGGGAAGAGACTTGGTCTCAAACTTTGGGATTAGCAAAAGAGAAAAGGAGAAGAAGGATACTAGAAATGTCAAAAGTTGTGTACGGTATTTACTTTAGTGCCAAAAGTTTTCCCTGGCTCACTTAAGTGTCAAATCAAAGAAAAAATGATCATTTAAGTACCTTCAATGAGAAACTTTGGTTAGAGAAATTACATAACTTTTATAATTAAAAATTTTATTTGAGGTGACAATTTTTTTGATACTGAAGTGATCACTTTTTCATTGAAATTGACACTGAAGTGATCATTTTTCAATGATCACTTTTTTAATAACAATGATCATTTTTTTAATAACAACTAGCATTGAAGTGATCATTTTTTAGTCTGTTGCACGACGTTGTTTTGGGGTTATATGTTAATTAGGCACCCTGTCAAGCCACATAAGATTGAGAAATTTATAAAATATGGTCATGTTGGATTTCCAGTGACTCAAATTGGAGTTGAAACTTAAGTAATTGTTTTTTTTTAGGTGGAACTTAAGGCGCGTTTGGCTGCATCCTATTTGTTCCCGGAACAAAAATTTCTGTTTTTTTGTTCCTTAACAAAAAAAAACAAGAAACAAAAAAAAAAAACTTGTTTCTTGTTTAAACACAAATGAGAAACACTTTTTTTTTTCTTTTTTCTCTTATTTTCTTGTTCTTCTTTCTTTTGGCCGGTCGTCGGCCTCGGCCATGACCGGCGACCGGCCGACGAGGGCTGGCGGCCTCGCCCGGCCACGGCGAGGCTCGCCCGTAGGCGGGCGAGGCCGACCTCGCGCCGGCCCGGGCGAGCTCGATCTCGCCCGAGATCCGGCGAGGCCGAGCTCGCCCGGCAGCCGGCGGGCCTTGGCCTCGCTGCGGTGGCCCGGCGAGGCCGCGCCTCGCCCGCCGCCGGGGGCGAGCTCGGCCTCGCCGGATCAAGGCGAGGCCGACCTCGCGCCGGCTGGGCGGCTCGATCTCGCCCGGATCCGCCTCGAGCTCGCCCGGGCCGGCAAGGCCGAGCTCGCCTAGCGGCCGGCGAGCCTCGGCCTCGCTTCGCGGTGGCCCGGCGAGGCCGCACCTCGCCCGCCGCTGGTGAGCTCGGCCCTCGCCGGCCAAGGCCTTGGCCGGCGACCGGCCAAAAGAAGAAAAAAAAAAATGAAAAAGGAAAAATAAGAAAAAAAATAAAAGAAATAAAAAAATTATCCAAATTTACCAAAATGTTTCGTTTATTTTTTATTCCTGAACGAGTTTTTACCAAACGCGTATTTTTGTTGAAAATTGTTCGGAACATGCAACACTTTTTTCATTTACGTTCGCAGACGATTTTTAAACAGAAACACAAACAAACGCGTTAAGTGATCCAAAAAGTTTTTGACATTAAAGTGTACTGTACACAATTTTTGGCATTTTTAGTGTTATTTCTTTAAGAAAAATGTAAGGTTTCTATTTGAACATGACAATAGTAGAGAGTGAATGAGCTTTTGAAAGAGTTGATCAAGCTTGTGGGGATTATATGACAAGAACCTTATCAATGAAGATTGCAGGCTCAACTTTAGTACCTGGAGAAGGATTTACACGCTCTTGTGCATTAGGTATGATTTAACATTCCTTTCTGAATTCATACTGTGATGCCAATCAAGAGTACTGCATTATTTTCATCTTGTATTCTAGGATGATCTACTGCGTTATTTTATCTTCTACTGCATAATTGATGAAAAAATAACTTGTATCTAAAGAAAAACGTGTAGCATCTCTCCCCCACCTCCTCCACACCCCCCCCCAACCCCCGGGCCAAAAAAAAAAAAAAAAAAAAAAAAAACAAAATATGTGCAATTTTGCTGTCATTTTGTGAGACAATACTAGATTTTTTTGCCACCAATCATGATTCATTACATTGATTTATTTTTTTTAAAGTTAAGATTCATGCCCATTTTGTTTTTTGGATGGATGATTGAAGTAAGTTTTGCAAGAAAAATTGCCTGAAAAGTTAGGAAAATAAGCAAGAAGTTTCTTTTTTCATGGGCTCATAAATTCGACACAAGATACGATACCGACAAATGTAAATGGACTTGGTTTTAAATCTACGACCTGAAAAATCGAATCACCAATTTCTCAGTGCTTTGTTTGTTTCCACATCCTACACATGAAAGCTTTCTTTTAATTGATTTCAGTATGATGATACAAAAATTGTAGAGATCAATAGATGGGCTTTGGCAACCGAAGAAAATATCATATCAGCAAAAAGTTTTGGGTAATCCAGGATGAAATCGTGACCATCAATCTCATTTATCATGTTGGTCCTTCCCCTTTATTGCATAGTATAATTGTCACTCTAATTTCCGCACAAGAAAAGAGAGTGAAACTGCTGTCTCTTGAAAGAAGAAGCTTCAAATCAATCCCACCACATACCAACTATACCCAAAAGACGTACATATCTATGCCAAAAGCTAATACCAATAAAATTTAGCCTGATAATTCGCACGTCGAAGCTTCTCTTTTTATGCGTCACGGGAAAAGGAACCTGAAACGGTAAAGAAAAGGAGGTAATAAACCATAGTTGGGTGAGTGATAATTATCTCTTTATGTGGTTAGGCATCAACTATGCTCATTTTATAAGCATTGCCTTTGCTAAAAACAGTTAACCAAACTTATACAGCCAAAGGAAAATACTTGTATTAATAGATCAAGATATTTACTCAACAAAGCAATTTGGCATAAAAAAAAAAAAAAAAAAAACTAGATAGGCGATGGAATGTTAAATCAACAATAGGAGTGTTTGCTTTTCAGTCATGGCTAATGTTCATGGAGTTCTCAGGAAATGGGCCTAAGAGGACTAACCCAACTACTAGGCATTGGCCCAATCAACTACCACCACAATACCAACTACCAGAATCAGGTACATCCATGTGGCCCTTTGGATTAAATTTCCCAGATCTGTTCAGACCCGAGACTTCTTGCAAAATCTCGTTATGGATACACCCGATCATTGGGCTACCGTGCCTGTGGTCGCTTTGCTTAGATTGATTTGATTGGATTTGGTTTTGACTCTTATTAAGAGTAGAAGAACAAATTAGTATTCCGTCTGTTCTATTGTCCTTACGGATTTTTGGTTTTGGTGTATAATGTGTGACAATGCTACAACAACTACTGATATTCCTAATGCTGCTTTCTTTTGGGCCTGGTGGCTGAACTAAATCAGGAGATGGTCAATGATAGTTTAGAATGTCTAAACTGAGTTTTTGGCTGTATAAGAATAATGCTAGGTGTTCAGATGTGGTTTACAAAAATTGGTATATTATGGTAGACTCCTATTGAGTGTTGACTATGATCCATTTATTTAAAGGACCACCTGTAGTTGGCTGCATCACTTTGTACACGAATTTTTTAGACTAGTTTAAGTAAATGTAGCATGACTCTTTCTATATTCACAATGCTATATTTGCAATGAGCTGATTTATTGAGGTTTCTATGTTATCTTGCTTACTTTATTTTCTTATTTTTGGTGCAGCTTTAAAGACTAAGGAATGATTGGTGCTGTATGTGGTATGGAATTTCAATGGGGAAGAGTTTGAACAGGAGCCATATGTGGGGTTGGAGTTTGATACTGCAGATGATGCTCGTATAACAATTATGCATCATGAGTGGGTTTTAGAATATGGTCTGGTCGTGAGTGGATCAATTGGTTTGTAATGGTAGATTTGTGTGCTGGAAAGAAGGGTTTCAGATTAATTCAAGGACAGGACGCCCTGCATTCATAAGGGTGAAAAAATCTGATTCTGGCAAGTGGGTTCTTGATCAATTTGCAAAAGATCATGATCATGATCTCAATGCTTGCGAGGAGAATCATCCTGCCAATTCCCAGTTCAAAAGCTCAGCAACAACTGCTAGAGTAGTTGATTTGTGCTGTAAGCCACAGATAAAACAGCTTGATGTTGTTGATACTGGATGCTCATCTTCTTCAGATATTGTCAGTGCCAAATGCATTAAACTGGCGGCAAATGAATAACAAGTGAAACTTGTGCCCTATGCGGGTCTAAAGTTAGATTTGGCTAATGAAGCATACCAGTATTATGATACATATGCTGGGAATGTGGGATTTAGAGTTTGCATCAGTCAGTTGTTTTGATCAAAGAATGATGGTTTGATTACTTCTCAGGATTTGTCTGCTTGAAGGAAGGATTTCATTCAGCTATGAGGATTAAGAGGCATGATAATGGAAGATGGATTGTTGATCGTTATCAACTAGATCATAACCATGAGCTTGAGATGCAAATGAAAGCCAACAAAGGTTCAGCTTCTAGGAAATTTGTTAGATGAGATTAATGAAACATCAGAAAAACTAGACATTGCTTGAAAGCGTGATGGGAGCCTCATAAGGAAATATTTTTCAAACAACATAGGAAGTGATTGGTATACCATGCTTCATAGTCACTTTCAGAAATGACAAGCTGAGGACATCAGATTCTTTCTTGCTGTCGATGTACAAATGGGTTGCTGTAGGAGTCTTTTCTAGGCTGATGGCAGATGTAGGTTTACCTGCATTCAGTTTGGTGATACCATCATATTTTATACCTCCTACAGTCAAAATAATTATGTTGTGCCATTTGCTACTTTTGTTGGCGTTAATCACCACAAGCAGCTGGTTCTTCTTGGATGTGCACTAGTTGCTGATGAATTAAAGGAGTCCTTCATATGGTTGTTTAAGACGTGGCTCAGGGCAATGTCTGGGTGCCATCCCAAGTTGATAATAGCTGATCAAGATGATTACATTCTGCAAACGATCGCACAGGTTTTTCCTTCAAGTCATCATCCTTTTTCAATGTGGCAAATGAAGACAAAAGAAATGTGAGCATTTTGAGTCCACTGAGGAGTGATTGTAAATATGAATATGAGAAGTGTGTTTATCAAAGTCATATAGCTGGTGAATTTGATGTTGCATGGGATGCTCCTCAGCAAATTTGGCCCGAGGGAAAATGCTTGGCTGAAGGAAATGTATGAAAAGCGTGAAAACTGTGTTCCACTGTACTTACGTGGAATGTTTTTGCTGGAATTCTCATTGATGTTGCATGGGATGCTCCTCAGCAAATATGGCTGAAGGAAATATATGAAAAGCATGAAAACTGTGTTCCACTGTACTTATGTGGAATGTTTTTGCTGGAATTCTATTGATTAGTGTAGATGCCTATTTTGATCCATATTTAAATTCTCAAATGTCACTTGAAGAATTTGTTGTGAGATATGAGCAAGGTTTGGAGCAACGTTGTGGTGATGAAAGGAAAAAATATTTCAATCCATTCAACTTCTAGGCATTTTTACAGACAAACAGACTGTTGGAAAAGCAATGTAGGAGGCTTTACAGTCTTTCCATTTTCAAAGTTTTCCAGAGGGAACTTCGACAAAGCTGCAGTTATCTGGGTGCCAAGATTCATGAACAAGGGGCCATCAGAAGATATTTGATCCGGAAGTGTGGTAACAAGAGTCAGAAACATATTGTTACCTTTTGTTTATCCAATCTTCATGTGAGTTGTGGCTGTCGAATGTTTAAATTGGAGGCAGTATTGTGTGGACATGCTTTAAGATTGTTCCAGATTCTAGATATTAGGGAGTTTCCATCTCATTACATCTTACATAGGTGGATGAGTTGTGCTGAGTATGGCACCATGCATGATTTAAAATCAGGAAATAGCTCCCACGAAAATAAGGCAAAGATAATTTGGAGTCTTTGTGAAATTGCTGCCAAATATAGTAGAGTTCGGTGCCACTTCTTTTGAGAAATACAAACTTGCACATGAAATTATGCATGAAGGTGGGAGGAACCTTTGCTGGCAGAGGTAAGTTTAGGATGAATTTTGTAGTTTGGAGTCTGTCTATAGTTTCTTTTCCAGCAGGCCTGACTTTTGTAACTGGAGGGCATCAACTTGTTTTTCAATTTAAAAGCTTTTTCAATCAGAAGTGAAATTATGTGGATATGGAATTATGCATTCTGCTAATTATTTTTGTTGGTTTCTTCTGTTTATCTCATCTCAGAAGATAGGGGTAAGGGAATAAATTGAAGAGAGCGAATGAAGAACTATGCTTAAAATTTCCTTGGTTGTACCGTCAGTTTCCAAAGGCAAATCTCAGCAGCAGTGGGAAGCCACCACAAGCCCCCTGAATGAGTGTCTTTGAGAAGCTGACCTGATATTTGGAGAACGCGAAGAGCTATGCTGATGTAATTTGCCATCGACTGAGTGTTTTGAGAAGCTGACATGATATTCGAAGAACCTCTAGATCTGTGCTGGTTTAATTTCCTCCAAGGTATCCTCTCTCATAGTGAAGTTAATGATATACATGAATTGTTGTGATTTGCATTTCAATTTTTCCTCACCCTGAATAATCTGACATGAACAAAGATGGAAGAGTGGAGTTCATCTAATAGAAATGTTTGATTCAATAGTCAATCACACTCTAGCACCTCAGTTGCACTTGCAGAAACTTACTCAGTGGATGTGATTTTCTATTTGGTAATGATTTTTTCCAGCAATATTTGAAAATGCCATATTACATTCCATGATGTGGCTGATTTCTTGTTTCGTGTTTTGTATTTCATCTTATTTCTTGGCCGTACATTTGGTTTCCCTATGCAGCTTTAATTGGACGTGTCGTAGCCAAGAAACTTCTATTATTCAACTATGTTGAAAAGTTCCACTATATTGGAGTGCGTTGAATAACTTTTATAGTACAGATTTTAGTACAAAGAGCGTTACTGATGAAGACTACTCGTACAGATTTTAGCTCAACTACTCATGCAAAATGGAATATCTCACAGAGGTATAGTAGAAACTCTCTGTCGTTTGTGTGATACCGGCTCATGAAGCAGCATAATTTATTCTTTAAAATGCACGAGCAGTTCTTTAATGGATATCTGTCCATTAACACTTAAATATATGAGAAAACTAGGGCAATCACCACTAGACTGGCAGATATATTTGTCTTGATGGCAACAGAAATGAGCTTCCTCTTGTTATAGCAAGTTAGGCTACTCTCGCCGGTAGAAACCATGAGGGAATATTTGGCAAGGAACAAAGTGGCGTAAATAGCTAGCTTAGAGTTGAACTTGCTTGTGGGCAGATAAGTAGCTCCGGACTGCCATTGATATGTAGCTTAGACTACCAAGGCTGAAGGAACACTTTGGTATGGTATGATATATTGACATTGTCTCCTGATGCCTCGACTTGAAACCTTGAGCTTGAATATCATTTGAGATCTGAACATGCCTAGTGCTCTGTTAATGAAGATTGCAGGCACAACCATAGTACCTGGAGAAGGATTTGCACGTTCTCATGCATCAGGTATGATTGTACATTCCTTTCCGATGCCAATCGAGACTACTGCATTATTTTCATCTTTGTACACTAAGATGATCTACTGCATAATTGATGGTTAAAATAACTTGTATCTAAAGAAAAACATGTACTCTCTCCCAATATGTGAATGCTGTTATTATGTGGTATGATACTTGATTATTGCGACCAGTCACAATTCATTGCATTGAGAACTTTTTAGTTAAGACTCATGCCCACTTTGTTTTTAGGATGGATGATCAAAGTAAGTTTTGCAAGGAAGGTTGCCCGAAAAGTTAAGAAATTAAGGAAAAATCCCATGGCTCATAACTTTTACCCTAGATATGATACTTATAAATGTAAATGGACTTGCCGCTAAGTTTACAACCTGAAAGATCGCATCACCAATGCACTGATGTTCTGTTTGTTTCCACATCCAACACATGAAAGCTTCCTTTTAGTCGATTCTTGTATGATGATACAGAAATTGTAAAGATGAATAGATCGGCTTCAGTAACTGAAGGAAATATGATCTTGGTAAAAAGTTTTGGGCACTCCAAGACTAAATCAAGGCCATCATTCTCATTCTCCAAGTTGGTCCTTCCCTCTTATCGTATGGCATAATCCTCACTCTAATTTCGGCACAAGAAGAAGGAAGTAGCATGGCCATCTTTCAAGAGAATGACAAAGCCTCAAACCAATCTCGCTGCCATCACCTATACTAAAATATACATATTTTGGCTAAAAGCTAATACCAGAAGAATATAGCCCAGTAATTCGCACATTGAAGCTGCTCCTCACGTGGGCCACAGGGTAAGGAGCCTCAAAGGTTGAAGAAGAGGAGTGAGCAAACAGCAGCTCAATGAGTCATGATCATCTCCATATGATTGGGTACCGAATGTGCACATTAAATGAGCATCACCTTGGCTAGTAACATTTAACCAAACTTTTACAGCCAAAGCAGCATAATTGTAGCGATAGATCAAGATATCCACTCAACAAAGTAATTCGGCATCAAACAAAACGAGATAGGCGATGGAATGTCAAATGAGCAACAGCATTTTTTTTTCCTGATCATAACATTCATTTGGACATAATTACAGGTGCTTATGTTGTCGCATGAGTCCATCGTCCGTAACTTGGCATTATGTCCAATTATCTATCTAGATAGAAAAACTAAATTTTGAGGAGTGTAAATGACATGTCGTAACCTCTGCGACAATATGTTGCAACTAAGGACTGTTCAATGGTAACATCCTCATTTTTTCCATTAGTAGATACTTGTGTTAGACAATTTTTTACATCCATGCTTCATTTAGAAGATAAGAATAACTAAATTAATGAATTCCTACATGACTAGCCTTGGTTAAGAAACATTGTGTGACAGCTTATGACAAGCCTTTATGCCATGAATAATTTACTATGAGCATAGACTTGGTTACAAGGCATCGTGCAGAACCTTAAGATGTTTTATGACGACCCTTCCCAATGCTTTGAATAAGTTATGAGAACAGTGGGATAATGGGATTTTGTATATTAAGGAGAATGTTACACTTTTAACAATCAATCTATTTGACCTTTGAATTTTATTTGTCATTCGAATTGATTTAATTTGATTAATTAGAAGGACATTTCAGGTTGTGAGTCAATGGATAAGAATCGTAATAGATCTTGGAGGCATGGGTTGCAGTAGGTTGTAAATGCGGTTATTTTTAGTCATGATTCAGTTCAATTCTATCCTACACACATGATACAATGGATCTACTCATTTGCATTTTTTTTTTTTTGGTCAATCGATGGCTATCTGGTTTAAGATGGAACAAACTAAACGCGTTGTAACAATGGTTATATACACCGTAATAAGTTCTAAACCCTTGTTAACTTTTTTGGTAACGCAGTTTTTTTGAGTTGTACATTTACAATCTGTTACAAGCGCAATAAGTCGAAAATCAGTAAGTTATGTCAGAAATCACCTTGATTACGAGGCATTCCCTCTAGGCTTACGATCTATCACGAGTGCAATACTTCAAAAATGACAAACTAGTGATGGAAATACCCTTTAGCCACGCACATTTTCTTCCGGCTTATGACCTATTATGAGTGTCATACTTTGAAAATCAGTAAGTTACAACCAAAAAGACCTTCGTCACAAAATGTTTGCTCTAAGTTTATGACTTTTTACGATGCACCTTTCCACGGTCTTTGGTTTTAGGGACATGTGGAAGTATCATTTCAAATTTCAACAATCATAACAAATATAAAGCCCTTTTTGTATTTTCATAATATTAGAATTAATGTGCCATAGCAAGAATTATTTATGTCATAACGAAGTTGTCAATCCTATTAGCTTGTTTTGTTATTTAGACTGGTTTGTCAGTGGGTGCAAGAAAGTAAAGAATAATACTATATATGAGATAATTTTTTTCATTATGAGGAAGTAGTGAAATTTTCTTTTAATAAAAGATGTGGAAATTCAGCGAAACTACCCGAAAGGCAAAATATGTAAATCGCTAACACATGACACTATGAAATAAAGAATCGAACAACACATATAGTCAGTATTGACACTATTTTTATAAGAGTTTTGCGCATTCTATTTTAGTGGGCTATTTTAAATAAAAGATAGTTAACGGTTCTTTAACTTTACAGCTCTTTATCGATGTGTAGTGCACTACTTATTTAATAAGATGTTAATAAATTTCTTATGGGGACGGTATTTCACCGGCCATACATATGAACTTTCAAAGAAATTGGACTAATTTAATAGGATGTCAGTAAGTCCCCCATATGTTGGTAGTATAATGGCCACGCTTATAAAATGTGAAAACAGTTTCTAATTTACTAACTTATTGAGATGTTTGGTAAATTTGTCAATAAATTGATATTTGGTAACCACACTTGCAAAGTTTAAAAGAAGTTGGTAATTCATTAATTTATTAGAATTTTTGTAAGTTCTCTGTGGTGTTGGAAGTTTACTACTCCATCGTGTAAAATTTTAAAGAAATTAGCAAATAATCAATTTCATGGAATGTTCGCAAATTCTTTAGAAGGTTGGTATTTTGTGTAAATTTTAAAGAAGTTGACAATTTACTAATGCATTAAGTTTTAGTAAATTCCTTATGGTGCAGTATATTACTAGCAACAATGGTAGAATTTAAAAGAAGTTGGCAGTTTACTAATGTTGGGATATTAGTAAGTTTATTGTAGGCTTTGATAATTTACTAATTCACTTGTAACAGTTCAAAGAAGCTGATAAATTACTAGCTTATTGGAATGTTGGTAAATTTATTATAGTATTGGAAATTTACTTCTGATACCAATGTAATTTACTAATCCATTTGAAAGTTGGTAAATTCCTAATGGTATTGGTGATTTCCTAACAAGTACCTTGACATTCGAGTTACCGGTCACAAATATTTTTTGAACATTATTAGAAATTTACCAGTAATTTCATAAATCTATTAACTGATGAAAATTTTGCAGATTTCTCCTAACGGGACCTTGGAATCGTCTCCAATCAGCGTGTCCACTAATCCATATTTCAAGAGAAACACCAGTCCTACTTCTAAAATTTTTCTATCTACTAGATACGGCATGATAGATAAGTTAGCATCAGTGTCATTCTTAATCATTTGTTCTATTGTTGAATAAGACAATTGGTGTGAGGAGATGAAAATAAAAAGGACCTCAGTCATTTTCAGCTCTGCAGACACAAAATGTAAGTATTGCCACATTGTTGTTTTCATGTTTGTACTGCACTTTCCGCGTCAGTGAGAACATTTCTTTCCCTCACAAAGAAAAAAAATTGCCGAGTTGCATGGACAAACTTGCGCGACCCCAAGGATGGAGGTCTGTTTATACTTTCCCAAAGTTCTCTCAAAGAAGCATTGGAAGAGAAGAAAATAACTAATGCATCTCATGTTTGTTGTATCAGAAGTCAAACTGCCTTTTATAATGAGTTCAGCACATGAGGACATTGAAAATATAGATGAATCGTGTTGAAATATCGAAGTAACTGACAATTTGAACACAGGATGATATCCATGATGCTAAATGGTAATGGTGAACTCAAATGGCCGAAACGTTGAGACTACTTGTGAATGCAGGATGAAACCAATGTAGAGGAGACTGGACTAAACTTGGACATCTAATTTTCTTTCCCTCTGGGAAGCTTTATCTACATGAGGTTTTCTCTCAATGACCTAAATCTTGAGGAATAGGGGTTCAGAGCGTCTCAGCTTGTAGGTCATCACCAATTTGATTAATGCATTTGACCTTTCTTAATCAGCAGCTTGAATTTTAGACCTTCAATGCTAGCTTCTGAGCAGCAAGAGCTTCCGCCTCTAGCGTGGGCTTTATAAAATTGTAGTTTCAGCAAGTACCGAAATCACAACATATGGGTCCATGTTTGACGCAGGACGCCTGTCTTCCAAGTTACCTGTATATCATTTTAAGCCATTAATTGACTGAGCAAGGAAGGTGAACTTTCGATGTTTTATCAATATAAAGTTTTTGAGGCGTTGAAAGAACTGAGATGTCCAAGTCTTAATCAATAAAAATCTGTAAATATTGGATCAGTAAGGACTGATATGAAGATATACATTTGCTTAGGAAGCAAAACTGGGTGACTGCTTTCTGGGTGTCAACAGTTAAAATTTTCTTTCATAGTAATAATCATAGAATCAACTCAGACCAAAATGAACAATAAGTACTTTCCATGTACTAATTTTTTATGGTAGCATTTCTTGAATCATCGATGAAAGTTAAGGGTCTCCGATTGATACTCAGAATGAGCGCAAAAAGGAAATGGTATGGTCAATGTTATTGTACCTTTTCCCTACTTCACAGTGTCATGGCCCACACGAATTGAGCAACCACGATTGGTAATGCCCTGCATAAAAAAAATTCAAAAGGTTCAGGCTTAAAAAAAAAAAAAATTGAGTTCAATTTAATGGGAAATTTTTGAAGTTGACTAGCAGCTGTATGCTTCTGCCGAGCATTACCCAAGAAAATGTATGATGTTGGCTATTTCATACTTTCCCCTCAACCTTCTCTTTTTCTTCTCCATAGGCGCTAATGTGCTCCTAGTGGTGAAGTGAGAGATTTAGAATTGCCTTTTTTGTCACTCCAAAGCCTCCCTCCTCTCATGCTTTTAGTATTGCAGAAAAGACTGGGGAACACACTCTTAAAGTCCTTCAATGAACAAAAATACTTAACCAAGTTCATGTTATTTCTATGGTGTGAACCTATAGTTAGTGTGGCATCCTGCACCATTCCAGAAACCCTGAGAAGGAAGAGAATTTTTTTTTTTAAATGAACCTTGGGATATATGTTGCGTAGATGGGGATAGTGACGTCAGCTACCTCTTATTGACTTCGTATCTAACATGAGGACAACACCAGCTTACTCAGTTACTCTCTGTTATATAAGCAACAGAAACAATTAAGTATTTGAATACTGTAGAATATGTTAGTATGCACTTATTCTGTTTGCCGTTAATGGCATTCCGTTATTTTTCTTGAGCAAGTAAATTGAAATTTCACCTCAAGAAGGTATCTTGAAAACCATAGATAATCTCCCGCTTAAATTCCCACGCTTGATATTCTCACTGCACGATAAAAGCCAGTAATGATGGCAACAATTCTATTGTTATTTTTTTTTTCTTTTCCTTTTCAAAAAAACAGGCAAGAAGGAGATCAGATATTACTTGGCCCGGCATCACCTCTCCATTGGTACCGCTAATGTTGATATCGGTGTATAAGCAAGCCTTGCAGTGAGCATCAGATATGTCTCAGCCAAATGACTTATCAGCCCCAACACCACAGTAAGAAGGCCCCTATATGAACATAAAGCCCGTATCACAATACAAATTTTCTCATTAATTTAGCCTATAATCCATCGACATATCAGGAAATTCATTGTGAAACAATTTCTCAGCTGGGGAACTGGATATACTTCAACAGGCGCCAATGAACATTTGTCTGCAGTAGGCTGTTTTCTTGCTCAATCCCGAACCTAATGATATCATTTAGCCAAAAGTCATGAATTTGTCCATTTCAAAACTTTCTAATTCATGATAGAAAACTCATGTTTTTGAATTTCCTACCATGAAACTTCATTTATAGCCTTTGGGTTACTGAAAATTTCAGCAACCCTGGCACGTTTGTTTGTTGGATCAGCTCGCCAACTGATGTGCATGAATCACAAATAACCTGCAAACAAACAATATTTCTCTGTAAACTAATTAAAACATTCTTTGTCCGCTCAACTTGTTCAAATGATCTGATGGATGAACAATTTTTGACAATATAATACTTCTTTCATGGATGATTACCAAGATATTGTTGCCATATCAGAAAGGATCCTCAAAAATTGCTTGAGGGCTGTTAAAAATTCAAGAACTTGATGGAATGATGCGAAGGCAAATATAGTTAGACAGTTTTGAGATTATGTGATTGTACTAGAAGATCACTTCGCTATCCTCCCTTAGAGCTTGACTAGCACTTGATCCATCATAGTTCTACTAGGGAAGTTCAGATGGGTGCTCAACAGGCTTAAAGAATGTTTGATTATTTAGGAACAATAGATCAGTACCATGTAGCATGTAAAAAGAAAAACACTACATATTTTATTGTTCCTATTCATACCCTTGATGTTCTGTGCAAATCTATCCCAGAAACTCCGATCTTGACTCGTAGTTAGACTAACTCCAAAACGTGAAACAAGATTCACCAATGTTGAAACTGAAAGAAAAAAGGAGGTGTCAGCTGTTGAATGTGCATATAACATATGACATACTTATTCTGATGGTAGATTGAAGAAAACTGCAAACTTATAATCTCAGTACAGAATAGTTCCAGTATTGTTCGTCTTTCTGTGGACCGCACTTAATGGTTTTAGGCATTAAAACATACCAAATGTATGATGCAATCATCATATGGGTGTAGGGCATGATGTCCAAGTTGAGAAGACTCTCAAGCCTGTAATAGTATTGTTCTTGAACTGTAAAGGTTACACCCTCAACTCAGAAAAGCTCTTGGTGTTTACACTCTTCTTCCATTTCAACAAGGAGAGAAATTCATGTGTTTGCTGTCATAGGACTAGTTGTTAGTGAGTTTTTTGTGATCCTCATCTAACATTGTTGTTTGTGCCAAAATCTGCGCCATTTCTTCATAGTCTGAAAAATAAAACAGTGTGAGTTAGACATATCTACTAAAACAAAAAACTTGGGAGCTTAGTCTCATGAAGATAGTTCAAACAACAAGCTCTATACATATGACTTGGCCTTTTGGTATGCATGAGAGTTTAGCTTTGAAATGATAAAAAGAATAGACTGGGCACTTCAAAGAAAGGGTCTTTTTCGCAAGTGCCAGCCACAAAAAGTAGAAAACAGCTTTTTGAGGACTAGTTTCAAGTAGGGAAACTTACATTTTGACACATAAATAGTGAGTCTTACTGATTGCCCCAAGGATGCTGCCACATTCTCCTTGAAAAATAAGCTAAAAACAGTAGCATAACTACACTTCTCCTTTTGGAACCATTTCAAGGTTATTCTCAGGCCTCATTCCCAAAATTGAGCTTGAGAGGACATAAAAAACTGAGGGCAGTTACATAGTTGAAGGAAGCAGACTACGAAGTGCAACATTTTAAGAGATGAATGAAATTCCACCTTACCAAGAATCAATCAGCGAACATGTTATTCTGATATTTCATTAGATCTAATGGATGATCAACTCGTGAATCTTGATAGTGCACCTAATTCTTTCCTCTCGCAGTCAAAGGGCAATCACCATGAAGTACATTCTTCTTTCACAAACTTGGTATAATTGCAAATTACCGTTGCCAACTGCTTTGGCGAAAATATCCATCAAATTTTGCCATGGTAGAGCAAGACTACCAAACGCAGCAATTACCTGCATGACCAATTGCAGTCACGGAACACGAAATATCTGACACAAGAGTGGATACAAGAGAAATCGATTCCACACGAGGTCCACAACAAAGACTTAAAATTGGTAGTGATTGATGTAGTCATCAAAAGAGGCGACAACAATGACTACTGCTTCGTTCATTCATTCTGCATCACACAGCAAGCATTTCTTTTGCAGACACTGTTGTCACAAAGAGATGAAGTCCATGTCAATTCCCAACCAAGCAAAATGACTAGTACAACCTTGCAGTGATCAAAATGAAGAAATCATAGATTAGACTCCCAGTCTAATTGTGATAAGACCTCTTTTAATGTCAAACATTTACCCAATTGCTTAAGATGGTGCCCAAAATTGGTAAAGGATTTACCTGAGAACCTCTGCAGAAAAGCAAACCAAGAATGTTAATTGTTGTCAAATGCTAACAATAAGATCTCCTCTATCCTCCCCTAGAGCTAGACCGGTACTTGATCCATAGTAATTCCACTTTGGAAGTTCAGATGGGTGCTCAACAGGTCTAGGGATTGCCTCATTTCAAGAATTGATAGATCAACTGCACGTAGCGTGTGAAAAGGAAAAACGCTACATATTTTATCGTCGCCAATCATGCCCTTGATTTGCTGTGCAGATCTATGTTAGAGCCTCCAATCTGTGGGAACACATTGACATAAAGTTATTTTTAAGGGAAGAAAACCAGAAGCCGTTCTCTAGAAAAGCATTTCATCACTTCACATGAGAGGTTTCCAGAACTGTGCAGGCATTTTGCTTCTTGTGAAATCAAATAAGCAGATTGCAAACTATATCTACAGCATGAGTCATAAGCCAGATTTAATGAGCTCAGAATTGGATGAAGAAAAGTATGAATTTTCTTTATTTTTCTCACATGTTCAGGATGAATTTTCTTCATTTTTCTCACATGTTCAGGAATAAAGCAATGTCCAGACCTTTTAGCGATTTGTCTGTCTCCCCAAATTGAATCATGTGGCGTTGATAGATACCTTTATCAACTCTATCAGCAAGATATGAAATATCAGGTACCGGTCCTTGCCTGCATCTTTTTGGCACCTCTCCTCCAATTTTGGGCAACCTGTGATTCTTAGGTGGGTACGGAATAGTTCTAGTATTGTTCATCTTTTTGTGCATCGCACTTAAAGGTTTTAGTGCATGAAAACATACCAAATGTATTCTACAATTATCTCCTGGTGTTTCCGCGTCATTTGTTTTAGCAAGAGAGGAATCCATGTGTTTGTTGTCATGGGACTGGTGGTCAGTGAGTTCTTTGTGATCCTCAACTGGCATTATGCCGTCGGTACCAAAATCTGCACAACTTCTGCCTAGTCTGAAAATTAAAGTAGCATGAGTAACAGACATATCTACTGAAACAAAAAACCTAGGAGCTTAATGTCATGAAAGATAGTTCAAATGATGAGCTCTATTCGTATGAATTGGCCTTCTGGTTTACATGAGAGTTTAGTTTTCAAAGGACAAAAAGAATAGACTGGGTACTTCAAAAGAAAGGGTCTCTCTAGCAAGTGCTAGCACCTTTGCCCTAAGCTTAATCTCATGAAACCGCCTTTTAAAGACTAGTTTCAAGTGGAAAAAAACTCTTGCATTTTCGAAGCATAAATGGCAAGGTTTAAACACAATTGCCATGAACAATTTTACACAAACATGGTCTCGATAGAGGTATAAACTCTTACTTAATTTGCCCGGAATATTTGTAGAAAATGAAAGCGGCAGAAATCATGAAGACGGAAGGGTTAGAGCAACTTAAAGGTATAGACCCCCACTCATCAAATACAAAGCATGATGATTCAAGCCAAAATGCCATTGAAAATTTGAAATAGCAGCCACCGCCCACCCATCATAATAGTTTTTAGAGCTGCAAGAGTCCAATTCAAGGAGCCAAATCAGCAACCCTGCTCATCTTCACCAGATCGAGCAATGAATCAAAAGATACAAAAACAAATTCGTATGACGCCAAACAGATGTACTCAGCTTCGCTCAGAAGATAGAACAGAGCGAGAAATTCTCAAGAAGCACCCACACTTCAAAGTCAAAAACCACAAAAAGCATTAACAATGCTGAACTCAATGGCATCGTCCTCTCTCCATAACCAAATCACGTCGCAAACCACCCCCCCAAACAAAAAAAAGCGATATGTCCATGTCCCCCCAATCAAATTAAAGTATTCGAAACACAATTCGAAAAATTATTCATGTAAAATCTGGGAAACAAGGTCGCACGTACCTTCAGAAAGAGAATTAGGGCCTGATATCTAAGTCGAGGATATGAGCGATCTTGTACCAGTCCTCGCCTGCATCCCTTTTGCACCTCTCCTTCAATTCTGGGCACGAGGAGATTTTTAGGTGAGTAAGGGATGTGAGCCTTCGCATTCCTTCAGGTAACGATGTCAACGACTGGCAAAGTGTGATTTCGAGCCATTGAAGTGATTGAAGGGCCTCGATCTGCTCTGATAATGCCTTCAAATTGTTGCAATTGAAAATTTTGAGACGCTTGAGACTGCGGAGCTGTAGAATCCACTGTGGGAGAGATTCTAGTTTGGGAAGATGATCGATTTGTAGAGACCGGAGACTCTGAAGTCCATGGAAATCCAAGATGATGTTGCCGCTTTCATCTTTGGATAAATCGAGCTCATCACAACGCTTAATAGAGAGATTCACGAGCTTCGATAGATGCCACAAACCAGGCAAGAGGGAAGTTAACCGAGGAAGATAGTCGAAATAAAGAGATTCAAGCGAGGGGAGACTTTTCAAACACTCCTCAGGAATATATTCTAGGCTCCTCATGTTCCCCATGTGGAGTTCCTTCAACTTATTAAGGCCAACTTGGGGGAAATGTCTACATCTTGTGCAAGACCACAATGTTAACTTAACTAAATTGGGCAAATCAGTCAGCCACCCCGGAAATCTCTCGCCTTTAAATCCCCCGACACTCAACTCCTGTAGATCTTTTGGCGGCTTCAATCCATCTAGTAGTGCTTCATCTCTTTTCTTAATTATTGCTTCGTCAGTAATATCGAAATTGCCCCATGAAAGAGACAAAATTTCCAGAAAATCCTTCTCTATCAAGTTCGCGGCCTGGGATTCTTTTCCTGCATCTGTCTCACTTCCCAAATTTTCAATGGAAAGGCTTCCCCGGATGTTATTAAGCCTATTTAGCTCCCCAAGTCCACAATATTTCTTAGCTAGAGCTTTATCTTTGGGCAATATAAAATTACTTAACCTATGCAACGCATTCAATTGCCCTAGGCCACGTGGCATATAACTAAGTCTAACACAAAGACTTATGTCTAGATTTCGAAGGCTGACTAACTTCCTTATATCCCTTGGCAATTCTTTCAGTCTATGACAATTATTAAGATTAAGTGTTTGCAAATTATGCAATCTCGTGATGGAGTTAGGAAGCCTTTTGAGTGCATCATTATGAGAGAGATTGAGATATGTAAGATGCTTCAACTTATAAATGGACCTTGGCACCTTCTTGATATTTGTGTTATGCAAATCCAAGATACGCAATCTTTTGAATCTTTGAATGAGTTGGTGTAGATCTGCTTCACTTGTTGGTTCCCTTCCCCAATATCTGGTAAGGGACAAAATTGTCCTCAGTCTACTTGCTTTCAAGCATGAGATTGAAAGTCTTTTCATCAAATTGAAAACGAAACGATGAGACATATGACGAGTGTTTTCAGATATGGATTTTTTGTCATCCCATGCCGCCCAACACTCAGTCCTTGCAACTAAGCAGGCTAGATCATGCATCAAATCATGCATCTTGCAAGTCTCCACACCCTCTTGAAATTCTTGGAAGAAGTTGCTCCAAAGTAGATCCACGAAATACCCATGAGCAATGTCTTCTAAATCTTGACCTCCATTTGATGGCCGTATAAAGCCTTCTGCCATCCAAAGATTGACCAAAGTCTGCTTCTCCATCTTATAATCTTTGGGAAACAATGAACAGAATGCAAAACATTGTTTCAAATGGGAAGGAAGATGGTCATAACTTAGCTTCAAAACCAATTTTATGCTGTCTGTTGTTTGAGACACTTTTGGAAGCTCATAATCTTTGAAATGTAACCATTCGAGTTTAGTTTTCTTAAAGAATAGTGAACTCGCAACAGTTCGAACAACTAATGGAACACCAGAGCACTTTCTTGCTATCTCTTTGCCAATAGCTAACATATCAGGATCTTGTATATCCTCTTCTTTTCGAGAAGCCAGTTGCATTAATAAATTAAAAGACGCACTTTCGGATAATTCCCCAAGAAGATGAGGCGGAGCCGTGCGAGTGAGCTTGGCAACTGAATGCAGTCGTGTAGTTATAAGGATCTTGCTTCCTCTATCACCTCCCACCAACAAATTTTTCAAGCTTAGCCATTCTTCCTGTTCTTCATTCCACAAATCATCTAAAACTAAGAGATATCTCTTTCCATTAATTTCTCTCCTTAAATCAAGTTGCAACTGTTCCATTGCAGCCTCGTTGGGTCCTCTTTGCTTTATACAAGCTAAAATACTTGTGACTATTTTTTTCACATCAAAGTCACTTGAGACACAGACCCACATTTTCAAGGGAAAGTGTTTACTTACCATCTCATCATCATATACGCATTGAGCAAGCGCCGTTTTTCCAAAACCACCAATACCAACTATTGGAAGGATGGAAACATCCTCTGTAAGGTCTAGCAAAAAATTCATGACCATGTTCTTATCATTATCTCTCCCTATAATAACTCCCTCTGGCATAAACGAATGCGTATTTTCTCTCTTCTTCTGCTCTCTCTCTACTCGTGAATCCACAGGGCGCTCGTCCAAGTGGAATTTCCTAAGATTGTTGATGTCTTCTATTTTTTTCCTCACTGCTCTTACTTTGGAACTCATCTTCAAATTAAAAGCAAGCTGGTTTGAACTTGAGAAAAATGTCCTTACCTCCTTTATCACTTCATTGTGGCCCCTTAGCTCTCGTTGCATATAAAGCGTCATATAAAGCGTCTTTCATGTTGTCGAGCCAAACTTGGATTTGATCATTCTGGTAGCATTTTTTTTCTGCATCGTTGAGTACCGCTCGAAGCGTGGAGACAATATTTCTCAGCTCCTCGAGTTCATGCTTGACACCCCATAATTTCCCAATCTTTTCCAATGCTTGAGGAACCTGGATAGCAAGGATCTCTCCAATGGCTACGAGGACAGCTTCCGCCATTTTGTTCTCTCTTACTCTGTCTCTCTATCTTTGTGGAAGAGAAGATGTTAGTTCAGTTGTTCCAAGGCTAGATATATAAGAAGATCATGTTGACGCTCACCGAAGACTGGCAAACCAAATCCTGACAAATCTAATTTTCAATTTCTTTGAACAACTTGAGTAGTCAAAGATAAGAATTCTCATCGTCCACGCAAAGTCAAAATCAATAATGCATACTGGACCCACCAAGGTTGGGTCCTAGGTCCGAGATTTATATCTTTGCATTGTTCTTTGAAGTCCGACTTTTTGTCTGCAAATATTCAGCACTTCTTAGCCGCACAATTTTCATGATATATGTTTTTGGTACGTACTTTTGTATATGATTTTTTTTTGTAATTTTAAGTATGCTTTTGCTGAACAAGCACCCTTACTTTTCCCATGGCATTATCATACAGAGCATCTAAGTAAAAGAAAGAACGGTTTGGATAAATCTAACTATTCAAATTAATATAAAAAAACCAATAAGTATGCACAATAACCGCCTATTATTAGGGTCCATGTGTATGAAGCCATACCGACAAATTGCCACGTGACCGGCTTGGCCAAAATGTAACTTAACTCGACCATAGTTTACCATTAACCATCACTTTTTTCTTTTTCCTTTCCTTAGGTTTCGCGCCACGTCTATCTTTTTCATTCTTCTCTGCGCTTTTTAGACAGAGAGGCCCTGCGCCTTTGGGACTCTCCATATTAGAAGCCAAATATTAATGTCAATTGTCACTCATTAATGGCCAATTACATAATTTATTACATAAAATTTAATATACACCCTAGTCCCTACCTCAATTTTTGTGTAAAAACCATCTTATAGATATTAAAAAATATTTTAAATGACAAACACACACATGTATATAAGATAAATCGAAAGAAGGTAAACATGATGATCAAATTTAGCTGAGTTTTCTTAGAACTTGTTTGTTAATGCTTCTTAAAATGCAAAATCTAAAATTTAAAATGTTATTTAAATATTAAAAGATTTTGAAAAAATTATGCATAAATTATGTGTCAATATTTGACGGTTGTGAAAATTTCATATGCTTCAAGCCAAAATATATATAAATTTAGACAAAGATTAGATTTATAAATGTATATTGAGCCCAGCTAGCCTAAAGTGGGGCTTTTGTGACGGTAGGAACCGGCAAATTTCAGCCACGCATTTTCATGGAGGAAATTGGAAGATGGGCTCCACCGGTTTCACTTTTTATTTTTATTTTTGACTTCCCATTGCTTCCTATTTTCTTGGCTTAATTTAGGATTAGATTAGAGGATTTAAAAAGGTCCAAAAAGCACTAATTTGAAAGGGAAACTATCACAAATCTCATTAACTGGAATTTTTTTAATATAAAGGATGAAAAAAATACTGAAATATAGATAACCACAAATCACAAGCAGGAAAAAAATCGCTAATTAAAAAGAAATCATTAATAATAAATTAGTAGACGAAAAAATTACCTGCTAATTCAAATCTTATAGATGAAGATTAGCGATGACCTAAGACATTACAAGATCAATTTTAGGATCATGAGTTAAAGCTAAATTTAAATAATAATAAAAAAGGATTTTCAATCGAAAGGATATTTCATATAAATTCTTTTTGTGTTATTAAATTTCTTTTATTCGGTAACAATATCCCTCAAATCTTTTCTTTGGCTAAAAAATAATATTTACTATTTTTAAATGATGCAATTGAAAACTTTTGAGTCTACTTAAATATCCATTCGTTATTATTGACCTTAAATCTTTTATTCACCGGCGAGTCTTCCATTTTTTATCTTTTAACACTTATGGCTAACATTGCACCATCTGTTTTTCGAAATATCAGCACCGTTCTCTACTCATTTCCTTAGGGAAAAGTACCAAAAAAGTCCTAAACCTCTTGCATTGGCACCAATTCAATCCCTAAACTTTTCAATTTGACCAATTCAATCCTAAACCTTTTAATATTGGTACCAATTCAGTCCATCCGGCCAATTTTGGCCGGCCAAACCGTTGCATGACACGTGGACGTCGGCTGGTAGCCGGACATGACGACGACGTGCGATTTTTATGATTTTTTTAATGATTTTTTCGAATTTTTTTATTAATTTTTTATTAATTTTTATTAATTTTTTTTTCCTTTTTTTTCTGCTTTCTTCTTCGCGGTTGCCGGCAAGGGTCGCGGCCCTCGCCCGGCCTCTCCCGAGCCGCCGGCGAGGCGGCTTCGCCCGGATCTGGGCGAGGCTAGCCTCGCCCGCGGCTGGCGAGGCCATGGTGGCCATCGCCAGGGCGGAGGCGAGGGCCGCGAAGCCCTCGCCAGCCGCCGGCAAGGGTCGCGACTCTCGCTCGGCCTCGCCCAGGGCCGCGGGCAAGGCCAGCCTCGGAAGAAGGAGAGGAGGATGTTGGGGCGGCGGGCTAGGGTTTCGGAGGCGAAGATTGGGCGGAGGAGCGGCGGCGTGAGTCGCAGGAGGTGGGGGACCAGGGCCTCGAATTGGGATCTCGTGGAGGTGAGGGCGGCGATGACGAGGTCGAGAAGCTCCGGGGTTGACAGCGGAGGAGGCGCCGGGGACTCAGCGGCAAGGCCAGGGCGAGGCCAAGCGGCGATGGCCGCCATGGCCTCGCCAGCCGCGGGCGAGGCTGGCCTCGCCCAGATCCGGGCGAAGCCGCCTCACCGGCGGCTCTGGGAGAGGCCGGGCGAGGGCCGCGGCCCTCGCCGGCAACCACGAAGAAGAAAGCAGAAAAGAAAAGGAAAAAAATTAATAAAAAAGGAAAAAAAAAATTAATAAAAAATCATAAAAAATCATTAAAAAAATCGAAAAAATCATAAAAATTGCCAATGTCGTCGTCCGGCCACGGGCCGACGTCCATGTCAACAAGTTGGCCAAAATTGGCCGGATGATCGAATTGGTACCAATATTAAAAGGTTTAGATCGACCTCTAATCAAAAGTTTAGGATCGAATTTGCATCTGCCCGATGCAGTCTGAGTTTGGACTTTTTTGCAGATTTCTTTTCCATTTCCTTATATATATGGTTCAGCTTTCCTAAGGCCCCTTAAAAATATTTGGTGTTTGGCAACCATTTTCGAAAGCTACTTGACCAAATTCTATATATTGGCATTTTGTGGATGTCATTTCTTTTTCATAAATTTTAGTAGTCCCATCATTTTCTGGTGGCGCCCATTTTCATAGCTTCATCACATGCTTTCCTTAAAAAATCACGCACCTTCACATGCTTTCCTTAGAAATCGATGCAGGGTCACATGCATGCCCCAATTTTTTAGTAACAACATCTAGTACTAAAATCAACTGGATTTGTTTCTTGAAAAGATGGAAAAGTGTTATAGATTCAGCATCTACCTTCGCATGGCAAAAAACTTTATATTCATGAATCTCTGCTTTTTCCCATATAAGGAAAAAAAAGACTATAAAGTATCGTTGTTAAAACCAATAAACCCGACTTTATGCTCTTGAATCTCTGCTTTTTCTATTGATGCCCATTCTTATGATTTTGTTGTTTAGCAGTGACTTCAGAGTATCAAAGTTGACGGGATTTGGATCTTGAGAAGACAGAATGTCAGTATAGCTGCCTGGGCAACTTCAAAATCTCACTTCACATGCTAAAAGAGTTTATGTTCATGCATCTCTGCATTTGCAAATTAAAAAAAAAAGATTATGAAGCATCATGTGAATGAAGTAGATTGAAGCATTTTGTGTGCAAAAAAGAAATTATATGTTGGTATTGAAGTACTAATGTGCGGTGGGCTCATAAAAGCAAGTTGATGAGGTTTTTTAACTTTTAATTTTAAGATGTGCAATGGAAAAACTGCCCTTGAATTTGGCTAATCTTCTCTTTTGAATTATATTTAGAATTGGAAGCTGGGGACATGTTATGTCTTTTTATGTGGCCATTTTGGAGAAGGCTAATAGCCTATATATGTAAATCTCGATGGCCATGTTTTCACTATCTAGGTCATATCCCTAAATCCAAAAAAAGATGTCGTTAGTTTCCCCAAGCCTTCTTTGTTTTGGCCGAAGACGAGTGATCTTGAGTAATGTAAAAGGAATTTTTTTAAAAATTTCGAAATGTTATAGTCAATTTGAGCCATATTATAATAAGTAAAAGATTAAGGTGAATCAATTAATATAAAACTAATCACCCAATTAGCAGAAGGGGAAGGACCATCAAGAAGCACAGAGTTCCTTTAGGTCTAAAAAGAGTAGATAGCCCCATTCCAAACATAGTTCTAATAGAGTTTTTGAAAAAAATTTAAAGATAAGAAGTCTTGTCACCTTTGAAAAAGACCATAAGATCACAAGAAAGTTTAAATCAATTAACTTGATATGGGAAGCAAATTAGGTCCGACAGGAAAGCTGGCCAGACTTGAGACTATCCATTGATCACCTATTTTTTTCCTAAAGACTTGTTTGTTCTTGCTTTTTTAAAATTTAAAATGTGATTATAAGATAAAAATGCCATGAAAAATTTTTACATATAAATGAGTATCAAGTGTCGTGTGAAAATTTCATATGTTCTAGGCCAAAAAAAAAAAACTTTAAAATGAGTTCGAGACAAGATTAAATTAAACGAAAGCAAAATGTATAATCTATCTAGAGAAGTATTTTTTTTTTTTTTAATTGGGAACGAACTGGTTCCCCAAGAACAATCGTAGAAAGCTTCCCCCCGTTTTTCAAATTTTCATTTTTTTTGGGTTTCTTTCGTTTTTTTTCTTTTTTCTTTTTTTCTTTTTTTCTTTTTTCTTTTTTCTTTTTGCTTTTTGCTTTTTTTGGGGCGATCGCACACTTGCAGGATGAGTTAACTCTTAGCAGTGCATAATTCACGGACGAAACAAAAACTATCTCAGCAGCAAGCAGAGAAATTCTTTGGCGGTAATGGTCATTCTGCCATTCTCATTGTTTCAGATATCCTATCCTCCCTGCTTTCGTGGAATTCCGCAAAAGAAAAAGGGTAAACGCAACGTACGATGCTCAGGCTATATTCATCTCAGAAAAGCAAAGAGCTTCTCTCTAATTAGTTGCTATGAGAAAGAACGAACCTGGCTGACAGTGGGCTGACTGACGGTCGACCAACAAATGCGAGCCCACAACCCACGAGATGGCGAGAGAAGGAGATGAGACAGTGTTGGCGTGACCGAGACAGAGAAGAGACGAGACGGTGTGCACTAGACAGAAGAGAGAGAAAGGTCGAGAGTGCCACTGGAGAAAGCAGAGAGAGAGAGAGAGACCAAATATGAGAGTGAGAACTAGAGAAGAAAGTAGAGTTTAAATAGAAAGAGTCAGGATTGGTTTTGAACGGGTCCAAAAACAGTTCTACCTGAGAGTTAACCTCGCAAGTCCGGTTTTTGGATAGAACTAATCGGTTCAAGATATAAAATCAGGAACTGAATAGGTTAACACCGTTTCCCAAATTTTTTACCTGAGATCTAAACCGATCTCCATTCGAACCATCTTAAAACTGGCTAGGTTCAGTTTGATTCTCGGATGAAACTGGCAGATTTTTCATCTACTATAAAATGTTACATTTTGAGTTCTAACAACAGTCATTACAAAACTAATCCCTCGATTTAACAGGAGGGGAAGGACCATCATGAAGTAGAGAGTTCCATTCAATTTAAATGAAGTGAATAGTCCCATTCCAAGCAAAGCTCTAGTAGAGTATTTGAAAAAAATTCCCATTGAGGGATTGCAAAACCCAATGAAATTCGATGTCCCCACATCCTTCCAATAGCTCTGTTAGCATCAGAGAAAAAGGATGTGTCCCGCAACTGTCTTATAGAAAGAGTACTCAGAGTAAAGGTAAAATCTAGATTCAAAAATAAGCATCACATATAAAACAAGTGCAGCTTGCACCACAACATTGGCTAAGCCTATCATTAAGAAGCAGCTTGTTCAGGGTATCGACCCAAGCTAAGGAACATTAGGATCAATCCAAATAGGTCAATGTCATAGCAACTTGCGCATCCTATTTTTGACTAATTCCCAAGCATTAGCAAATGGCTTTAAAGCATGGCACGAACGTACAAGTTCGGAGTTTTTAAAAAGTCGTATATGTGTAGGTAACGTAACGTATTTGTTTTTTCACGTGTGAATACAACTTTCGATTCAAAACCCTCCTTCATATTTTGTCACGTGACACTGTTGATATTACGTTACCAAAATATTACTGTTTGATTAAGAAAGTTCACTCTCCTTGCTAATATTTCAAAATTATTTGCTTTTTATAATGAATGGTTCTACATTATTTCTTTCTTCTGTTATTTTTACCTCTCTTATAAATAAATAAATAAATAAATGGACCTGAGCAAGTCCTTGAAAGCTCAAGAGGAAGAAATAGACGAGAGATCCGCCCTAGGGTGGGAGACCCCACGATATCACCCATGTATTCCTTCTCTGTTGGGAAGACAAAGATAGACGGGAAATTAGAGGGCCTCACAATAGTAGTAAAGGTAGACACCACGACTTTGGTTATAACTCTCGCCAGGTAGGCAAGTAGAGAGCTTCCCACGTTTGGGGCGAGTAAAGGTGGGTAAAATCCCCACTACAAAGGTTGGCGTGCCTAACGGGACTGTCAACATAACCGACAAGCCAATTGATGTACCCCGGTTATGTTTTTTTTTTTTTTTTGATAACCCAGGGAACCCGTACAATCGGTAGCCGGTTATGTTGACAATGCTAAAATTGTCTTAAAGATCTCTGCCCATACTAGGCACTATCAAAAATTGCATATTTATGCAACGTAAAATCCAATATTTAGGCCTTCTATGCATGTCCTCCTTTTTCATGAATTTTGAAAGGATTCCCATGTAGGGACAGAATGATTGACACACTCATGGGATTTTTATTTTTTTTATAGCTTATACAATTTGTACAAAATTTATGCTATTTCAATTTTCTATTGCAATCATATCGATTAGTTTGGCTTTATTTGTTTTGCAAAGAATGAATAATTTTAAAAAAATTCCCTAAAAATGATCTTTTGAAATAATTTATTACTGAAAAATATTTTCATTATCGATAACAATTTATATCTAAATATTTTTATGGATGAAATTTATATTTCTTTTGTTTATTTTTGTAAGTAATACAAGTGATCATTTTGATGAAAGAATTTTTCAAATCATTCATCTTTCATAAAACAAACACAATCTTAATTCAAATTTATCAATTTCCTTTATCAGTTACTATAAGACAAGTTATCTCTCTTATCTTTTAAGTCGGACTGTTATTTCTAGCCCCCAACATATCATTCTTCTAATTTATATCTATTCAATATACAAAATCAAGTCTTTGCTAAATTTCCTTGTAGATGTTTTCTAATTGTATACTTGCAAAGCCTGTAGCAATTCCTAGTTGGGCACTAGTGACTCCTCAGCGAAACTCGGCCGAGCAGACGTCGTCACTACTATCAATGCATTTCGAAGGTCTAACAATGGATAGTGGCATGGGTTCTTGAGACATGTCTAGAATACGCAAAGCATCTTCAACATCCTAAAAAGCCTGTGTTGTTTTCTTGCGTGAACACTTTAATATCCACCTAGATTACGTGAAGTACCCTTTTACATACTTTTGGCGCATCTTTGTAGTGTAGACACGTTTACCAAAGTGTATGTTCTTGCTATGTGTGAAAGACTTGGAGTCATTATCATTCAAAGAGAATGCGGTAGGAGAAATGACTCTTCGTAATCTTGTGCAATAATGAAATTTGTAACTCTACCAAAAGAAGGTAATTTCCAACGGTATGTTCTACTAGAGGTGTTAAATGGGTCATTGACCCATTTATGGACCCATTTTTAATTAAATGGGTTGTTAAAGGTCAAGCCTCATTTCCCAAAACACGTTTTGAAAATAAAGAGGCTGAGATATATGAGTCTTAAATGGGTTTACTCTCAGACCCATTTAAGAACCATTTATCAATCAATTAAAAATGAACCCATTTACAGAGAAACTTTATCTTCTTTATTTAACTTTGCAACAATATTTTTTTTTTATAAAAACTGCAATTATAATTATTTTTATTTTTATTTTTATTTTATTTTTTCTTTCTTCTTCCTCCTGTTGCCGGCACGGCGATGGCCGGTGACCGGCTAGGCGAGGCTCGAGCGCACCGGCATCAAGCCTCACCCGACCCGGCGAGCTCGATGTCGGTAAGCCTCGAGCTTGCTAGATCTGGCGAGGCGGAGGCCTCGCCTAATGCCGATGAGGCTAGAGCTCGTCGGATCTAGCGAGGCGGAGGCCTTGCCGACGTCCGGCGAAGGGCGAGCTCGAGGCTCGCCTAGGGTCGGTCGCCGGCTGTCGTCGTGGTCAGCGGCCGGCCAAAGAAGAAGAAGAACAAAAAATAAAAAATAAAAAATTATATTTAAAAAATAAAAAAATAAATTAAAATTTTATTTTTAAAAATAAAAAATAATCAAAATTCGATTTTTTAAAATAATTATTTTAAAAATTATATAAGAAATAAATGCTTTTTTAAGTTTAGTTAAATAGATCGGGTATGGGCCGAGTATGAGTTAGGTTGGATATGGGTCGGAAAATTTACATTATGCATAAATGGGTCATAAATGGGTTAATGAGTCAATTTGGGTCGGACCATTAATGACCCAACCCAAACTCGACCCAATTCACCCATTTAACACCTCTATGTTCTCCGACAGTCACTTCGACTATGGTGGGGGGTGCTGTTGTTCATCCACCTCTGGAGTCTCTCTGATTTTTTCCCCTTTTTCATTACAGACAGAAATAAGAGAGTTAAAGGAAGGTTAAGCAAAAAGTCCTAAGCAACCGATCAGCCAGCACGTGATGAAAGTGACTCGCCAGTTCCCACAAAACCAACCGATTGGTGAACATGCATCCCAACACGAACCTCGTCTCTCTGAAGATATAAATTCCCTTTGTCAAAGAATAACCGCACCGATAATTTGTATATCTTTGCAGTGTTCTTCGAAGACAGATTTTTTGTCTATGGGTTCAGCGCTTCTTAGTCGCACGATTTTCATTATATAGGCACGTACTCCGTATACAATTATTTTTTTATAATTATAGGCATGCTTTTGCTGAACACGTGCCCTTACTTTTCACGTATCATTATCATACAAAGCATCTAAATAAAAGAAAGGACGATTTGTACAATTCAACCATTCAAATTAATTATAAAAAAAAAAACAAAATGATTACACAATACAAAGACAGAGGATGAAGACGGTGGGGAGCCACGGCTAACCAGTGAGGCCTAGTATTAAGATCCACATGTATGAAGTCCTACTGCATGCACCATGGGGTTGACAGAAGACCACACGTGACTGACGTGGCCAAAAAGTAACTTAACTCGACTCGGCCGTGGTTAACTATTAACCCTCGCTTTTTCCTTTTATTTCTTTTAGGTTGCGCACCACATCTGTCTTCTTCTTCCTCCCCTGCGTTTTTTTAGAAAGAAAGGCCAGGCGCTTTTGGAACACTCGATATTAAATGCCAAATATTAAACTGTTAATTATCACTCCTTAACGGCCGACCATTTATTGTACAAAAAACCCTCTTAAAGATAATATCAGTGTACAACAATAATAGATAATTAAAAATATTTAAATGACAAATACCAATTGCAAAAACTCTATGTATATTACACACACACACACACACATATATATATATGAAAGATTGCATCCAATTTAGTAAGTAAGGTAAGTCGATGTGGATGCATAGTTTTAAAAACATCATCTTAGGTTAAATGCAATGATTAAGTCTTTTCTGATTTATTTTAAAGCAATATGTCTAATTAATGTTAAGGAAAATGGGAAGGAATGGAGTTTTGAAATGACATAGCTCAACCATTATGCTCCATTTTATCTTACTTTCTCATATATATATATATAATATCTTGTTTTCCCAAATGACACGGTATAATAGACCGGAAGAAGGTAATGGAGTTAGCTGAGTTTTCTTAGGATATTTATCTATGCTTTTGAAAATGCAAAAACTAAATTTTATAAAATGTTATTCAAATTTTAAAGATTCTGAATAATTATGTATAAATTAAGCATTTATAAGTGTTGTGAAAATTTCCAATGCTTTAAGCCAAATACATGTAAAATTTTGTTCAAGATAATATTAGATTAATTTATATTTATTATATAATACACATCAACACAGCCCTTAGATAGGATGCAAATCTCAAAATTCATTACAGCCGACATCATTGTCCTTTGATTTGATGTGTCTTCCATTTCTCTTTTACCTTTTTCCTTGTCCTTTTTCCGAGTGCAACCATAAAAGGGAGGAAGACAAGAATGAATATCACAAAAAAAAAAAAAAACATATATTTATGATAAATTTTAGTCAAATAAAAAAATTTAAATTAATAAATTTATGATAAATTTAATTTTTATTATTTTATATTAAATAAAATTAATATCACGAAAAAAGTATAAATTGACATATCGATAATAAAATAAATTAATTATAAAAAATAATGAATAATATATTTATTATAGATATATCAAATTAATTTGAAAAAAAATTATTATAAATATATTAATTTATAGTTTTCCGAATAAAACCCTAAAGATAATGTGTTTGGGAAAGCAAAGCAAAACAAAAATCAGAGGGTAAAAGCATCTTTCACATGGGGTTGCGATCACACTTTGGGGTCACGAGATTCTGTTGGTACGTGGCAAAATTGGATCGGACGATGTGTACAGAGACAAATAGGACGAGATGATGGAGTTGGGTCCATGGCTATCACTAAGGCCTAAGCTAGGGTCCATATCAATGAAGCCGTACTGCAACCTACATCGCGACGTTGACAGAAGACATGGCCTAAAAAATAACTCAACTCTATCATGATTAATTAGGGCCTGTTTGCAAAAATAATTTCCGTTCCCCAAAATAAAAGTTTTGTTCTTTTATTTTCGAGAATAAAAAAAGAATAAAAATGTATTTAGTAAAATTTTTGTTCTTAAAATAAAAAATATATTTTTGTGTTCCAAAAATAGATTTGGAACATAAATATAAAATAGAAAAAAACTGCTTTTAACTTATTTTCGAAAACAATTTTTTCTTTTCTCTTTTTTTTCTTCTCTTTTCTTTCATTCTTCTTCCTTTTGACCAGTCGTCAGAACATTGCCAACTCCCGGCGACGCCGAGCCATAGCAAGGCTCATTGGCTTGAGCCTCGCCGTGGTTGGCCGAGGCTCAGCCTCATTGGGCCACCGCTAGGTCGGCATCACCTAGCGGTGGCCTAGCGAGGCCAAGCCTCATTGGTGGCTAGGCGAGCTCGGTCTCGCCTAAATCTCGCGAGGCTCCAACAAGCTTATCGAACCTCACCCAGTTGGTCGCTAGTTGGTGCTATGGCTGGGGACCAGCCACAAAGGAGGAAAAATGAAAAAGAAAAAAATATATAATAAAAAAATTAAAAGAAATAACAAAATTATATAATTTACCGAACACATTTCTATCTAGGGAATATAAATTTTTTACGATTCTAAACATGTTCTTATATTCAGAAATTATTTCCGAGAACCAAAACAAAAAAAAATTATTTCTCATAAAAAATTGTTCCTCATAACAAAATCGTTATCAAACGCGCTTAGCAGCCATCACTTTCCTCCTTTGATTTTCTTTCTCTTTTTACTTTTTGTGCCACGTTACCTTTACGTTTTTAGAGAGAGAGACCAGGTCCTTTTGAAACTACATAAATTAAGGAGATGTTTGATGACATTCCTATTTCTCTATTTTTCTCTTCATTTACTCTTTAAAACAAAAAATAACAAAATATTATTTATGAACATTTTTTTTTATTTTTTGGAATAAATTAATAATTGAGATAAATTTAGAACATAAAAAAGTAGTAAAAAAATTTACTTTTTTGTTGCCAACAACAAAAAGAGGTACAACGATATTTTAGAGAAACAAGTTCACTATAATCTAATACTCATCTTTACACAATCGATATAAAATCTGGGTGAGACCCACATCTAGGCCAGGTCTCCTAACCTGATTAGAGTCACCATTTTTCAAAATAAAATAAAAAATTCAGAAATTTAGGAAATGATTTAGAAATTAGATTTTAAGTAGGTCTACTAAATTTCAGTATTAATTCTAGTTTAGAATTAGTTTGGCATAAAAAGTGGAAATCTTTTGATGAAAATTGGATTCACAATTGAATAAGCTCTTAGAGTTTTACCATATGAATTTTTTAATGTCATTTTCTTTTAGAGACAATGTTAAGTCAGAATAGCTTGATGACTTGACTAAGAGAAGACAGTCTTCTTTCCTTTGTCTTCTTCTTTCCTTAAGATGCTATTGGAGACATCATTTAAAATCATCTACAATTTTGTTTTAATAAAAAATTAAATGACTTTAAACAAGTCTTTTCCATTATTATTTGTATTGTTTCCATAGCAGTCGAATAAGCCTGTGCTACATGGATTTTCAATGTCATTTGCTCAAAGATTTGTCCATTATGAGTTATTTTGTGCTTGTTCATTACACCAAGCAATGTTTGGTCTTTTTTCTTGTGGTTAAAAAAAGCTAAAAAAATCTATGCATTTGTTTATTACAATGTCTAGAGATTTATTGTCAACCTCCTTATACCGTGAGTTATAAACTACTATGACTCTCTGTTATTATTTTCAACAATCCATCTTTGACTAATTATTATGTTAAAATTTCTAAGCCATCTTAGAATTATCTTGATATAAAAATCCAGTTTTATTCAAATATAAATTGTTAAGTCCCACTAACTTTTTTAATCAAATGAAAAGATTAGGGATGGAAATTTTTTAGATTATACCAATGCATTTCTATTCTTTTATTTCGAAAATAAAAATTTTATATAGTTATTAAACTCATCCTCCTACTAAAAATAAAAAATTATTTTTTTTAATAAAAATCGTTTTGGATTGTGATAACGCAAAGCTAGAGAATTCGCTGTAGATGGTATCATTGTCCTCATTTTCCCATATCCTCTATTTTTCTTACTTTCTCCTTTTTCTCCAAAGGCAACCATAAAATGGGTAACAAGACTACGTGCTTGGAGAAGTGAAGCAAAACAAAATGCAGAGTAAAAAGCATCTTTCAGGTGGGCCCACGACCGCACTTAAGCGTGACGTAACTGTTGGTACATCGGGAAGCTGGGTTGGACAGCGTGTACAAAGATAGGTAGGATGAGTATGATAATTAGGTTGACAGAAAGACACGGTCAAAAAAAGGAACTTAACTCACCATGGTTAATTATTAACCATCACCATATTCTATTGTTTTGTTTTGTTTTGTTCTTTTGTGCATGTACAAAGATAGGAAGGAAAAGTATGATAGAGTTGGGTCCACGTCTCTGAATTTGTATCGCCATCAGGTTGACAGAAGACACAGTCAAAAAAGAACTTAACTCACCATGGTTAACTATTAACCATCACCGTATTTTATTGTTTTGTTTTGTTTTGTTCTTTTGTGAGTACTATTAACCATCACCATATTCTATTGTTTTGTTTTGTTTTGTTCTTTTGTGTGTGTACAAAGATAGGTAGGACAAGTATGATAGAGTTGGGTTCACATCTCTGAATTTGTACCGCCATCAGGTTGACAGAAGACACGGTCAAAAAGGAACTTAACTCACCATGGTTAACTATTAACCATCATCGTATTCTATTGTTTTGTTTTGTTTTGTTCTTTTGTGCGTGTACAAAGATAGGCAGGACGAGTAAGATAGAGTTGGGTCCACGTCTTTGAATTTGTACCGCCATCAGGTTGACAGAAGATACGGTAAAAAAGAAACTTAACTCACCGTGGTTAACTATTAACCATCACCATATTTTATTGTTTTGTTTTGTTCTTTTGTGAGTCCCCACCCCCCTTCCCATGGTTAACTATTAACCATCACCGTATTCTATTGTTTTGTTTTGTTTTGTTCTTTTGTGCGTGTACAAAGATAGGTAGGACGAGTATGATAGAGTTGGGTCCACATCTCTGAATTTGTACCGCCATCAGGTTGACAGAAGACACGGTCAAAAAGGAACTCAACTCACCATGGTTAACTATTAACCATCACCGTATTCTATTGTTTTGTTTTGTTTTGTTCTTTCGTGCGTGTACAAAGATAGGCAGGATGAGTAAGATAGAGTTGGATCCACGTCTCTGAATTTGTACCGCCATCAGGTTGACAGAAGATACGGTCAAAAAAAAACTTAACTCACCATAATTAACTATTAACCATCACCATATTTTATTGTTTTGTTTTGTTCTTTTGTGAGCCCCCCCCCCCAAATGGCCCCCCCAAATGGTTAACTATTAACCATCACCGTATTCTATTGTTTTGTTTTGTTTTGTTCTTTTGTGCGTGTACAAAGATAGGCAGGACGAGTAAGATAGAGTTGGGTCCACGTCTCTGAATTTGTACCGCCATCAGGTTGACAAAAGATACGGTAAAAAAGAAACTTAACTCACCATGGTTAACTATTAACCATCACCATACCCCCCCCCCCCAATGGTTAACTATTAACCATCACCGTATTCTATTGTTTTGTTTTGTTCTTTTGTGCGTGTACAAAGATAGGTAGGATGAGTATGATAGAGTTGGGTCCACATATCTGAATTTGTACCGCCATCAGGTTGATAGAAGACACGGTCAAAAAGGAACTTAACTCACCATGGTTAACTATTAATCATCACCGTATTCTATTGTTTTGTTTTGTTTTGTTCTTTTGTGCGTTCCCCCCCCCCCCCCTCTTCTATGAGATCACACTTTTGAAACTCTATAAATTAAATACCAAATGTTGATTTATTAGTTGTACTCATTAATGGCCAACCACTTGACTCGTTGCATAAAACTTAAAATAAGTGCGTGACAATATTAGATAATAGAAAGTATTTGAATGATAGGTTAATATCACAAAAAATTTAAATTAACACGTCTATAATAAATTTAGGTTTAATTAATTTTTTAACTACAAAAAATCTTAAATTGAGATACTTATTACAAATTTACTCCAAAATAATTTGTTGATCTTTAAACATTTCAAATCGGTATATTTGTAATAAATTCATTTTTTATTAGTTTCTGTCAAATTGGATTAATTCTACCAAAATTCACACATTGGTTCACTTGTGACAAACGAAGGCTAAAACCTAAAACGATACATCTGTCAACTACCACATGTCATTTAATTCAGTAATTTAACAGTAAAATTTAATAAAAACTAATAGAGAGTAAATTTATCAAAGGTAATTTGAGTTTTTTTATGGTCAAAAAATTAATCTAGAATAAATTTTTTACATATGTATGAATTTAAGATTTTCTTGTTTTGTTAACCCTTAAATGATAGATACTAATAGCAAACATTCCACTTCATCAATGCTCCCTATGCGTGTAAACAAGAAAGATGACATCCACTTAATATGTAAGTTGATGTTCATATATCACTATATAAAAAAATAAAAAACTCTAAATTATATTAAGAGCGACACATCTACTCAGAATTTTTTATGATATAAAAAATTATAAATTATATCCACTATGACTCGTTTACTCTAAATATTTTCTCATGATATCAAAACCTAGTGTGATACCTACTATGATTGCGTGCAATGATTTTCTAACAAAAACAACATCACTTTTTATTTTACTCAAGCCATGTTGACGCCATGTGAACATCATTTATCTTTCCATCGTCCATATAGGCAAATGGGTCAAAGAGTGACACAAGTATATGTTTAGGATTTTAAATTTAGGATAAATGTGTCCCGGTAGGTATAATTTAGAGTTTGCAATGGCTTTTTCCCTAGATTGAGTTTTATTATATTTTATTATCACATAGTATATCTAACTAATTTAAGAGAGGTGAGAAAGAGTATAGTTTTGTGATAATGCGACTCAATCATTAAACTGCACTCTACGAAACTTTCCTATCTTTGATAGATATGTATGATGTATGCATGTAGAGTTTTGGTTTCACAAATAACATAGAATAGCTGAATTTTCTTAACACTCATTTGTTTGTGTTTTTTAAAATGCAAAAAAATTGTTAACATTTCTGTTAAAATTTAAATATGATTTAAATACAAAAATGGTGAAAAAATACATATAAATTACGTTTGTGAAAATTTAACATGCTCTAGGCCTAAAAATTATAAAATTGATTTCATATTAAGATTAACTAAATTATACGGATAAGGTCATGTTGATGTTTGTGAAAGCGGAGAGCTTGAAGTCTACCACAGGTGGATCATATCATTGTCCTTTGATTTGACGTGTCGTCTTTTGTCCTTTTCCTTTTTATCTTACTTACTTTTTCCAAAAGCCGACCAGAAAAAGTGTGAGATGATGCGTTGGTGAAGCAAAACCACAGCTTTTCAATCTAGTTGGTAGACAAATTGGAATCATCGAACCCTTACAAAGGCTACACTGCGCCTAGCACAATCACTCTAGCCAACCAACCATCTTTTTGCAGTTTAGACCCCAACAGAAGCACATGAAGGGGCTGTTTGGTTCAGCATTCCCAAGGGGCTTTCAGCCCCGAAAGCCCCTTGGGAAAAATTTCAACCGTTTGGTTTAGCATTTGGAGCCATACTTGGGGGAATGCTAGCATTTGGAATGCTCTGGAATGCTGAAAGCCCAAAGCAGGTGGGGACCTGCTTTGGGCATTCAGCATTTTCGGAATGCTGAAGAGGGGATTAATGAATTTTTTTCTTCCAATATTGCCCTCGCTGATAATTACGTTTTCCTATTATACCCTCAAAAGCTACTGTTCATCGTCTTCCTCGTTGAACTTATTTCTTCAAGAGTGAAGCTCAGCCGCGGAGCTCAGCCGGCCGGAGCTGGTCGCCCACGCATCGCCGTCGCCAAGCACCGCCGTCGCGTGGGTCGCGGCCTCAGGCGACGTCGCCTAGGTCGCGCGACCCACGCGACGGGCTGAGCGGTGCTCAGCCGGCCAGATCTGGTCGCCGTGCACCGCCGTCGCCAAGCGCCGCCGTCGCCACGCACCGCCGTCGCCAAGCACCGCCGTCGCCACGCACCACCGTCGCGTGGGTCGCGGCCTCAGGCGGCGTCGCCTGGGTCGCGCGACCCACGCGACGGGCTGAGCACCGCCTGATCTGGTCGCCACGCACCGCCGTCGCGTGGGTCGCGCGGCCTCAGGCGTCGACGCCTGAGGCCGCGCGACCCACGCGACGGCGGTGCGTGGCGAGCGCGGCCCCAGGCGGCGTCGCCCTGAGGGCGCGCGACCCACAAGACGGCAGTGCGTGGGTCGCGCGACCCACCGCCTCCCCACCACCACAGCCACCGGCCGCCTCCCCCACCACAGCCACCGCCTCCCCCTCCCCCACCAGCTCCGGCTGCCTCCCAAACGTTCCCCTCCTCAGATTCAACATCTCCTTCTCCTTTCTCCTTTTCTTTTTTTCCTTTTTATTTTCAGCTCAAAGCTCCTTTGTGAAATGCACAAAAATAAAAAGAGTTCCCAAACACTATAGCATTCACAAAATGCCCATTTTTCTAAAGATACTTGGGGAAATGCCTTTGCATTTCCCCAAAGTTGAACCAAACGGGCCCGAAATGTGCAATCTCTCGTATTCAGTGAATAATATCAGCTTATGCTTTGATCATAAAATGTTACATTTGAGTTCTAACAGAGACTATAATAAAACTAATCACTCGATTAGTAGCGGGGGAGGACCATATAAAACTAATCACAACCATCATGAAATACATAGTTCCTTTCAATCTAAATAATGTAGATAACCCTATTCTATGCAAAGCTCCAAGGGAGTTCTGAAAAAGTTTTTCTTTTGAGGTATCAGCCCACTGAAATTCAACGTCCCCATGTTCAATAGCTCCGTCAACATCACAAAGAAAGGCCGTGTCTCGAAACTTTCTCGAAGTCAAACAAAAGGTAACACCTAGATTTAAAATTAAACATCCCCAAAATAGTAAGTGTAGCTTGTATGACAACATTGGCTGTCTATCAATACTAACTAGCTTGTTCATAATATTAATCCAAACTTAGGAACATTAGGATTAAACCAAGTAAGTTTGCCATAGCAACTTGGACCTCCTATTTCTATTCTTAAGCATCAGGAAATGGCATTAGAGCATGGCAAGATTAAATCACGTAAGCTTGCTTAGATTTCAACAAAAATGTCAGAATATTTAAATAATAAAATATATAATGATCTAATAGTTTAAGCTTTTACAATAATTAATAATTATCTCACAAACATATCACATGATATCAAAATGTGAGGTCCCAAATTCAAATCTTCCAGATTCCTATTTGCCTTTTCAATTGCATATTTCCACACTTTAGGCTAAGGGAAAAATCTAGTCTAAGCATAGGGAGAGTTAGAATATTTATGGTTCTCATTAATATGTTTGACATGAGGCTTAAATACGCTGCTTACGTTCAATAAAATTATCTTGCTAATAATAAAGACATTTTTGGATATAATATAAAATTAAAAAGTCTCTTCTTCATCATTGATCTTATAATAACTTATCTATTTTTCGTCCCTCTTATCTCAAACTCACTTTCTAGGTGAACTTTTTATTAATTTCATTAGTCTAAAATATTTATCAAGTCTCTTTATCTACTATATCAAAGAATTTATCTTTTTTCCTTATTATATTGACGAGATACTTTTATAGAGAGCATGTAAATATTGTGCACAATGACGTATCTTAATATTTTTACATAAACAGTTCAAAGATGATTTTGATTTATGTCAATCCAAAGTTCTTACTTTATGCAATGTTTTGGTTTGATAAAATTTTATCTACTTAACAATTTATCCATAAATTTGATCAACTATGTAGAAAAGAATTAGATTTCTTGGAAATTTCTCTTTTTGACTAAACAAATCTTTATGGAAGTAATATCTAACTATAAAAAAGCATAGTGCCTTTAATTTACCTAGAAAATATGCAATAAACAATATATATGAAATTCTTAATTTTGGTAAGTAGATTTTACATGGATATAGAAATACTAACAAAATGGAAAATAAGTAAATCTGGGATCTTCAATTTTAATTGCAATTGAATGATAGAAGGCAATTTTTCCTTTTCGGTGAAAAATGGATGGAGTTAGTCATATAGGGGTGGAAATAGCACCCCCTTTGTTAATTGTCCCTCATTAATGGTCAATCACCTCATTTTAAAGATAAAACTTAGCATCGGCACCATACCTTAATTATTTTACAGAAACTCTCTTCAGGTAATACGAGTGTACAATAACAATAGAAAAATTGAAATTACCTAAATGACAAACACTGATAGCAAAACCTCCCTTCGTCAATGCTCCAAACTATTTCATCACATGCTTTCCTCGGAAAACATTGCATGTCACATGCAAGCGCAAATTATTTAGTAGTAACATCGAAAATTCAAATTAGTAGGATCTTGAGAAGATATAAAATTATTATAGCTCTCTAGGCAACTTCAATATCTAGCTTCACATGGTAAATAAACTTATGTTCATGAGTCTCCGCTTCTGCCCTAACGAAAAAGAAGAAAGTATCATTTCGAATGAAGTAGTATGAAATCTCTTATGTGGTAGGCTCATAAAGCAAGCTTATGAGGATTTTTTTATAACTTTAAAATTTTAATAAAAGGAATGGTAAAATAGTTCTTGAAGTTGGCTAATTTTCTCTTTGCAATTACTTTATAAAACCTGTATTATTTTCTCGTGCGAATACTATAATATCTATATAGGCTACCTGAAGTATCCTTTAACATATGTTTGGATCATCCGCGGGTCTCATGTTCTGCGTGAAAGTCAAGTAGTCATCATCTTTGATAGAGGATGTGGTAGGAGAAGTAACTCTTCTCAACGACTCTTCCAAAAAGATGTAATTCTCGTTTTCCCTTGACGACATGTTTCACGACCATTACTTCATTTATCATTGGTGGTGTTGCTGTTCATCTACCTTTGGTGTCCCTCTTCTAATGCATTTCTTCTTTTCATGCCTTCGGACTCTTGTGTTGTCATTTTGCATTACGGAAACAAGAGAGTTGCGGGAAGGTTCAACGAAAAACCCTTTGAGCAACCAGTCAGCCAGTAGGTGACGAAGGCGATTTGTTAGTTCCCACAAAACCAATTGGCTATTGAGATTGCCGCCTAAAACCAACCTTGCCTAATCCGAAGATATTCTTGGCTGGTGGGTAAGTTTCCTTTCGTCGAGACACAACGGCAAATGTATATCTTTGCATTGTTACTTAAAAGCACGATTTTTCGTCTGCAGGTGTTTGGCGCTTGTTAGTCGCATAATTTTTAATAATATATACATATTGATTGATATGTACTTTCGTTTATAATTTTCTTGTAATTTGTGTTGTGGCAGAAAAATAAAAAGATGTATATTTATGCTGAACACACGCCCTGACTTTTCACATGTTATTATCGCGAAGCATCCAAGTTAAAGCAAAACCGATATGCATATATTAACTATTTAAATAAATAATAGAAAGAACCAAAAAAGTTACAAAAATATCTTTCAGGTGGTGGACCCGAGGCCCGAGATCACGATTTGGGGCGAAGATTTGGTTGGCATGTGGTGAATCTGGAGTGGACAACTGTGTACAAAGATAGACAGGACGAGTACGGAGCGGGGCCCACGTGTACGAAGTCGTATTGGTACGTGACCGACATAGCCAGAAAGCAATTCAACTCTCCACCATGGTCACATATTAACATCACTTTGTTATTATTTTCTTTTTTAAATTTCTTTTTGGGTTTTGCGCCACTTCTGTCTCCTTCCTCCTCCTCTGTATTTTAAAGATAGAGACATGAGGCGCACTTGGAACTCTAGATATTACAAGCCAAATATTAATACGTCTATGATCACTCATTGATGGCCCACCAGCTCATTTATCGCATAAAACTTTATACAAGCACCCACCTCATTTATTTTAAAAGAACTCCTTAAAGATAATATAAGTGCACAATAATAATAGATAATAAATAATATTTGAATGACAAATACCAATTGCAAAACCTACGTCTATATGTATATATTGAAAAAAATTGTAAAGCAACATGTCTAATTAATGTTAAGAAAAGTGGGAATGAATGGAGTTTTGTAATGATATAGCTTAACCATTAAGCTCTACTCTATCTTACTTTCTCATTATATATATGAGCTTAGCAATGATCTCTTCCGCAATGATTCCAATGACAGATTCCGCCGTTTTTGTTCTCTCTCTGGATTAGAAGATAATTAGTCTAGTCGTTTCAAGTCCATATGAGAGAAGATAATTAGTCTAGTCGTTTCAAGTCCATATACTTCTCAGGACATGCATAGCAAGTTCGCGTTGAAAGTAGCATTTCCCATCTGTCACGCGTAATAGAAGACGAAGCTTAACTCAATAATGCATTTGGGACCCACTGACATTGATATTTATTTCGCAAATTGGTATTATCTGACAGTCTCTGACGTCCGAAAGCAAAGGAGAATAGGATCAAGTTGTGAAAGCAAATTGTGTCTCCAAGGACAAATAACTTCATTTTTTTCCCGGGCTTCATTGTGTATGTTTTTTTTTTTAAATGAAGGAGGTCATTGTCTAATTTCTCGGGATGGATTTTGAGGTATGATAAAGTTGGTAACAAAAAAAACCTAGGGCACATTAGTTTACTTTCGTTTGGTTACCGAAAAAGTGAGATGCGATTAACTAGTAACTTATGTATGTATGGATACATTGATATCTATGTAATACATGTTAGGACAGAAATTATTTCCATTAAAATAGAAAGTTTTATATGCATAGATAACAATAGATTTGTTAACATTCCATTGCCAACACTAAATCTCTCAATTTAAAACTCTCCTTCATATCTTCACTTGACATTATTGATATTATTTTACTGAAACCTTATGTTTGATCGAGGAACTTTGCTCTCCTTGCTAATCCCTCAAATTATTTGCTTCCTATGCAGAAAATGCTTCTACATTGTTTCTTTCTTCCTTTAATTTTTTCATATTCTCTAAATAAATAAATAAAACTACTTTAGAGATCTCTCTGCAATGCAATACAAAACTTGCACATTTATGTAACGTAAAATTTCAATATTTTGGCATTTTATGCACATCACTCCCTTTTCATAAATATCAAAAGAGTTCCTATATAGGCACAAAATGACTGGCATACCCTAGTTTTTTCTAGCATATATAATTTGTGCAAAATCCCTTACTATTTTTGCTACCTATTGCAACCATATCAATTAGTTTGGAATATCTTTAGTTCAATTTTATAGCTTTTTTTAACAATTACTATAAGACAAGTTATTTGTCTTTATCTTTTGAGTCGGACCCTTATTTCAATCCCACAACAAATTATTATTCTAATTTAACTCTATTCAACATACACAATCATATCTTTGCCGGATTTCCTTATAGACGTTTTTTGATGGTATTGGCAAGACAGTAGAAATTCCTAATTGGGCACTCCTGACTAGTCGGTGACACCAGCGAAGCAGACCTCGTCACTACTAATGATGCATTTCGAAGGTCTAATAGCAAACAGTGATATGAATTCTTGAGGCATGGCTAGAATACTCGAAGCATCTTTTAACATCCTCAAAAAGTGGAGTCTTAAAAAATCCATCTTGTCTTCTTGCGGGAATACTCTAAAACTTGCCTATTCTACGCGAGATACCCTTTAACATACTTTTGGGGCATCTTTTGTAGAGTACACACGTTTTTTTTTTTTTTCAGTAGAGTAGACACGTTAGTCTGTGTGCTTTCACCCGGGCTGGGTATAGAGAATGTGATGGTAGGAGTAACTCTTCATAATTTTGTTCGACAATATAATTTGTGACTCTTCCAAAAAGAACGAAATTCTCATCGTCCCTTTCCAACGATTAGTTCCCAACAATCGCTTCGACTATGGTTATGTTGCTATTCATCTTCCTCTAGTGTCTCTCTAATGCATATCTTTTTTTTTTCTTCTATTATAGAAACAAAAGAGTTACATGAAAGTTTGGCGAGAAGTCCCGAGCACCCGGTCTGCCAGAAGGCGATGAAGGTTGTTCGCTAGATTCCCACTAAAACTAATCAGTTGCTGAAGTTGCACCCCAAAACAAACCTTCTCTCTAAAAATATATGAACCTCCTTTGTCAAGACAAACTGGAAGATGTATATCCTTGCGTTCTTTGAAGCTTGGGCTTCGTAGTCATACGATTTTCATAAAATATGTTTGGTCGCATGCTTTCGCATATGATCTTTTTATAATTTAATGTGCGATTTTGTTGACCACGTGCCCTCACTTTCCACATGTCATTATATTTAACTAAAAGGAAGAACGATTTGTATAAATCAATTATTTAAATTAATAAAATAAATTAAAAACCAAAATGTTACTTATTACACAGAGAGATAAGACGAGTACAGTGGAGTTGGGTCCTACTGCTATTTAATTAGGCCTAGTACTAAGGTTCACTTGTATAAAGAGTGAAGACGTACTACTATCTACATCATGGACGTACTGCCACCTGCACCAAGAAGTCGACAAGATAAGCGTGATAATTGCCAAGTGACCGACAGGCTCTAAAAGTAACTTAACTTGACTATGGTTAACTATTAATCATCGGTTTAGGTTCCAAGCCACGACTCACCTTTCTCCTCCTTTGCATATTTCTGATAGAAAGACCAATCTGCTTTCTGAGCTTTAGAAATTAATAATCAAATGTTGATTTTTAATTATCCTCATTAATGACCGATCGCTTTGTTCATTGCATAAAACTTAAAGATAATATAAGTGCATGATAATAATAAATACTAGAAAGTTTTTAAATGATAAATACTAATAGCAAAACATCCCATTTCATCGTTGCTCCCAGTGTGTACACAAGAAAGATTAAGGCTCATTCATATGTGTACAGCGAGTTCATTTTCATATATTGTTCTAGCAATATTATATTAGATTAAGACCTTATTTATTTCACGAAAATAAATAATTTAAAATATCTTTTTAATAAATAATCATTTATATTAATTAAAATAATTAATTAATGAAAAATATTTAAATTATCGATAACGATACATTAAAAATATTTTTATTCTTTCATTTTAATAAGTAATCTAAGCAATCAATTTTATCCCGAATTCTTTTTATATCATAAAAAACTCCAAATTATATTAATCATGATACATTTACTCTAAACTTATTTTTATGACATCAAAAACCCTAATTTTATATTCATGTGATGCATTTACTCTCGGTCAATATTTTGTCGGATGATTTTCCAACCAAAACATCATTTTTATTTTACTCAAGCCTTGTTGGTGCTATGTCAATCTCATTTGTCTTTGGTCATCTAGGATGTCGGATTTTTAACAATGCTCATTATAATAACTTTATGGAGGGTAAATGTATCACAAGGCATAAATTTAAAGTTTTTGATGTCATAAAAATGTTTAAGATAAAATTACAGCGGATAAAATTTTGGGCTTTTCACTGCTTTTTCCCCTTTGATTGAGCTTTATTCTACTTTATTGTAAAGTAATATATCTAATTATTTTAAGAAATATGAAAGAAGAGAGTTTTCTGATAATGAGACTCAACCATTTAAGTGCACTCTACCTAACTTTTGTATCATTGACAGATATAAACATAAATACATAGTTATGGTTTCACAAATGACACATAATAGCTTAATTTTCTTAGCACTCATTTTTTTTTGTTTTTTGTTTTTTTTTTGTGAACGAGGAATCGCCAGAGACCTCTTTGGGGTCACATCGCCCTCCGATGCCCGGCGACACTGTTGGAATATTGCAAGTCACTATTTAGACGTAAATCTCGGGAGAAATTGGCCCGGGAATCTACCACTGAAGCCCCTTACTTAAATCACGAAACTGTTCTGAGAGTTATGGCAGACGTGAGTTGAACCCCTGACCTGCGGGATCAGAGGCCAATCCTCAACCAAAGTAGCCATTCTTAGCACTCATTTGTTTGTGTTTCTGAAAACTCAAAAAAAAAATTGTTTACGTTTCTGTAAAATTCAAAATATTATTCAAATACAAAATATATGCATAATTTGGTTTCACAAGTAATACACAATAAAATAGAACATAAGAAGGTAATTATGATGATCAGAGTTAACTAACTTTTATTAGGACTTGATTGTTTATGCATTTTAAAATGCAAAGACTCAAAATTTAAAATGTTATTTAAATATTAAAAGATTTTGAAAAAATCATGCCTAAATTACATATCAAGATTTAATAATTGTAAAAATTTGACAAGTTTCAAGCCAATATAAAGTGTAAAAAGATATTCAAGGCAAGATTATATATCGTGCTGAGGCTCGCGCGAGCACAAAAACTCGAAATTCACGGTGTCATTGTCCCTCGATTTGACGTATCCACTTTTCTCTTGTCCTTTTGTTTTTGCCTTAATTTCTCTTTTTCCAAAGGCAATCATAAAAAGGCAAGATAACTTGTCAGTGATTCCATTAGTACGTGGCGATTTTGGTTGGCTGACGTGTATTATAAGAGATAGGACGAGTATGGCAGAGTTGGGTCCCACGAGTAATCACTAACGCCTTGCTACTAGGGTTCACGTTTGTGAAGCCGTGCTATCGTAAGGTTGATAGAGGAGGCAGCCTAATAATTACCATGTGACCGACGTGGCCAAAAAGCAATTTAACTCAACCATGGTTAATATTAACCATCATTGTGGTCTTTTGTTTTTTATTTTTCTTTTTGAGCCATGTCTTTCCTCCTCCTCTACGGTCATCTTTCTTTCTCCCTGCGTTTTTTTAGATGGAGATACCATGCACTCTTGAAACTCTAAAAATTAATAATCGCTGACTTAATAATTGTCCTCATTAATAGTTTTGCTTTCTTTTAATCGATTCTGGTACGGCCATACAAAAGTTGTAAATATCCATAGATGGGCTTCATGAACCGAAGAAAATAAGATCTAAGTATATTTTTTTGGGTACTCCAAGACTAAATCATAACAATCAGTCTTATTTTTAGTTTTGATCACACTTCTGGCGTGTTTCCATCGTCTAATCAAAAGTTATTTTTACTTTTTCTACTTATGACTATGAGACAAGCCTTTTCTCTTATTTTCTCTTTAAGTTTAGATTCGAGACATTATAGCGACTTTTATCATTCTTTTTACATATAAAAAAATACAACAATTTTTTTATATAATAATTGTTTCTTTTTCATACGAAGTATGACAATTCTTCTTCCTAGTTTTTTATTATGCACGTTGCACATCTACTTTTGTTAAATCTGCAACACGCCCATCGTCCCACCAATAATAGGAATTGTCATGATGATTATTTTTTAATGCATTTTGAATTCTCATGCAGGGTGTCCTTTCATTTTTAATATATACATTATTCCTTTATACAATTTCTTAAATTTACTAATGTCATCATCAGGGATTTGTCGTAGGTTTATTTCGAGTGAGTATCGCTTCATGCAAGAATGACGTGGGATAGGTAGCACGATTTATTTTTATCTTTAATATATATGCATGAAGTTTTGCATTTAGTTTTTCTCATTTAAATATTTTCTAATATCTGTCATTATTGTAGACTTTCTAATTGAACAAACAAGGCAAGTAGATGTTAATGCAATGTTCACAGAGCGTTGGGCAAGATAACCGAGATTCATAATAAGGATAACAAAAGTTGCACCTTCTCATTCACAGCTAGTCACGATTAGCTGTTATATCTCATAACTCCCCCTACCACATTAGTTGTATGTTCAATATTTCTATGGATGCCAATTTAATTATATGTCATTCCATTTCTTTCTAACCCCTCCTTGCTTTACTAGGATTTCTTAAATAAATTGTCGTTAGTCGTAATAAATGATTTTTTATATGATTAAGAACTTTTTATAAGAAATTCAATTGTCAATCTACAAACAATTACTAACTTTTTTACAAAATTAGTAATGTTTCATATAAAAAAAGTAATTATTCTATGTTGATTCTATCATCCAAATGACAAAAACGACAATTTCGAACATAACTAACGATATATACGTGTACAATGATATTATAAAAAATGTTTATATTGACAACAACTGATTGCCAATTCTCCCATGTCATTAATGCTAAGACCCGCATATACTTATGATGTATGCGTTACTTTATAAAACAAGTTGGAAAAAAAAACTTAATCATCTCATTTAATGTTTTACAAATTAAAATAATATATCAACATCAACTTGACTTACTTAAGTTGGATATGATTCTTTACACAATAGAACAATATGTCAACATCTTGATTTATTATCAAATTGATTGAACCTTTTACACATGAATTATTATCCTTGTACAATGTCACAACTAAGGCCTACATTACATGCAGTTGTCTTCCAAATCTTCTTGGTCAATAAAGCAAAATTTTTATATAATGTAACCTTTTACACATGAATGTAACTAAAACTTCTCGATGGGGATGTCTTCCTAATATTTTTGGTCAAGAAAGCAATTTTTTTTTTTTTATAAAGCAAATCTTCTTGCTTTATAAAAAAAAACCTTTTACACATCAATCATTGTCCTTACACAATTTCACAGCCAAGGCCCACATCAGATGTGGATGTCTTGCTAATTTGCTTGGTCACGATTGTTTTTGTCAAGATGCATGCATACCATTTACACGTTTGACTTATTGTTATTAGTTTTTCTCACTTTCGTCCCAATTTAATTTTAGTCCTAGCAATCCACCAGATATGTAAAAGATTACATACAATTTAATACTAAGGCAAGTTGACTTTCATGTATAGACCAGAAAAACTATATTATATTAAATTAGATGACTATTTGACCAAAAAAGAATTAGATTATTAATTTTTTTCTACTTTTTTGTAAAGTCATATTTCTAATTAATTGTCAAGGGAAGTGGGAGGGATTGGAGGTTTGTGATGACGTCGGTCCACCACTAAGCTCCTTTCTACCTCGGAAATGACACATAATAAAAAGAAAGAAAGAGGACAATCATGATAATCAAACTTATATGAGTTTTCTTAAGATTTGTTCATTTGTGCTTTTTAAAAAGCAAAAATGATTTTTTGCTTTCCTTTTAAAACATAAAATGTTATTCAAATATAAACATTATTGTGAAGAAATTATATGTAAATTACATATCAATATTTACATGTTGTGAAAATTTCTCATGTTGAATGTAAAAAAATGTAAAAAGTGTGTCTGAGATAAGATTAAATCAAACGAAACAAAATGCAAACACATGACAAACCCTTCCTATTTTGTTGACGTTTATGAAAGCATTACAACTTGAAATCCACTACCCTTGGTGGACCATATCAGTGTCCTTCAGTTTGAGGTGCCATCTTTTCCTTAGTTTACCTTTTTTCCAAAGGCGACCAGAAAATGTATAAGGTAACGTGTTAATTGAGGAAAAGGACAATTTTCCATTTGTTGACGTCATTGCTGTCGCAAAAGGATCATTTAGAAGAAAATTTGTGTTCGGGGCTTTTTAGCTGCACAATTTTGATAATATATAAATATTAGTACGTACTCTGGTATATAATTTTTTATAAATTTTGTTATGGTAGAAACATAAAAAGTTGAATGCTTATGCTAAACACGCGGTCCTCACTTTTCACATGCATCTATGTAAAAGAAAGAACGATATGCATATATCAACTATTCAAACTAATTGAAAAAAAAAAACCTAAAAAATTTGTACGATACAATCATTATACAAAGCCTTTTGCAAAAGTATCTTTCAGGTAGGGTTGAGGCCTGAGATCACAATTTGGGTGGAGATTTTGGTACTAATACCTAAAAGAATTCCAAACTTCAACTTTAGTATCAATTCTACTCAAAAATATTTTTATACCATAAAAAAACTCCAAACTTTAGGTCTTATCCCATAAAAAAACCTCAAACTTTAGGTTTAGTCCCAATTTTAGTATAAACTCATAAAAAACCACCGACTTTTATTTAAATTTCATATCTACTCTTGTTAACCCTCCATCCAAAATCATCCCTAATAATCTTACATGATACTTTTATGTCATTGGTCTAGCTTTTTCGCAATTCAAATCCAAGAAGGTGCTTTGGAGATGAATTTCCATGTCATCATCCCAAATGACATCCTCTTGGATTTGAAATTTGAGTAATAACTAAAGCAATTAGGGTTGGCTTTCTTTAATTGCTCTCAAGTATTCCTTCCATCTCATTGAAGGATATTCGATTTTGTGCTTAGTTTTTAATCTCATGTGCTCGGGAGTCTTCCGTCTCTCGTAGTCAGAGAGCTTGCACTCAGAGAGCTCACACTTAAGATATGCGGCTTGGTAGGATCTAATAGCTCATGCTCGTGAGTTTTTCATTTCTTGGTTGTCAACAAAAAAATTTGGATAGAGAGTTAACAGGGATAGATTTGAGACTCAAGTAAAAGTTGGTGATTTTTTATAAGACAAGAATTTATGGTAGAATTAGAATTGGACCTAAAGTTTGAAATTTTTATAGAAAAAAAAATTATGTTAGAATTAGGACTTAACTTAAAGTTGGAAGTTTTTTACATTAAAAAAAAGTTGGATAAAATAGGGACTAAAATAAAGTTGATGTTCTTTTTGAGGTAGGTGGCAAAATCTGGAGTGGCCAACAATGATCTCTTCAGCAATGCTCCCAATGACAGCTTTCACCATTTTTGTTCTGTCTTTCTCTCTCTGTCTCTCTTTTTGTGTGGATAAGAAGACATTAATCCAGTGGTTCCAAGGCTAGAGACTACCCAGGACATGTATCGCAAGTTGATGTTGAAGATGAGAATTCTCCTCAACCATGCATACTAGGCAGGTGAAGCTCAAGTCAATAATGCATATGGGACCCATTGAGGTCAGGTCTGGGGTCCACGATATTGTTCGAAGACTTTTCGTGCTTCTAGGGTTTAATATTAGTCCGGTCGTTCCAAGGCTAGATATATAAGAAATCCATGTTGATGCCCACCGACAACTGGCGAATCAAAATCTCGGCAAATTTAATTTTCTAGATTCTCTGATCGGCTTGAGCAGCTGAGGATAATAATCCTCATCATCCACACAAAGCCTAAATAATGCAGATGGGATTCACCGAGGCTGGGTCCGAGGTCTGCGATTCTCGTTTGTTTGAAGACTTTTCGTGCTCCTAATGTTTAATGGTCTAGTATGCTTGCATGCGCAATGAAAATGCTAGGTGTTGAAAGTGACGGAGATATTTATTTCCTAGATAAGTTTTATCTTAACAGTTTCCGAGGTCCAGAAGCGAAGGAGAATAAGTCTAACGTTGTGAAAGTAGTTACGACATGAGGTTGATGGAAGAAATGACCAAAAAGCAACTTGACTTGAGCATGGTTAACTATCAACCTTGCACTTTTGTTTTCTTTTTCTTTTTTGTTTTGTGCCACGTTGGTCTTCTTCCTCCTCTGCATTAGAGACTTAAAATAGGTTTACGAGTATTGTACAAAGTCATTCGCAAAAGTATTTTTTAGGTGGGGCTGACGCCTGAGATCACAATTCAAGATGGACATTTTGTTGGTATGTGGTGAATCTAGAGTGGACAGCATGAAATATAACACAAGTACGGTGAGGGTCCACCTGTATAAAGTTGTATTGCTTAACATATTTCAGGAAACCAGCAGGCTCTGTGTTTTGAGTGGCATTTCATCCCTAACCACTTATGTGCCTGATATCGCAATATGGTCTCCTATTAACATTGCTTTGGGCTTTCCTTTTAGTCTCCTTACTCCTCCATTGTATTTCAAAATTATAGAGCGACCAGGTGCTTAACTTTAGATATTAACAATCAAATATTAATGTCAATTGTCACTCATTAATGGCCCACCACCTCATTTATTACATAAAACTAAATATAGGCACCCACCTTATATATTGTACAAAAACCCTAGTAAGGATAATCTAAGTGCACAATAATAGTAGATAACAAAAATATCTAGATGACAAAACCAATTACAAAACCTATGTATATATGTATATTTCTAAAAGATGACATCCAATTTGATAAATAACGTAGGTTGATGTTCATGTTTGGTTCAAAAAGCATCATCGTAGATTGAATGCGATGATTAAGTATTTTTTGCTTTATTTTAAAGCAACATGTCTAATTAATGCTAAGAAAATGGGACGGAATTAAGCTTTTTAATAACATAGTCATACTATTAAGCTCCACTCTATCTTGCTCTCTCTTTATTCATATATATGCATATATAATAGATATCAGCTTAGCAATGATCTCTTCAGCAATGCTCTCGATGATAGATTCCGCCATTTTTGTTCTCTCTATGTCTCTATCTCTTTCTCTTTCTGTGGATTAGAAGATATTAGTCCGATGGTTCTAAGGCTAGAAACTTCTCATGACATGCATTGCAAATTTACATGTGAAAGATAAAAATTCTCCTCAGTCACACATGATAGGGAGATAAAGCACAAGTCAATAATCCATATGGGACCAACTGAGGTTGGGTTCAAGGTCCACGATTAGTTTGTCTAAAGACTTTTAGTGCTTCTAGAGTTTAATATTGGTATGGTTGTTCCAAGGCTAGATATATAAGAAGTCCATGTCGATGCCCATTGACCACTGACAAATCCAAATCCCAAAAAATTTAATTTTCAACTTCTTTGACCGAACTGAGCAGCTGAAGATAAGAATCCTCATCATCCATACAAAGCCTAAATCAATACTGTGGATGGGATCCACCGCTGTTGGGTCCGAGGTCCATGATTCGTGTTTGTTTGAAGACTTTTCGTGCTTCTAGCGTTTAATAGTCTAAGCATGCTTGCAGGGGCAAATGAAAGTGATGGGGATATTTACTATGAAGATTGTTTTCACCCAATAGTTTCCGAGGCCCAAAAGTAAAGGGAAATAAAAGGACCAAGTTGTCAAAGAAAATTGCATCTCCAAGGACAAAACATGCATTTTATTAAGACGGGGCCATGTTTTGCACTTCGGGGTGGAGATTCTGTTAGTGTGTGGCAAAGCTGAATTGGACAATGCCCACAAATACGAATAGGACTGGTGCGGTGGATTGGGTGCCGCGACTATTCATTGAGGCCTAAAGTATGGTCCATGCCCATGAAGCCGTATTAGCATGAGGTTGACAGAAGACATGGCCAAAAAGCAACTTAACCACGGTTAACTATCAATTATCAACCATCGCTTTTGCTCTTTTGTTTTTTTTTTTTTTTCGTACCATGTCTGTCTACTTCTTCCTCTCAATGCCAGAGACCACACACTTTTGAAACTGTAGAAATTAAAAATCAACCGTGGACCTATTTAATTGTCCTCATTAATAGGTGCGCTTTCCTTTACTCGATTCCAGTATGATGATACAAAAATTGTAGAGATCAATAGATGTGCTGCAGCAAACTGAAGAAACTATGATCTTGGTAAAAAGTTTTGGGAACTCCAAGACTAAATCATGACCATCAATCACATCATTTATGTTGGTCCTTTCCTCATAAAAGCATCATCTTAGATTCAAAGCGATGATTAAGTATTTTATGCTTTATTTTAAAGCAACAAGTCTAATTAATGCTAAGAAAAATGGGACGGAATGAAGCTCTATAATAACATAGTTATACTATTACGCTCCATTCTATCTTGCTCTCTCTTTATTCATATATATGCATATATAATAGACATTAGCTTAGCAATGACCCCTTTAGCAATGCTCTTGATGATAGCTTCCGCCATTTTTGTTCTCTCTATGTCTCTGTCTCTTTCTCTTTCTGTGGATTAGAAGAGATTCGTCCAATGGTTCTAAGGCTAGAAACTTCTCATGACATGCATCACAAATTTACGTGTGGAAGATAGAAATTCTCCTCAGCCACACATGATGGGGAGATAAAGCACAAATCAATAATACATATGGGACCAACCGAGGTTGGGTTCAGGGTCTGTAATTGGTTTGTCTAAAGACTTCTTGTGCTTCTAGAGTTTAACATTGGTCTAGTTGTTCCAAGGCTAGATATATAAGAAGTCCATGTGGATGCCCACGAACCACTAACGGATCCAAATCCTGAAAAATTTAATTTTCAGCTTCTTTGATGGAACTAAGCAGCTGAAGATAAGAATCGTCATCATCCACACAAAGCCTAAATCAATACTACGGATGGGATCCACCGCTATTGGGTCCAAGGTCCATGATTTGTGTTTGTTTGAATACTTTCGTGCTTCTAGCGTTTAATAGTCTAAGCATGCTTGCAGGGGCAAATGAAAGTGATGGGGATATTTACTATGATGATTGTTTCCACCCAATAGTTTCCGAGGCCCAGAAGCAAAGGGAAATACGAGGACCAAGTTGTGGAAGAAAATTGCATCTCCGAGGACAAAACACGCATTTTATTAAGACTGGGCCTTGTTTTTCAATTCGGGGTGGAGATTCTGTTAGTGCGTGGCGAAGCTGAATTGGACAATGTCTACAAATACGACTAGGATTGGTGTGGTGGATTGGGTGCCACGGCTATTCATTGAGGCCTAAAGTATGGTCCACGCCTATGAAGCCGTATTAACATGAGGTTGACAGAAGACATGGCCAAAAAGCAACTTAACCACGGTTAACTATCAATTGTCAACTATCGCTTTTGCTCTTTTGTTTTTTTGTTTTTTTTTTTTTTTTTTTTTCATACCATGTTTGTCTACTTCTTCCTCTCCATGTTAGAGGCCACGCGCTTTTGAAATTGTAGAAATTAACAATCAACTGTGGACCTATTTAATTGTCCTCATTAATAGGTGGGCTTTCCTTTACTCGATTCCAGCATGATGATACAAAAATTATAAAGATCAATAGATGGGTTGCAGCAAACTTAAGAAACTATGATCTTGGTAAAAAGTTTTGGGAACTCCAAGACTAAATCATGACCATCAATCACATTGTTTATGTTGGTCCTTTCCTCTTATAAGCATCATATTAGATTCAAAGCGATGATTAAGTATTTTCTGCTTTATTTTAAAGCAACGTGTTTAATGCTAAGAAAAATGTGACGGAATGAAGCTCTATAATAACATAGTTAAACTATTAAGCTCCTTTCTATCTTGCTCTCTCTTTATTCATATATATGCATGTATAATAGATATTAGCTTAGCAATGACCTCTTCAGCGATGCTCTCAATGATAGCTTCTGCCATTTTTGTTCTCTCTATGTCTTTGTCTCTTTCTCTTTCTATGGATTAGAAGATATTAGTCCAGTGGTTCTAAGGAAAGAAACTTCTAATGACATGCATTGCAAATTTACGTGTGGAAGATAGAAATTCTCCTTAGCCACACATGATAGGGAGATAAAGCACAAGTCAAAGACTTTTCGTGCTTCTAGAGTTTAACATTGGTCTGGTCGTTACAAGGCTAGATATATAAGAAGTCCATGTCGATGCCCACCGACCACTGACAAAATCAAATCTCAAAAATTTAATTTTCATCTTCTTTGACCGAACTGAGCAGCTTAAGATAAGAATTGTCATCATCCACACAAAGCCTAAATCAATACTGTGGATGGGATCCACCGCTGTTGGGTCCAAGGTCCATGATTCGTGTTTGTTGGAAGACTTTTCGTGCTTCTAGCGTTTAATAGTCTAAGCATGCTTGTAGGGGCAAATGAAATTGATGGGGATATTTACTATGAAGATTGTTTTCATCCAATAGTTTTCGAGGCCCAGAAGCAAAGGGAAATAGGAGGACTAAGATGTGAAAGGAAATTGCATCTTTGAGGACAAAACACGCATTGTATTAAGACTGGGCCTTGTTTTGCAATTCGGGGTGGAGATTCTATTAGTGCGTGGCGAAGCTAAATTGGACAATGTCTACAAATACGAATAGGACTGGTGCGGTGGATTGGGTGCCATGGCTATTCATTGAGGCCTAAAGTATGGTCCACGCCAATGAAGCCATATTAGCATGAGGTTGACATAAGACATGGCCAAAAAGTAACTTAACCATGGTTAACTATCAATTATCAACCATCGCTTTTGCTCTTTTGTTTTGTTTTTTTTTCTTCGTACTATGTTTGTCTACTTCTTCCTCTCTATGTTAGAGGCCACACGCTTTTGAAACTATAGAAATTAATAATCAACCATGGACCTATTTAATTGTCCTCATTAATATGTGGGCTTTCCTTTACTCGATTCCAGTATGATGATACAAAAATTGTAAAGATCAATAGATGGGCTGCAGCAAACTGAAGAAACTATGATCTTGGTAAAAAATTTTGGGAACTCCAAGACTAAATCATGACCATCAATCACATTATTTATGTTGGTCCTTTCCTCATAAAAGCATCATCTTAGATTGAATGCGATGATTAAGTATTTTCTGTTTTATTTTAATGCAACATGTCTAATTAATGCTAAGAAAAATGGGATAGAATGAAGCTCTATAATAACATAGTTATACTATTAAGCTCCATTCCATCTTGCTCCCTCTTTATTCATATGCATGCATATAAAAAAGATATTAGCTTACCAATGACCCCTTTAGCAATGCTCCTGATGATAGCTTCCGCCATTTTTGTTCTCTTTATGTCTCTGTCTCTTTCTCTTTCTGTGGATTAGAAGAATTAGTCCAGTGGTCCTAAGGCTAGAAACTTCTCATGACATGCATTGCAAATTTACGTGTGGAAGATAGAAATTCTCCTCAGCCACATATGATAGGGAGAAAAAGCACAAGTCAATAATGCATATGGGACCAATCGAGGTTGGGTTCAGGGTCCGCGATTGGTTTGTCTAAAGACTTTTCATGCTTCTAGAGTTTAAAATTGGTCTGGTCGTTACAAGGCTAGATATATAAGAAGTCCATGTCGATGCCCACCGACCACTGACAAAATCAAATCCCGAAAAATTTAATTTTCATCTTCTTTGACGGAATTGAGCAGGTGAAGATAAGAATCGTCATCATCCACACAAAGCCTAAATCAATACTGTGGATGGGATCCACCATTGTTGGGTCCGAGGTCCATGATTCGGGTTTGTTTGAAGACTTTTCGTGCTTAAGCATGCTTGCAGGGGCAAATGAAAGTGATGGGGATATTTATTATGAAGATTGTTTTCATCCAATAGTTTCCGAGGCCCAGAAGCAAAGGGAAATACGAGGACCAAGTTGTGGAAGAAAATTGCATCTCCGAGGACAAAACACGCATTTTATTAAGACTGGGACTTGTTTTGCACTTCGGGGTGGAGATTCTGTTAGTGCGTGGCGAAGCTGAATTGGACAATGCCCACAAATACGGATAGGACCAGGCCTTATTCTTGAGGTAACTCTCAATTTAATCCTTTTTTTTTTTTAATGTTTATACAAGTCATTTAATTTTTTTCTCCAATTTTGTGATTAGGCAGTGTTTGGGCCAATTTCTAGTAGGTAGGTATTTTATCAAAATTTCAAAGACGTTAGTAATTTACTAATTTATTGAGATGTTTATAATTTTTTTGTAGTCTGATACTTTACTAAAAGCACTAGAACAATCTAAAGGGAATTGATAGCTCATAACTCACAATAATAGAATTAGAAATTCACCAACGTGAGAAATTTATCAACAGTGGGAAATTTTTCAGATTTTTCCTTGACAGGCCCCAAAACTATTATCCGAAGCTTGGCAACTTTGGCCTTATTCTAACTTGGTTCTGTCAGCCTCATCTTTAGTTTTGTTATTTTCTCATCAACCAGTAACATCCGATTTTATGGTCTTCGTCGTAAAAAATTACGACTTTTTGGTACAGCCATTTTCTTGTAGGCCCATAGCATTTGATTGGTTTTCCTTAACTACTCCATGATTTCCTCATAACGTGTTAACGCGGGCTTCTCCTTTGTTATGAACGTCAGGCCACAGGGTTAGAGATCTGCTAAGCTGAGCAATCTATTGCCATGACAAGCTCAGATGAAGGAACACCATTGGGAATTGAGTACCAAGTATTCCTGAGTTTCAGAGGACCTGACACTCGCGAGGGATTCACTGATGTCCTGTTTCATAGCTTGATCGATGCTGGAATCTGCGTCTTCCGAGACAACGAAGAGCTTCGTGTGGGTGAAAGAATTGATAGCTTGATTCAGCAAGCGATCGATAACTCTAGGATCTATATACCTATCTTCTCTCAAAATTATGCTTCGAGTCACTGGTGCCTCCGTGAGCTCACGCAGATCTTGGTGAACACCGCCAAATCAGAAGATATTAAAGCAATCCTACCTATTTTTTTCTATGTGGAACCTGAAGATGTTAAGTTGAAAACTGCACTCTATAGTGATGCCATCTTAAGTTTGCAGCGCAAGAAGGAGGTGAGCAATGACCAAGTGGATGCGTGGAGAAAGGTTCTTAAAGAGGTTGGTGCAATAAAAGGGTGGGAAGTGAAGAAGTATAATGGGTAAGCTAACTGCTTTCACAATGCTTGTTTCCCCATTGATATTAACACTTCATTATAGATGTAAAAATCCCGGCATGATTGAGAGCTACAGCAATACTAAAGGATAATGGGCAAACTATTATATTAATAGTTAGTTTGTCGAAAGAATGTGAAACTGCTATTGTGGGCAGCGGGACGAAAAAGAATGGGATAATAAAATCCCATGCCCTTTTTTTTATAAATCTAATTATTTAATCTTTCGATACGTTAAACATTTCTCCTCTTGAATACACCATATCCGGTGCTTAAATTTGCATCACTTCTAGCTAGGGAGTCATGAATTCGCAATTTTCCCCCACTAAAATGTTTTTCCATTGTGGCAGCCAAGGCAAACTGATCAAATTAGTAGTCGAGGAGGTTGTGAAAAGGCTAAGAACAAAACATAGATTGGTGACTGAACATTTAGTTGGAATTGATGATCGAGTGGTAGCAATAAGCAATTTGCTAGACATTGACTCTAGTGATGTGCGACTCATTCAAATTCATGGCATGGGGGGCATCGGTAAAACGACTCTCGCAAGGGTTGTCTTCAATAAATTCATTTCTTATTTTGGAAAGTGCTGTTGTTTCCTCGAAGATATTCGAGCAAATTCATCAAGAGCTGATGGCTTAGTCGAGTTGCAAAAGAAATTATTATCCGAAATTGGCCATCCTACTGGAACAAGGAGCATTGATGAAATTGATTATGGAATGAAGAGGATTGGAGAAGTACTTCGCAATAACAAAGTCCTCATTGTACTTGATGATGTTGATAATAACAAACAAGTGGAGAAATTAGTGGGAAAAAGTACTTTATATCCAGGATCTAGAATATTGATTACAACTAGAAATAAAGATGTTCTGCAAATCCATAGACCAATGTATCAAATTTTAAATTATGAAATGGAGGTGATGAGTACTAATTGTGCACTTGAGCTTTTTAGTAAGCATGCATTCAATAGAGAATCTCCTTTAGATGATTACAATGATCTTTCAATGGAAATCGTATCTGCTACTGGGGGACTTCCATTGGCTCTTGAAGTAATTGGTTCCCTCCTCTACCACAAAAGAATGCAAGAACAATGGGAAAAGACATTGAAGGGGTTGAGAAAAGCACCTCATGCTGATGTTTTTGGAAAGTTGAAGATCAGCTATGATGCCTTAAGTTTTGAGCAACAGCAAATTTTTCTCGATGTAGCATTCTTTTTCATTGGTAAGGATAAGATGAATGCAATTTGCATGTGGGAAGATTGTGGACTTCTACAAAATGATGAGGTTGACGTCCTCAATAGCATGTGCTTGATAAAGATTGTAGGAAACAATAAGTTCTGGATGCATGATCAACTCAGAGATCTTGCAAGAGAAATTGTTCGTCAAGAAAATCAAATGAATCCTGCAAAGCGTAGTAGATTACGGGTTCTCGAGGAGTTCCTTGATATCATAACCACAAAAGAGGTAAAATACCTCAAGACAAGAAACTAATATTTTTTCTACTAGAATATCCTCTATGCTCATGTTCTTTTTTCTCTTTCTCCTTTTCTTTTTCCCATTTTAATCCTTTTCCTCTGTAATAGGATACTAAATACCTCTCATTTCTTGCTCCCATTTGCAGATGAAGAATGTTCAAGCACTGAATCTTAATCTATCCGGAAGTCATCATAATCTCATTCGAAGTGAAGAAATAAGAAGGTTTGAAAATTTAAGGTACATCAAACTAGATGGAGGGAACTTCGTTGGTAACTTAGTAAATTGCCTTACCAAATTAAGATGGATTTTTTGGAGTCATAATCCTCAAACGTCTGAGCCAATCATTATGGACTTAAAGAATGTGGTTGTTCTTCAGTTTTTAGACAGTGACTTCTTGGATGATTCGAAACTACAAAGCTTGATCAAGGTGTGTAATTTTCTTATTTCTATTCTATTGTATGTGAAAGTAATATTTGACTATTCATTTATTGAATATTGCATTCATTTTGGCAGACGGCAGGAAAATTGAAAGCTCTTTCTCTTAAATTGTGTCAAGGCATAACTAGAACACCGGACTTCTCTAGATGCCCAAAATTAAAGAGGCTTAGTTTTCAACATTGTCAGAATTTGAATAAAATTGACAATTCAATTGAGAAGTTGAAGCATCTAACTGACTTAAGGATAAGTCATTGTAGATATCTTGAAGATTTGCCTGAAGAAATCGGGGGCCTAGTAAATCTGAAGTACTTCTTTTTAAAGAGTTGTGAAGTGAAGAAACTCCCAGATTCCATATGGAAGTTGAAATCATTATGTGAGGTGCACTTTTCAAGTGACTTTTCACTTAATGATATTATATTAGATCCAGCAGATTCTTGGGAGTTGCCTAGTGCTATTGGAATGCTTCAGGATTTGGAAGTGCTTCTAATCAATAATAAATATTTACAAGGTCAACTTCCTTCTGAAATTGGAAATTTGCCCTCTCTAAGAATCCTAGATCTATCGTATAGTCGTGTTAATGAAGTTCCAATGACCATTAACATGCTTTCTTGCCTACAAAGATTGGAGTTGTTAATGTGCAACAAGATCCAAGAGCTGCCAACACTCCCAACAAGTTTAATCCATCTACTGTTTTCATCTTCATCATTGCGGGTATTTCCTAATCTCTCGAATTTGACTAATTTGGTTGAGTTGGACCTATCAAATGACTTTGTTTGGAGAGAAGGATATCCACAAGTTTCAGGTAAAATTTGTACCAGCGACTTGCAGTGGATTGGGAGGTTATCCAAGCTGAATGAGCTAACCCTGAAACTTGTGGATATCCTTGCTCCTATTGAGTTGGTTTCCCTTTCTCAGTTAAAGAAGCTTTGTTTGTGTAGTTTGGACCTGCGAATGCTTGCGCAACTTCCATCATCTTTGTTAGAGTTAACCCTTGATGGCTTCAATTCAACTGTGTCACTCTCATCCAAATTAGAAAGTTTGTCAAGATTGAATCTCTCATACTCTAAAGTGCAAGAAATTCAACTCAACGGGCTTCAGCTTCAAAATTTAGCAGGGTTGGTTCTGGCAGATTGTTATTCCCTCGAGAGACTTATGCTATCAAACATGAGGAAGCTCAAGAGTGTCCAAGTAGAATACTGCCCAAATCTAGTTGAGTTCGAATTTGCCGGGGTGTTTGAATCATTGAAGGCATTTTCTATCAACTGTTGTGAGTCCTTGGGAAGGTTCACTTATACGGGTGAGGTAGAGTATACTACTGAGTCGATTATTTGCGAAGGGAGACTAATTCTACTGTCGAGAGTATTAAATAAGTTGGAAAGTTTCAAGCTTGGATATTGCCCAAGCATACTCCGAATTGAAGTACTTGGTACATCGGAATCGTGGAAAATTTTTGAGGTCTCACATTGTCGTTCTGTGCGAAGTCTTTGTGGTTTATCAAACTTAAAGAAGCTCATGTATTTAATCATCCAATACTGTGATAAGCTACTGGTTGTTGAGGGCCTAAATGAGTTGGACTTTCTAAGCCGGCTAGTGATGGAGTCCTACAAATCGGGGGAAAGATGGGTTAATGTAGCAAGCACCAAATTGCCAAATGGTTGCCACGTACACATCTTCAATCGGACGAAAGACTTTTGGCGCTTCCTCGGGTCTTACAAGCACCATAACGTGAGTGTTGCTAAACCTCTCTCTCTCTCGTAGTTATCATTTGATTCGCTGAAAACAGAGATTTGGTATTTCAATTTACTGATTGTTGGCGACCAACAAAGATATTGACAAATAATGATGCATTTAAATTAATCTCACTTGTTCGGACACTGGTCTAAATTTTGGCACACTTGCAAGTTTTATTTTCCCAGTTCTGTTTTTCTCAGTCTCCTTTTCTTTTTTTCTTTCCTTTCGGTCCGTGAGAAAGTGTCCAAATCATGTATAAACCGGGGACGAGGTCAATTGGCATAAAAAAAAGAAAAAAGTGAAAGAACTTCTTAATCCAGAAGAAATGTCATCGTTCAATTTCTTAATATATGAAAAGGTTCTTTTAATGTTTCACATGTCCTTTCAAAAGGAGTAAACCGTTTGATAAGTTATGTTTTTACTTAAGATGATAATGATTTCTTATTTATACTACTTACTATGGAGATAAGATTGGTAATTTGCAATTGTCATAGTTAACATACGAGGCTAAAAGATCATATGTCCGTTTCGCATGTCATATACAATTTGCTCATAGTATGTAAAGGATGCATTGTTAGAGCATGACACGGGGTCCACCAATTTGACTTTGGTGGAGTATGAGTTATTTCTTCTACTCATTTGACATTTTGTTACGTTGGATGATTCTAGTTTTTGACTGCTAAAATACTTTTATTAATCATGTATAATGTACATGAAAACTTACTCATTGAATCGATATGTACCAATAGAGCAGGTTTCCAGGTTGTGATTTATAGAACTAGACGACAAGATAAGGGGAGTCTAAACTATTCTCTCTTTCTGACAAAAAAAAAAAAAAAAAAAACTATTTATTCTCTATTTCTTTTGGGTTTTCTTGATGCAACCATTCACAAACAGGAACTCAACATTTAGTCAGATTTGTAAGAAATATGGGAAACCGAAAAACAATCAAACACGAATTAAACTTGGTCTCACCAATTTAAGAAATCACTCGACACAGGTTTGTTTTATTTTTCACTTGTGCTTTCTTTTTATTTTTTTATTTTTTTATTTCGGGTTTCTCTTTCCTATTTTGCAGGAAGTCTATAGGACAAGGTCACTTATTATTACAAATGATTGGAAAAACTTCAATGTCTAAAAGAAATGTTATGAAATCTCACGTTGATTCCAGAAAAATAACGCTCACAAATAGTTCACCAAGCATAATATAATAATAAAAAAAAGAATCGGAAGAACAAGCTAGAAAATTTGTTAACGAAGTTCACCCAAACCTGGCTACGTCTCTATGGAGAGGCACTCTACAAATCCATTAGACTTTGAAAAAATATAGAATACAACAATGATCTTTTCTCAAAATTAGGGCACAAAGAGATTGAGAACCCTTATAAAGAAAAAACTCATTTTTTTCTTCTTTGTCTTTTTTTTTTTTTGCCTTTCTATGTTCTTTTTCAGCGTCTTGACAGCTAGCGTCTTGCCATCGCTAATTTAAAAGTATTACTTTTAACCTAAAAGCAAATCTGATAGAAAAGACAAAAAAGCTTTTAAAAATATTTGGCTTCATCTATAATAATCTCCCACTTAAAGACAAATATACTCGAGCACCAAGCAACTTTGCATCCATCTTCTTCAAAAACTAGTACTCGAAAAACTTGTGTCTCTACGATACTCCTAATCAATCAACATGGAGTAATACCAATGGTAGTGGTATAGAAAATATGCTTCTTTGTCTATTACCTTGGTCAACATGTCAGCTGGATTCTTCAAGCCATCAATCTTCCGTAACTTTAATTCATTATCTTTCAATGCTGACTTGATAAAGTGATAACGTTTTTTGATATGTTTAATCCTTGAGTGATAAGCTGCATTCTCTAGTAAGTGCACTACACTTTGACTAGCCGTTTTTGATGTAGCTCCTCCATGTAATCTCATGGAGGCTTCTATGATTGGCACATATTCTGCCTTTGTTGTCAATAAAGCCACTACTTTTTGTAGTTGAGATACCCAACTCACTGCTGTACCTGCAATTGTAAAGACATATCCAGTGGTACTCTTACCACTATTTCGATCACCCAAATGATCTGCATTTACATAACCTTGCAATTCTAGAGATGTACCACCATAACAAAGTAAGTAATTGGAAGTACTTGCTAGATATCTCAATATCCATTTCACTACATTCCAATACTTTTTGCTTGGATTTTGCATATATCGACTCACAACTCCCACTGTCTGTGCAATGTCTAGTCTCGTGCTCACTATGGCATACATCAAACTCTCCACTGTTGATGCATATGGAACTACCATCATCTCATCTTTCAAAACTTGAGTGCTCAGATACATACCCTTGGAAAGTTTGAAGTGACTCGCTAGAGGAGTTGCAACCGGTTTTGCCTCATCCATGTTAAATCTCTTTTAACACCTTGTTCACATAGTCTTCCCGTGACGGCCAAAATTTATTATTTTTTCTGTCCTTGATGATTTTCATACCTAAAATATTCTTGGCCTTTCTCAAGTCTTTCATAGCAAACTATGATGATAACATCTTCTTCATTTTTACGATTTTCTTTATATTAGAATTAGCCACTGGCATGTCATCCACATATAAAAAGAGATACACAATGTCACCATCATCATACTTGTGAAAATAAACACAGTTTGCAAATCTTTTTTCTTTCATGAAACCATCAAATTTTAGGTGCCATTGCCACGGAGCTTGTTTCAAGTCACACAAGTTTTTCTTCAAGCGACATACTATGTGCTCCTTACCTTTGACTTCAAAACCCTTACGTTGTGCCATGTATAATTCTTCATCTAAATCACCGTGTAAAAATGTTGTTTTTACATCTAATTACTTAAGATGAAGATCCTCCATTGCAACTATACTTAACAGAACTCTAATTGATGTCATTTTCACTACAGGTGAAAATATCTCAAAGTAGTCGATCCATTCTTTTTTAGAAAAGCCCTTGATTACAAGTTTCACATTGTATCTAATACTACCATCTACTTCATTTTTAATCTTATACATCCGTTTGTTTAACAAAACTTTTTTTATTTGTGGGCAACTTGGTCAACTCCCAAGTTTTGTTATGAAGTAACTAGCTCATATTGTCTTTCATAGCATACTCCCACTGCAAGTGAGACGTGTCTATCTTTGCCTTATTGTAAGTCTCCGGTTATCCTGAATCTATATATAAGACATGGTTTAGAATAGTATTAGCTAATGGATCAAAAATTACCTTTGGCTTTCTCACATGTGTAGACCTCCTCAAGACATGTACTTTAGGGTCGTTAGTTTGTTTCGAATTACTACGTTCCTCTTGAACTACCTCCTCATTGATAATAGGCTCATCTTGAACCTCTCTTAAGTGTACTTTGATCTACTAGAAACATCTTCATGGGCATTGTGTTTAATTCAACATATTCTGGTTCCATTACCTTCTCATGCTTTGTCTGACGATCATTGTACATCTTTTCTTCATGAAATACCACATTCCGACTGTGGATGACTTTGTTATTCTCATAATCCCAAATCCTATAGCTATACTTGTTGCCACCATATCCGATAAAGACGCACTTTTGGGACTGAGCATCAAGCTTTTTCCTATCATCATTGTCAATCAAAGCATATGTAGTACAACCAAACACCTTTGTATGTGAATAATTAATATTTTTATCTGACCACCGTTCTTGTGGCATTTCTCCATCCAACGCACTAGATGGACTTCTGTTGATAAGGTAAATAGTCGTATCAACTGTGGCAGCCAATAAGTGTAGCGAGAGACCCGCGTGTAGCCTCATGCATCTCGCACGTTCTAGAATAGTTCTGTTCATCCTTTCAGGTACATTGTTCTCTTGAGGAGTTCTAGGAACAATCTTTAGCCCGTGTATGCCTTCTCGACTCAAATATTCTGCAAATTCCTTACTCGTGTATTCACCACCATTATTATACTTCAGAGCTTTAATATGATAACCTATCTATTTTTCTACCATGGTCTTCCACATTCTAAATATCTCGAATACTTCTGATTTTCTCTAAGAGCATAAAACCAAGTCTTCCTTGTCACATCATCAATGAATGTGGCAAAATATCTTTTATCACTATAAGAGAGTTCTTGAGCAAGTCCACATACATCAGTATGAACCAACTCTAACTTTTGGCCTTTATTTTGTGGCTCATTCAATTGAAAACTAATAACCTTATGTTTTCCATAAATGCAACTCTCACAAAAATCTAACTTAACTTTTTGCAAACTTGGAAGTAATTTCTTCGAGTGTAACTGCTTTACACTTTTTTCACCAAGATGTCCTAAACGTTAATGCCAAAGAGTAGACAAATTACCTGTAGCCATTGTAGTGGCAACCACATTATTGATATTGTCTCATTGGAGAAGATAAAGTATACCTGTACGCTTTCCCTTTGCTACTACTCTTGCCCCTGAGGTTATTTTCCACTCTCCACATCCAAAGGTTGTTACCAAACCTTCTTGGTTAAGTTTACTAGTTGAAATCAGATTTTTCTTTAATTCCAGAATATGCCTAGTTTCACGTAAAACTAGACGCCCTCCACCTGAGATGTTCACAATCACAGTTTCTTTTCCAATAATAGGACACATGTGGCTATTTTCCACAACCACTTGCCCGAAATCTCCACTGGCATAATTATCAAATGTGTCTCTTTGCGAAGTGCAATGAAAAGAAGCACTTGAATTAATAAACCATTTATCTGTCGTCAAGTCAAATACTGTAGACAAATACAAGTCATCTAGCAAAGATTCATTGTTAACCACATTAGCTCATCGATTCTCATCTTGCTACTTCTTTTTGTAGGCTTCACACTGAAACCTTTAATGTCCGGTTTTGTTTTGTGACAAAATCAACACTCATCTTTTGCAACCTGTCTCTTACCCCTTGATTGTGATCTGCCACGCCCGCTGAATTTTCCTCTACTTTTACTTCTTCCACGGTTCTCCACTGCAAGTGCCGTTGAAGATGTAGATGTCGAAAAATTATCTCTACTTGAAACTTTCCTTCGCATCTCTTCCTCCATGATACTACTCACAACATCATCAAGAACTTTAAAAATCATCATTTATGGTGCTCGAAATTCCTTGCATTGCGATATTGTAGCCTTCTGAAATAGAACATAAAAATAATAAAGCTTAAAGCTTCGTACCTAAATTTATGTCTGCGAATTCCAATTGACCTGTGACCTGCGTGAGACTATTAGTATACTTGCCATAGAACCTTTATCAGATAACTTCATATTAATCAATTTCTTTTGAAAAAATACCTGATTTGATGTGGACGGCTTCTTATAAATATTCATTAGAATATCCATGGCTTCTTTTGCAGTTTTTGCTTTCGTGATGTGGTACTCTATCTTTTTCATTAACCCTAGACGAACTGCACCTAATGCCTTTCGATCAATAATTTTCCATCCGGCTTCTGCAGCTGGATCCACTTCCACCATCTTGGATTTCCAACCCTCAAGTGGTGCATAGAGATCTTTTTGATAAATATAATCCTCAATTTGTAGTTTCCACTATCCGAAATCTTGCCCATCAAACTTATCGATTCTTATTTTATCTTTTGTCATATTGTTTGCTTTCAATCAAACGTCACCAAAAAACCCTCGATGTTCTCAATTAGCCAACCCATGCTCTAATACTAGTTATTACGAAATCACACGTCGATTCTAGAAAAATAATGCTCGCAAACAATTAACAAAGCATAATATAATAATAAAATAACAAAATCAAAAGAACACGTTATAAAATTTGTTAACAAAGTTCATCTAAACTTGGGCTATGTCTCCACGCAAAGGCACTCTGCGAATCCACTAGACTTCGAAAAAAGGTGGAATACAAAAATGATATTCTCTCAAGATTATGGCACAAAGAGATTGGGAATCTTTATAAAGAAAAAAACTCACTTTTTTTTTTTTTACCTCTATTTTTTTTTCAGCGTCTTGATGGCTAGCGTCTTACTATCTTTAATATAAAGGTATTACTTTTAACCTAAAAGCGAATATGATAAAAAAGACAAAAAAGCCCCTAAAAATATTTGGTTTCATCTATAACAAGAAACATATATAATAGCTCAAAGTCTCTTAATAGAATGATATTTTCATTTTATATGGAGCGAATTATGTAATTTAGTGTATTTTTCGTAATATATTCCACTTAATTGTCCATTTCTTATTAATAATATTAGAAGAGTTTGGTGATTTGCGGTTTTTATGTGAAGATAGAAACATTAAAAGAATTATATACTCATTGCACACCACAAATCAAATTTGCCGAAACAGGGGTATTTTTGGAACACAATTTACCAGGAGCACCTGTCCACAAATCAAGTGACATTTGTCCTGGAATTGGGTGTTGAACTTTTGCATGTGGTTGGGGTCGGCCAAGTAAGATTTGTGTTCCAAAAGCACCTAAAGTACATATTTAAGATTTTACGGCTTGATTAAAAGCCACTTCAAACAACAGGAACAGGAAAGCGACTTCGAAAGGGAGCAGGAAAGCGACTTGGAACGGGAGAGCGAACAGGAACAGGAACAGGAAAGTGAAAGTGACTTTGAACGGGAGCAAGAAAGTGACTTCGAATGGGAGCACGAACAAGAACAGGAAAGCGATTTTGAACAGGAACAGGAAAATGAAAGCGACTTCAAAAGGGAGCAGGAAAGCGACTTGGAACGGGAGAGCGAACAGGAACAGGAACAGGAAAGTGAAAGTGACTTTGAACGGGAGCAAGAAAGCGACTTCAAGCAAGAGCAGGAACAGGAAAGCGACTTCGAACTGGAACAGAAATTAAAGCCGACGAGAAGGCTTGGGGGAGTGTCGTTCCAACAGGAATAGGAACAAGAACTAGAAAGCCACTTAAAGCAGGAATAGTTTTCTGCCCTGCATCCTCCCCTGCTTTTCCCTGTTTGATTAAAAGCCACTTCAAACAGGAATTAGAGTGAAGGAGAAGACTGGGGTGAGTCGTTCCAATACCTAAGCTTCAACATACTGTGATGTTAATTGCGCGTAAAGATGGCAAGCTAGAACTTGAGAGGCCCCTCTCTGAAAGAAGTCAGAGGACGCTTGACATCAAGTCAGAATGAAGTTGGCCGAAAGCCGAGCAGAGTCTATTGAAAAACTCAACAATGCAAGAGAGGGCATACTTGCCCATTTGTATTAATAATGCCAATAAGAGTACCAAAGCAAACCCAGAATTTGTCACCGTTGGCCGGGAACAAAGGCCCCTTTGTCCGTACGGTATTTATGGCATTTTTTTATTTGTCTAGAAGCATTCGTTTCATTAATTCGTGTTTCCTTTAAGGTTCGAGCTTTGGCTCGCAAAAGTTTAGAGGGATTTGAAGGTGCCAAGACTCAGCATCTTAACCACAGCCTGCTGTTGTTCATAAGTGAGGATATGGCCCTAATTGCGTCACTTCCTTGTGTACCATCTTTTAAAAGGGGAAATCTTCATTTGTAATTTAGCGAATTGTCACGCCCCGATCCTCGGGCAAGCGCCCATCCCTCACCTGGTTGATTTTATAGCGACGTTCCAAGACGCATCGCCGACCCTTTTATTTTAATATGCATGTGGAAGCGTTAAACAATCCCCAGACAATAAAACAATAGGATAGAAAAGTATGGCCATATTTCTCACAACTGAAAAATCACAACTATACTTCTATACAAAGCAAATCTCATAGTATATATTACAATACTATTAATAAACTAGATCTATCACATCTCAGATCACAACTCAGAGTTTGCAAAATAGGGTGGGGGTCTCAATCCTCATCCGGGTCATACTTTGAATCCTCCTCTGACTCCTCTTTAAGGTCCTCTTCTTTAGGCTCTTTCTCAGGTTCCTCCCACTCCACATCCTCTTCTGGATCCTCCTCTTGCTCAACAATCTCTCCTTCCTCTTTGCTCCAGTTAACACCCTCGGTTGAGTACACTGGAGAGTTAAGGTCACTCTCGAGCTTAGGGTCTTTGGCATTGATCACCGCTCTGTCCTTGGGATATGCGGTCCCCTCTCTGAACGCTGCCTCTAAGATGAACAGAGGCACATCATCTTCCAGTACGGGACCCTGTCTATGCCCATCGTGGTAGTGACAATACCACGACCTATACTCATGGGGCACCAGGCCGTTTCTACCCACATCAACCCAGATGGTAGATGTCACTAAAACATACTCCAGACCTTTTGAGTGGGGGTGTATCGGGAAGTGATATCCTATCTCGGTGACCTCTTCAGAAATACCAAAATGCATGGGAGGACGAGGAGGTAGAGGTATTGCCATCTAGGGGCCTTAAATGTTATTCCACAATGGGGTGAGACTACGTCTTAGTAAGTTCTACCCTCATAAGACTCGATTAGGAAGCTAATACACCTTAGGGCTGCCTAAGCATCTCACAAGTCAGAGGACTTACCTTGACTTCTGTTCCATCTTGCAAATCAAGATTATTTACAGATGCCTTATATCACATTAATCAATTAATTCATAACATTAGATCAAATCATTGATCAATCGACCTAGTCGATTACATGTCACCACGACCTCCCTCCGGTCGATACATTCAATACTATCTATAATGTCCTCTCAAATAAGGACCCGCTCACTCTAAGTTGAAAATAGATAATATAGCTTGCGCTAAGCTAATAAATAGTGTACTACTCTCAATCTAAGCTGGCATATCGAATCCTTAGGTTGATATAGTACACTAATAGTGCTCTCTATAAGCTGATAATGTATACTGCTCACAACTAAGTTGACATATCAGAGCCCGTAGGTTGACATAGTATATCAGTTATTGCTCATAATCTAAGCTGACATATCGCCCGTAGGCTGATATAGTATACCATCCTAATCAATTCAACATTTTTATCATTCTCGATAAAATAACCGTGTGTGGATATACGGTCGGCCTTAGGCAAAATATCATATTTTTGCTTTAGAACATCCCATCATTTTCAATAGCCCATATACATAATTTTGGCACTGTAAACTGACGCCTAGTAATTTTCCAATTAATTATCAAAATTACTTAATTTAGGAATAAATTCCTAAAATCACAATTAAATCAATTTAGCACAATTTAGTACTCAAATAAATAAACAGATTGCACAACAATAATTAGCATAAACTTTCGATCATCCGCTATCCCAACCTAATTTCCGGAAAATAATTAATTAGTTAAATAATTACGAAAATTATTAAATAATTGCAATAAATCCAATTTAGGCCCGTAATGCCTAATTAGAAGCAGAGATAGACCCGGAAAAATTCCAAGGTTTGTTTAATAAATAATAGAACCTATTTACTCGCTAATTGCTACAACTAACCACCTAATATACATCGGTAAATCACTAATTTAAATACTCTAATGTAATATATCCACATAATCACACTTAATTAAATCTAATCAACTCCTAAGAATCATTAGCATACTAAGCGAGGATTAGTGAGTTAAACTCACTTGATTAATAAGCGGTTCGGTGCAAAACGACGGGAACGTTGCGGGGCTCGACTTTCCTCAAGGCAGGCCTAGCAATTGAGGCTCGTGACTACCTCAAAACGGGCCTAGAGCTTGCTGGAAAACCCACTAAACTTATGTTCTGTTTTTGTTGAAATAGAGAGGAAACAAGCTCAATTTAAGCGGGAATTGATTGGCAAAGGTGGAAAGGGTTAAACCGGGTTCAATTGGAGACTCATGGTGGTCGGGGGCAGGCCAAACAACTCTGGCACAAGTTGAGGAAGCTATTGGAATGGCGGAATAGGGCTAGAATGTGTACGGGGTTGGGCAAACTTGTAGGGGTAGTGAGCAGTAAGCGGTGGTGCGAATGGCGTGACGGCGAGGGCAGTTGTTACGCCCCGAACCTCGAGCACGCGCACATCCCACTGCGGTTGATAGAAATGCGACTTCCTAGGACATTGTCGCCGACCCATTCATTTTTTTATTGCACATGCGGAAGCGAAACAAATCCCCTGACAACAATTAACTTGTGATAGAAAAGCAAGCAATTAATCACAACCAAACAAGCTTTCTTATAAACACATAGGCTTATATACAACACTAGATTGACTACAAAATAGACAGGCTCAACAAAAAGGGAGCTGTCCTAAGACCAACTAGTCAGACACGTTTGCCGATTCTTCGGTCTCCACTTGCATAAATGTCCATGGCTTCGAGTCCTCCATGACCGCCATCTAAGGACTTGGAAATATTGAGCCCATGACGGGGTGAGACAATGTCTCAGCGAGTCGTACCCTCTAAGACTTGATTAGGAAGAAAATACGCCTCAGAGCATTTTAGCCACACAAATAGGATGGAGGACTTACCTCGCTTTAGTCTCTTCCTGCATGTTAGTACATGTCAATAATCAATCAATTCAATCACTCAGATACTTCATTCAAATTGAAGTCATTGATTAATCGACTAAACATGTCATCAAAACCACTCTTCGATCATCTCAAGCGTTCTAATTCCAATTTCTCTCCCGGCTCAACCGGTCGAAATTAATCAATCCTCCATTATAAACCACGGTCTAAAGGACACGACCTATCTTTAGGTAGCAAATTACGGCCGAATGGGCACGACCTTTAATAGGTGGCAGATTACGGCCTTATTAGGCGTGACCCTTATCGGGTGGCAATTTACGGCCCAACGGACGCGACCTCTGTTAGGTGGCAATTTACGGCCCAACAGGCGCAACCTTTAATAGGTGGCAATTTACGGCCTTATCAGGCACGACCCCTATTAGGTGGCAAATCACGGTTTAACAGGGCACAGTTGAACTTCAACGATTTTCTAGATCCATTCACAACCTTTTACAATCAAATTCCAATAGAATATTGACACTAAACATCTTTGGGATAAATCCCCACATAAACAACCATTCAATCGATCGATACAAACTGGACCTACCAACTAATTACGGTGCCAAAAGCCGACACTAGGTATTTTCAAGTTAAATACCAAAACTTCTCCAATTTCACACAATTCCATAATCATCAAATTGCATAATTTCTCAATTAAACATACAATTGGCACAAACTGAACGCGCTACTGCAATCGGTCGCAAAATTCTAAAGATCGGCCATCCTAGCAAAATTTTCGAAATTATTAAATAATTAAATTTACTTCCAAAAATTAAATAATTAAATATTATATTATAATAATATAATTTAATAAAATAATATTTAAAAAATCGAAATAATTAATTAGGGCTTTAAACTAGATACACTAATTTAAACATACAATTAACCATAATTAAACATCCATTAAATTAATCATACAACTAATCTAATTTACATTAAAATAATCTAATTTAACCACATAAACCTAATTAGACTGATCTAAACACCACTTAAGAATAATTAACTTACTAAGCATGGATTAGAGGCTAAACTCACTCGATTAACGAGCCGAACGGCTCAAAACGACGGGGATGACGCGAGGGTCGATAGTCTCCAAGGCGGGCCTAGCTTTCGGGGTCGGGAAGATGGCCAAAACGGGCCAAACCTTCTTTGTGATACCCATTTTTCCAACTATTGTGTTGGTGCCAACGGAGGGGAAAACGGGCTGGCTTGGAACCGAAACCAGCAGGGAAGACCGGCAGAGGCTTGGACGGACTACTGAGGAGGTCGACGGTAGCTCACGGTGGCGGGGACGAGCTTCGACGGCTCCTGAGGCGCACGGACAGAGGCTGAGACGCAGCTAGGCGTCGGGTAAGCACGGACGAGCAAGGAGCAGCTGTGGTGCGCGAGATGGCAATGGTATGCGGTCTAGCGGCATGTGACGGCGACAAGCGACGCTGCTGGCTGCTGCTTTGGCTTCCTTGGGTTGTTGGTGGGTTTCGAACAACAACTAGAGAAGAAGAAGAAGAAATCGATGCCAACAGGAGGGAGAGAGGGAGGCAAAGGTGTACGTGATTAAGGTGATGGCGTCGCGGAGGCTGCAACGGCTTCGGCTGCTTGCTACGACGGCGAGGGAGCTACTGAGGTCTTCTTCGACGTGCTGGGTTTTTCATACAGCAAGAACAAGAGTAGCAAGAAGAGAGATGGAGAGAGGCAGCGACGGGAGAGAGAAGGGAAAGAGGAAACTGGTTTTCTCTCTCTCTCTCTCTCTCTCTCTTTGGTCCCACAAAACATGGCCCACCATGATCTCACTTGATGATGTCACACTTCATTATCTCCAATCTCCCACAACCTTATTCCAATGGTTGCAATTTCACTTTCCGCCGTGGCATAAAAATCTTGTACACTTAATTAAATCAATTCTCAATCAATTCCTTCCAATTGAAGCTCAATTAAATTAAGCCATGTGTCCTCAATCTTCTTATGACTTTTCCTCATCAAATGATCCAACTTGCTTCTCAAAGATTCGATCAAAAACAACGCTCTGACAATCTTGAACAAAAACGGCATTACTTTGCTTTTCTGCTAAAAATCTCGATTTGTAGAAAAATCTTCTGAAGATGAGTCGACGTTCCTGAAATGAATTATGACATGCCAAAACTTTCAATTTCTGAATTTGGGTTTAAAATCACGGTTAATTTCAATCTGGTGCATTTTAAGCGCGACCTAATATACCGGGTAGCTTTTAGGAATTTTCAGTACAATTAACCCGTGGTTGATTATTTTCAAGCCACGACATAAATCTTCGACACATTAGTGACTATCAGTTGTCGTAGAAATCTCAAGGTTTCGATTATGGATACAGGGTACCCAAAATGACAGAAGAATCAGTCTAGTGCCGGTCGACAAAGATATTGCAATCAGGTGGAATCACCCACACTCTAATCACATATCTCAGTCGAATCGACCTGTTACTGATCTTTGTTCGATTTTGATAGTGTCGTAATGATCCTTGCAGATTAATATAGTCGAGTAGCCGATTCCTAGTCGAATTATCAAGTCTATTGCGTTTAGATTCCTTAACGGCTTCACCTGATAGACTAGTTATTTCGTGAGTGGCCAACTCAGAGAAGAAAGCTATAGACGCGAAGATGAAATGCCCAACTTATTCAATTGAAACTAGAATCGTAAAATCGGGATGTCACGTTGGTGGCTTGCTAGCTCGCTCCAGCAGCTTCTCTGGTTTTCTGTTGGATGTTGAATAGCAAGGAGGAGGGGAGGAAATGGAGCTGGTCGCTGGTCACAAGAGGAGATGAGAAGATGAGGGAGCATGGGGGGCCACCTTAGCCAATTTTTCCATTCAAATGTTCCCTTGATTCACCCCAGCCACAAGCTATCTTCCTTGGCCTCAAATTGGCCAACAAGGCTTCACTTACAACTCTTGAGATGGTCCAAAGTGGTGGTGGATAGGGGAGTTACGAATTTGCAACATTTCTTCACCATTTGGACACCTATTCTTGCAACATTTCCGCTATCGAGTCATTACTCAAATTAGTATATTTCCTCACCAATTGAACCATCTTACATCCCAATTGTGCAATTAAAAACGATCCCTGGCTTTTTCTAAACAAAAACAACCCTATGCTGACTTTTTCCCAAAAAGTCTCAAGTTGTAGAAAAATTTTCTAAGACCGAGTCAACGTTTCTAGAATTTATTGTGACATGACAGAATCTTCAATTTTTGAAATCGGACTCAAATTCACCATTAATTTCACTCAGGCGTGTTCTTAGTATGACTTAGGCTACCAAGTAGGTTTCAGAAATTTTTAGTGCAAATGACCCGTGGTCGATTTTCTTCGACCCACAATGGACCCACTCGACACATTGGCGACTCTCAGTTGTCATGAAAATCTCGAGGATTCAAATACGGACACAGGGTATCAAAATGATAGAAAAATCAATCTAGTGCCAATTGATAAGAATTTTTCAATTTAGTGGTGTCACATATTATTAGTCATGCATCTCTGTCGAATCAACCTATCTCTGATCTCAAATCGATTTTTAACTGTGCCGTAATGGCCTCTAAAGATGAGCACGGTCGAGAAGCCGATTCTTAGTTGAATTCTTAAGTCTATTGTATTAAAATTCCTTAATGGCTTCCTTGCATAGTTTAATTATCTCGAGAGTGATTAGTTCTGAGAACAACCCTATAGGCGCATCGATGAATACCCGATTTATTCAATAGAAAACAGAACTGAAAATATGGGATATCACACGAATTGTCTTACCAAATTTAGATGGTTTTTTTTTTTTTTTGGGTCTGGCTTAGCTGACTGTCATTTGTCAAATGACGGAGTGATGGTCAACAAAGGATCACACATTTTGGATTCAATCGGTTTCATCTTTTACCCTATTTTCTTATTCTTTTTATTTTTTATTTTTATGATTTTTTATTGCAAACTTAAATTGAGAGATAAAATCGTAAAAGGACCCACATAATCAATTTTTATGAATATGACAAAAGAAAAAAGAATTAGATACTGCGATATAAATAATTACAAGTAAAGGAAATCGTGAATGTCATTATATAGATTTAATAAATTTAAAGGAAAAAAAAAGCACTTGAAACGTTGGCTTTGCAACTAATAACAAAATCATTATGCAATGAATTGGCCTCTCAGTCCATTCGCCAAAATCAAAATTGCTTTAGGAGGACTCTCCGATGACCTAAAATTAAGATGAGTGATATCAATAACGCAAAAAAACAAATGAAGTAAAGAAATGAACAAAATAAGAACAATGAATTAGTAGAGAAGAAGATTTACCCCATAGATCTAAATCTCGTAAATGAAGATGTGTTGGGACCTAAAACATTACAAAATCAATCTTAAGATCACATGAGTCAAAATTAAGCCAAAAAATGATTTTTGATCGATTTTTATATAGATTTTACCTAATAAAGCTTCAACGTTTTGTTCATTGAGAATATTCACATAACTATGAGATATTTGACCCTATATCATTTTATTAGTAAGGTATTTTATTTCAAAATAAAATAATAACACATATTAGCAATGATTGAAAACTCTCGATTCTTTCATGATTGCAAATCAAATTTTGAGAATAGCTATAGTGACTTATCTCATCTGAATTATCAATTGTGTGAAAATCAATGAAATTCATCGTACCTTCATCCTAGCAAATTGTATACGTTAATTTAATAGATAGACACTATGTCCTAAATGTCCAAATAATTCTACATAATTATTGAAAATAACTTGGAAACACCATACAGTGCAATCCAAATTCACATGAGAGTCAATGTGCATCATGTGATTAGGGGTTGTTTTCTTCTACAAGAATGTTCGTGTGCATTAGTTTAGCAAACTACTATCAAGTTGAAAACAAATATATGAGAAAATTACATCATGTCGACTAGAATTATTAGTGAAAAAGTTCTTAGGCTTTAAAGTATATGGTTTAATATAGACACTAATAACAATGCACCTTGAATGCAAACTAGATAAATCTACCTTTGTAGATGTTTTTCGTTTGGGCTTCTCAATTGGATTCTTGAATCAAGTTTCTCTTGGACGACCAGGTCTCTTTCATTGGATTGGATTCTTTATTTGAATGTTTTAAGTGTCATTCTGATAGAAATTGTTCGGGTGCTCTTCAGCCTAATTGAGGTCCTTAATCTGAATCTTTTTATTTGCTTCCTCCAATACTTGTGCAACAAATTTAAAATGCTCTCTGGATTTTGAACCTTCGCGTACGATCTAGGTAGCATAATTAGATAAGTGATCATGCCATTCATTTGGATTATCAAAACTAACACCTTTAGATATTGAGTTCAAAAGGTACGAATGCTTAGAATCCTTTCTCCATCGAGACAATATAATGATATTAACTACTTCTTTTTAGTAGGTGATAATATGTTTTACTTGTAATTATTTATATTTCGGTATTAATTTATTTTTTCTTCCATCATATTTCGGTATTTGGATGTTTTCAACCGGTTTCATCGACGGAGGACAGTTAGCTAAGCTTTTTCCTTTTTTTTTTCTTTTCAAGTCATCCTTGTCGAAGTCTAAGCCAACCTGCTGTGAAATAATTGCAAGATCTAATTAATGATGGAGTTTCATCGACGGTCAACGAAGGACCACAGGCATTTGGATGTTTTCAACCGGTTTCATCGACGGAGGACAGTTAGCTAAGCTTTTTCATTTTTTTCTTTCAAGTCATCCTTGTCGAAGTCTAAGCCAACCTGCTGTGAAATAATTGCAAGATCTAATTAATGATGGAGTGATAATCAGCTAAGCTTTTCCCTTTTTTCTTGAGTCATCCTCGTCGAAGTGTAAGCCAACCTGCTGTTAAATAATTGCAAGATCTAATTAGTGTCAAACGGGTCAAACTTGATATTTTCCTCCAACTCACGACAAACCCACCGTATTTACGTTTTATGTAAAGAGCCGCACAGAGAAGACCTCTCTCCGAGCCGCACGAAAGCGAAAAGAAAAGGGACGCATCGTGGAGCTCTTCCTTTGAAAGCACTGAGGAGTTCTGAACACGGTGGATATTGTGTTGTGAGTTTACATCCGATTGAATTATATTATTCATAAATTATTAGGTTGAATTCACTCTCATGTGTGGGAAACTCATGAATTACAAGTCCAAAACTTGAACGCATATGATCATTCATATGGAAAAATAGAGTTTGTCACTATTTTTATGTGGTAGGTGCAAAGAAAATTTAGAGATATACAATAGCAAGAGAGAAACAGACACCAAAAAACCTAAGAAAGAGGGTAATATCTTATTTTCATCAAGCTGACATCATACGTCAATTTGTGGATCCATTAAGTTGAAATTTTGTCAATATGTTCATGACACAATCTTCTCTAATTTGATTGGTTTGATTTTCACTTGAAACTCCCCACGTTAGGTTTTTCATGAGTTGAACCAAACTTGCCTTTTTTTGTGAAATTTATTTTTGATCTCTTTTGAAACATGTGTATTGCCAATAATGGTGTTCTTGATGTTGAATGTGACATCCCAAATTTTCAATGCTGTTTTCTGTTAAATTAAATCGAGCCTTTCATCGACGTGCCTATAGTGCTATTTTTAAAGCCAATCACTTGTGAGATAACTAGACTATCTGGGGAAGTTATTAAGAGATTTTAATGCAATAGACTTGATGATTCAACCAGGAATCGACTATTCGACCGTGCTCATCTGCAAAGAACATTTCGACACAATAAGATTGATTAAAAATCAGAGATAGGTCGGTTCGACTGAGATGTGTGGTTAAATGTAGGTGATTTCACTAAATTGAGAAATTCTCGTCAACTAGCACTAGACTGATTTTTCTATCATTTTAGTACCATGTGTCCGTGTTTGAATACTCAAGATTTTCACGACAACCGAGAGTTGCTAATGTGTCGAAGAGGTTCATTGGGGCCCGAAGAAAATCGACCACGGCTCATTTGCACTAAAAATTTCTGAAAGCTACCCGGTAGTTTATGCCACGCTAAAATCGCGCTAGATCGAAATTAACCGTGAAATTGAATTCGATTTCAGAAATTGAAAGTTTTGTCATGTCACAAGTCATTTTAGTAATGTCAACTTAGTATCTAAAGATTTTTTTACAAACCGAGATTTTGGTGGAAAAAGTCGTCATAGGGCCGTTTTCGACCGGAAAAATCAAAGGACCGTTTTTTATTGCAAAATTAGGATGTAAGTGAGATCAATTGGTGAGGAAAAATACAAATTTGATTGAGAACTTGATATTGAAATTTATGATAGTCGATTTGGATTGATTTAAGGAGGGATTGAAGTCCAAATTGTGGGAATCCAATGAAATTCGTATGCCCCTCTTAGCCACAACTTTTGGATCACTTCAAGCTTCTAGAAGGGGCAGCATAGTTTAGAAAATTGCTGTGGGAGGCCACTTGTGGAGGTAAGACCAGTCAAGGGGACCAATTGGATAGGAAGAGACCAAAACCGGTCCCACCAGCCAAACCGGTCCTCTCTCCCCCTTCAAGCCATCTAAGACCTCTTCTCCCTCCATCCTAGCTATTGTTCGAAGCCTAGATACTAGAGAGCCAAGCCAGCAAGCCGCCGGAGCAGCCCAGCCACCAACCAGATCTCGAACAGCCATTGTCACGTTGTTCGCTCGCCAGTCGCGCCCCCTATCTGCATGCGCGTCCTTGGCCATCGTCCTCCCCTATTCCTGCATCTAGCTGGTCCCTCAAGCCGTCCCCTCCACCATTGCAAGCTTCTCCTGCCGTTTGAGCCACCGCCAACTGCCAGAATTGCTTGCCTGAGCTGCTGCAGCCTTACCGCCTTGCCTAGGCCGTTTCCAGTTCAACCAGCCACCGTTTCCTCCTCCTGCAACCATCGGACAAAGACCAAGCCGAGTGGGTTTCTGTAGCACTGTTCATCCTGTTTTCAGGTCATTCCTGACCCCGTTTGGCAGTCCCGCTTTGGAGTTTGTTGAGTTCCTCCCCGTCCCCGTCGTTTCGATCCGAGCGGATTGCTTAACAAGTGAGTTTAACTCACTAATCCTTACTTAGTAAGTTAATGACACCTAAGGATCGATTAGTTTAGACTAAGAATGGATTAGGTGGATAGTTAGATTAGATTAGCAATTTAATTAATTGTTATTGCATGTTAGGTGGTTAAAGTAGTGTAATTAGAGCCTAGACAAGCTCTAGTATTTATCTAGAGTGATTCGGAAATTTTCCAAATTCGTCTCGGCTTTTAATTAGGCTTTACGGTCCTAAGTTCTATTTATTTGTATTTATTAATTATTTTCTGTTATTATTTATTTATTTTTCGGAAATTAGACTGGGATAGCCAGTGACCGGAATTTTATGCTGATTGTAGTGGTATGGTTTGTTTATTTAATTGACTGTTATTTTGTGCAAATTGAGTGTGATTTGTGATTGTGGGTAATTATCCCAAAAATGATAGTTTTGGTAATTAATTGGAAAATTACCAGGTGTCGGTTTACAGCAAGAAAAATATAGTTTGGGAATGCTGAAACTAATGGGATGTTCAAAAGTGAAAATATTGTATTTTGGCTAAAACCAACCGTGTACCCACATACGATAATTTTTATCGGATATAATAAAAATGGTGATTTGGTTAGCTTCTGGTGAGAATTTTTTTTATCAGTTTTAGGTGAGAAATATAATCTTTGGTCAACTTCTGGTGAGCATTAATTTACCAGCTTTGGGTAAGCAATATAATCTTTGGTCAGCTTCTAGTGAGCAATAAATTATTAGCTTTGAGCGAGCGATATACTCTATTATCAATTTCGGGCAAGCTATACTATCTATCTTTAGCTTAGAGTGGGCAATCTTGATTTGACAGGACCTTATAGATAGTATTGAGTAGGTTGACAGAGAAGCGGTTGTGGTGACATGTAATCGACTGAGTCGATTGATCGATGATTCAATTTATCTTGATGTGTCGAAATGATTGGTTGAAACTATCAATCGTATTGATTTGTAGAAAGGAACAGAGGTAAAGGTAAGACCTCCGACTTGTATTTGTGCTTAGGCAGCTCTCATGGTATATTTTCTTCCTAATCAGGTCTTAGGGGGTAGAACTCACTGAGACATCGTCTCACCCCATCGTGGGATAACATTTCGGGTCCTTAGATGGCAGCTCCTGAGTTTTTTGGCTGACCGAAGAAAGTTACTGTGGCATCCTAAAATTTCATGACAACCCTTCGATACGCTATGAACCATCAATAGGTGATGGAAGTGCAATTGGATTATGAATCAGCCATTGAATTAATGAATTTCAATTAATTGAAGCCCAAGCATTATAGTGGACAATTGTTTGGATGGAGATGTGTCTTCAAGTGATCCAATGATTTTATTAAGGTGCAGTTGATAATAGAAATCTTATTCTTGGTGGTGCGCTTTATAAGTAGAATTTTATTGATTTAAATTGTAAAGTTTTGTGGGCTTATAAGTTGAAATTAAGTGTTTATTAAAATAAGGGTTAAATGGAATAGGAATAGGAGAGGGTGGGCTGATCTTTAGGCCCAAAAGATCGTCCAACCAGCCCACGCCAGCCCCTTGGTCGACCGGCCCATGAAGGCCCAAGACTGGCCCAACACTTAAAGCCCATAAGCCTTGCATGTAGATTGCCAAGTGGCATGGAGGAGGGACCGGACAAGTGGAGGCACGCCCATTGCATGGACGTGCAAAGTGTCTTCATCCTTAGGGCCACTTGTCACTTGCATGCAAAATGCAATGATTACTAGTCTATTAAACAAATAAAAGGGAGAATGAAAGAGAGTGCTCGTGTGAGGGAAAGAGAAGAACCGAATAGAATTTTGAGTGAGTGAGAGGGAGAGTTCGAAAAAGGGGAGCAGGCACGCGCGAGTATAGGCCGTGAGGGGGAAGAGGAGGACCATCTTCCGCCCGTGCCGAGTTGCCGCCGTCGTTCTTGCTGTGTTTTCTTTGGATTTGAGGCAAGTGAAGTCCTAAAACCTACCCTTTGCATTGCTGTGTGTATGTATAGTAGGTGGTAAGTCTTGGTTGTGGTAGATGGGATGAAATTTCGGAGCTTTGAAGAGAAATTCGTTGGCCATGCATGCTGTTTCTGGAAAGACCAGTCCGACCGTCCATGAGATTGTGTGTTGCATGTGACTTTTTAGTCAGAATCTTGTTTCAATTTCTTCATGAAAGTTGGAGAGAACACCTTGAAGAACAACATACTAAAATTTGAGGCAAAACAAACAAGAAATGGTTAGTGAAATGATTTTTCTTTGGAGAGACTAGATCTAGAATTCTTGAGAAAATCTCACTTTGATTCCTTAACAAAAGTTGTAGTATACTTCTTGAGGTAGAACATATAAAAAATTTATAGAAAACAAACAAGAGTAGGTAGGTGAAATCGTGGTCTTTCGGAGATGGTTAGATCTGGAAATTTCGGTACTAGAAACAGAAGTTTTAACCGCCTATATTTAATTACCTAGGACGAATATGACTTCGGTGTCTTCATGAAGTATTTACCTTATGGCCTTAGCTATCACATAGTCGAATTTCATAATTTTTAAATTTCATATGGGTATTTAATCGAAAATGTTTTTAAAACTGTGCGATCTGATGTGTTCGAACTTGGTAATGTTGCAATGCGTGGTCTATACCGTTTTGTATGAGATTTTTTTGGAAAAGTGTTCTGCATGAAATACCTTTATTTATGTCTTGCATACAACATATTCAAATTTCGTAATTTTTGAAGTTCATTTGCCTATTTAACCAAAAAATGTGTCAAAAACTGTGCAAGTGGAACGGACAGAATTAGTAGTGTTGTGATGCGTGGTCTGTATTGAACTATATGGGGATCTTTTGGTGTATTGTTCTTCATGAAATATCTGCCTTTATGTCTTGACTATCACATGTTCAAATTTCATAATTTTTTAATGTCATTTGAGTATTTAGTGAAAATGTTTTCTAAAACTGTGCTAGCTGGATTGTGCAAATTTCAAAAGCTGTGATGCATGAACTATCCTGTTTTGTATGAAATTCTGGTGGTGCTGTGTTCTTCATGAGATGAATGCCCCTATACTTTATCTATGATGTACTAAATTCTTAGAAATTATTAGAGACAATTACTAAATCTTAGGAAATGTAAATTAAAAAGAATGCATTATGTTTTCTAAAATAATAGTAATTGATCTTGCTGCATATGTGATGATATATGGCATTACATATAATATCAAAAGATGAAATGCACTTTGTTTTCATCACATCATGTGCCATGTTAATATTGAGACACAATTGTGAACATGAATTGTGATAAATGAGGATGCCGTCGGAGGTGTGAGTCGACGATGCCCCGGGAGTGTCGGGATGCCCGAAAGGTGGGGGTGCCAGATGCCCGGTGGCCTAATTGCGTAATTCCGGAGGGTCCTCGGGAGTTTCGAGATGCCCGATGGTATACGGTACGTAATTTCAGGGGGAATGCTTGGTGGTATGTCAATATGTAATCCTGGAAGCCTCGGAGGTGTGTGCCAAGGGGATACCTCGTGATGCTAGTTAGGATACGAGATGCCCGGAATGTGGGGGTGTCGGTTGCCCGGAGGTGTGTGCCGGAGGTTCCTTGCGATGCCAGGTTGGGTGCGAGCGATAAATTGTGGGATGCAAACATTGGTCCCTGGAAAGAAAAACTGATGAGATCCTTGTGAAAGATAAGAATTGAAAATGAATCATGTGCATGGGTGTATGCATATGGCGTGATGCATGATCTACTTATGAAAATAAATTAATGCTATTTGATATTGAAAATACGATCATGAAGGCATGAATGGATCTCATGGTGATGTATGCTTGATAGTATGGATGATATGAATCATGGTGTTATATGCACGATGGCATGGTGAGATATGCATGACTGCATCGTGATATATGCACATATGGCATGGTGATATATGCATAAATGCTTGATCATGAGTGCATGGTGGTATGTGCACATATAGCATGGTGATATATGCATGGATGCTTGATGATGAGTGCATGATGATATATGCACATATGGTATGATGACATATGCATGCTACAAGGTAAGTTATGCTTGAATGCATGAATGATACGTGCTTTGTTATGATGCATTGATTGTTCTGTGTGACGCAATGAGTAGTTTGGTGGATATTTACTACTAAGTGGTTGTACTTACCCCTTTTGGGAATTAACATTTTAGACTAGATAAGATTCCTCTGCTGTCACTGCCACAAGTAAATGGATCAAGTGGTTGGATATGACCGCGAGGAGGAGGATAGCAAAGGAAAGAACTTTTGGATGCCAACACTGATCGATGGACTTTAAGTATACGACTGTTGGAAGAGACGTCAGTCATCTTTTGAAGTATAGCCAAGTATAGAAAACCATGGCATTTTGATGTACTGATGAATGATGTCCATCTGGTTTAAGTAAATAAAAGTGTTCGGCTTTTACCTATAAATGTTTAGTTGGTGTGCATTGTTTTCTGAATATAGGGAAGGGAGTTGTTGGTTATGCTTCCGTTATATGAACTGCGCAAGGGACTGATCTAAAAGATGTAAACCCACAGGTTGTATGGACCCGCTGCAATTGAAATGGTATCAGAGTGACATGTTAGTAGGGAAAGTGAAAGGTAAGCGAACTGTGGCGATCCTAACGGATTGGGGGTCGTCGAGGGGTGCCACAGTTACAAAATAGACATCTTACATTGCGTTGCATGAGAGCCCTAGGGGCTGGACCTATGAGCTAGTAAGGTCCATAGTCTGGGTCAAGGTGCCCCATCGATACAGGTCATGGTATCGTCAGGCTCAAGATAGCCAAGGAGAGGATCCCATACCGGAGTCTAAGATACCTCTCTGTATGCACTAGAGGTGGCATTTGGGAAGGGTATTGCAAATCCTCCTCAAGGCTCGGTCGTAGACGCAGTAGACCTGAATCTCAAAGAACCAGAGTCCCCAGTGCAATCTGTCGAAGGCTCCAGTTGGAGTGTAGATGATGACGGAGACGAGGACGAGGATTTGTAGTTATTTGGAACCCCCCCTGTTTTGTAGAACTCATATAGATGTGTGTGTGTGTGTGTGTGTGTGTGTATCAGTTTGTATTGTATATAATTGGTTGTGATATGGTTATATAAGCATGATGTTGGTTTTCAAAATTGTGACCTTACTTTCCTATCCCATCTTGTTGTAATCTAGTGATTATTTATTTGCTTCCACATGTGCATTAAAATGAATGGGTTGGCAATGCGTTTTAAGATGTCGCTATTGTGGCATCCAAGAATTTCAATGAATCATCGGATAGGTGACGGTCATGACCAATCGATAGAAGTATCATTGAACTATGGCATTCGTATCAATTACGGGCAGTCATCTGTATTTGTTTATTTGTTGGATTGATATGGTATGTTTAAGAATGGACCGATCAACCATGCAACAAGAGAAAATCTTTGGACTATGATTAAATAATATTTTTATTTAGAACTGAAAGGATGGAATTCAGTCATGCGTGAGGAACATACATGCTGAAATTTAAGAATAAAATTTTGAGGAGTTGGACTGCACACAAGGATTTCGGTTATGCATTTGTTCATGAAGCAATTGGATTATGGGAATATAAATTTATTCATTTAGAAAAAAAAAAAGTGCTTCATAATTATGGGCTTATATTTTAAAGACCATGGGCCTTTGAGTTTGGACTTTTGGCCTCAAATTTTTCAGGCCCAAGCAGGCCCAAGGAGCCTCCAAGGCTGTTGACCGAAAAAGGGGGGGGGGGAAGAAGAGAACCAGACAAGGGGGAAAAAGGCCACTCACCATTTGTCCATGGTTGCCTCACTCTTCTTCCACTTGTCCTTTCCTTGAAGCCATTTGTCACATGCATGCAAAAATTAGCAAATTAATTAATCAAAGAAAGCAAAAGCTTTTGGTTTGAGCAAGGGAGAGTGAGGCCAAGAGAGTGAGTGGGTGAGCAAGTGAAAGAGATAGAGAGAGAGTTCGAGAGAGAGGGTGCACAGTGAGTAGTCCGAGCATGTGAGGACAGAGAAGGAAGGCCACCCTTCGCCCGTGCCATGTCCAAGCTGCCACCGTTGACGCCGTCGATTCTCATCTCTAATTGAGCCAAGCCGAGATCCTTGAGCCCCTGTTTTTTCTTGTAACCAAGTAGGAAGACTTGAGGCAAGTAGAAGTTCATTGATCTATGTTTTGCTTGCTGTTATTATCTAGTGAGAGGTTGGTAGATGTGAGAAAATGAGGAATTGAAAGCTACATGTTGATTTTGGACAAGTAAGATGGAATTAGATCAAGAAACTAAGTAGAAAACAGAGCATGTTTTGATGGATTTCGTTTTTGAATTGAAATAAGAACTCAAGGATCTAGCTATGGTGGATTTATGGAAGTGAAGAGGCTGTATTGTGGTGTAATACACTTGTAAACACTTGGCTGTGGACGTTGGATGTTGAGATTCAAACAGTAGGAGTAGTTCTCTTTAGGATAGTAAACTGTTTTTGCAAAAGACAATATGACCTTCAGTGATTTCACGATTTTTCTATAATTATCTCGGGGATGAAACCTAATGAATATTAAAATTGATGGTTCTACTAAGTGTGCGTGTGGTTTGGTTATGGGACTAAATTGTATGGCATGGAATGAGACGTGTCATTCCATGATCGGGACTTGTGTAACTGGACATGATGCATCTTGAGGGTTTCGAAGTTGTACTTGCCTTTGCATTATTGAATTTCATAATTTTGATGCATACTTATCCTTTGATTACCTGTTTTGTCTATCTTGCATAAATCTGGATATTGATGGTACTGCGTGATATAGCTTGATGAAAGTTAATATTTTCTAATATAATATACATGTTCTTGGATGAACCCTTCCACCAAAATGTCGATTGGGAAAATGCATTTAATGTGATAGTCTTGATACATTGATGCAAACTTGATTCTAAATCTAAATTAATCTTTGCTTGATCTCCTAGGAGTGGTGGCTGTCACTTACTGAGTCGTAGTTTTCCTCACTCCCTTTTATTTTCATTTCAGGTATTGAACACAAGAATGTTTAATTGAATGCATGTGAAGGATGATTAGGGAGTGGCGGGAAAAGTACCAAAAAAGTCCTAAACCTTTTGCATTGGTACCAATTCAGTCCTAAACTTTTTAATTGGACCAATTTAGTCCTAAACCTTTTGCGTTTGGTACCGATTTAGTTCATCTGGCCATTCTCTACCGGAAAAGGCTGATGTGGACTCCAAGTCAGCGCCGGCCGGCATTGCCGGCGTTGACATGGACGCCGGAGTGCGAAACTACGTCGTTTCGCTTATATTAAAAAAAAAAAACTCTAAATTTTTTTTGAAAAAAAAAAATTTTTAACACCCAAAACATAGCACAGCATTTCGTTTACCCTAAAAGTGAAGATGCTCTGCCCACGATCTTCGCCCAAAATACGCCCAAGCCCTATTTGATCTCCCCCCGAAATTCTTAGCAACTTGCTCTAGATTTAATCTCATCGTTCCGATTTCTTGAAGCCAAGTCGTTCTTCCACCAATCGCCTTCATTAATCGAGCCCCTTTCGGCTGAGGGCTTCATCCATCACCACCCCAGACTCGCCCATCTTTATGAGCGAAGACCCGATTCGCCCACAAACCCAGTTGAGACCTGACTCATCTGTCACGACCCGACTCATCAATCATAATCCGAAGCGAACACAAGTAGGTCTTGTGGTCCCGATTTGATTGTTTTGTCGGTAGCGTTGAGCGACAACTTGGCGTGGCATCTTGAAGTTAGCGGAAAACGTGAAAAGTATGTTGTCGTGCTCCCAAATTGAGTGCGTTGTCCTCTTTTTATTTTATATAATCAATTTGCCTTGATTTCTCCACGTGTGTCGTTGTTGGTTGGAAGAGAGAGTCTTCGCATTTACTGTCAAGTACCTGTGTGTAGTAGGGAATATAACACTCAAGTCTGGCCAAATCAATTTCTAATAAAGCACAATATGAAGAGAAAGCTTTTGTATGCTCGTGTCTGGCCAAATTCTTCGCGTGTACAATCATATGGTTGCTGGATTCCTGTGTTTTTATGCACAATATGAAGAGAAAGCCTTTGTTTTTGTGCACTTTTTCCTATTCTTGTACAAGCTTTTTATTACTTGAGGCATGCACAATCACAATTAAGTAATTGACTTGAGCGCACATGTATTCGGTTTCTCGATTCATTGAGGATCTCTTTTGTGGAGTAGCCATAGATGTTGATCACCTCTGAATCTGAGTAGATGATCACTAATTTTTCTTCTAGAAACATGATGTATAGAGTGCTACATAGTATGGGACTTACAGTTCTATGTGTTGCCTTGCTTATAACATACGTTACTTTTTCTTTTTTCTTTTTTCGTGTAGGGTCAAGATGAGCGAAAAATCAGCATGGATTTGCCTTTTCCATGGTGGAACTTTGGCCCTGTTTGGTTCAGCATTTGGAATGCTCATTTGGGCTCTAAAGTCCCTTGACCAAATGCAAAACTGTTTGGTTCGTTTTTTTGCTCGACTTTGGCGAGATGCAATTGCATCTCCAAGTGGCTCTAAGGGCCTTTAGCCCAATGCAGCTCTTGAGGTCCTTTGGCAAGTTGCATCTTCGGAATCAACTTCCGGATTGTTCATCTTTTCGGTGGAGAAACCAATCGGTCGCTCGAATAAAAATAAATATAAAAACAAATATATTTATATAAAAATAAATATGTTTATATATTTATATAAAATATATATTTTATATTTTATATAAATATATAAACATATCTATTTTTTTATATTTTTATGTTTATATATATTTTATATAGATATAAACATATCCATTTTTTATATAAATATATTTTATGTTTAATAAATAAATAAATATATTTATAAATATAAACATATCTATTTTTTTCTCCTATTGTTTTTATATAAATATATATTTATATAAATATATCTATTATATAAAAATATGTTTATATAAAAAACATAAACATATTTTTTATTCAGGTTCGGCCGCCGAATTCGGCGAAGTGCAGTATAAATATATAAACATATATTTTATGTTTATTTTTTATATAAAAAATATATATATATATATATATTATATTTTTTTTATAAATATATAAATAAAATAAACATATCTATTTTTTATATATTATGTTTAATAAATATATATTTATAAAATATATATATATATATATATATATATATTTTATATAGATATAAACATATCCATTTTTTATGTAAATATATTTTATTTTTAATAAATAAATAAATATATATTTATAAATATAAACATATCTATTTTTATATATTTTTATGTTTAATAAATATATTTTATGTTTATATGTTTATATTTTTTATATAAAAATATGTTTATATAAAAAATATAAACATATTTTTGCTTTTTTAATTTAATAAAAGTTAATTACAAATGTAAATTTTACCAAACGGTATTTTGACCAAAGTTGTTTCTCAATGCAAATTTTACCAAACGACATTTGCATTTCGGAAAACCCCCTTTACCCAAAGGTATTTGCATTTCTGCAAATGCATTCCCCAAAAGCCGAACCAAACGGGCCGTTTATCTCGTCGCCCAATGCTTGAATACGTTGGAGGCAAGTTTGACTTGGTAAAAGTTGATATTAGTTCAACGAGCTACAAAAGCTTCATTAGAGACATCGAGAATGGGGTAAATAGTACATTTGAAAATCTTTATTTTAAGATTCCTGGAAAGTCACTAGAAGAGGGGTTGACATACATATGGAATGAAAATAAAGTAGTCGATTTAGTTTTTAGTTATTTGCATCTGGGTTAATTGAGGTATATGGAGAAAATTTTATGACCAATGAGGTGGCTGAGGGTGATGGTCAAGGTGCCGATGTGGGTGTGGATGCGGGTATTGGTCAAAGGGTCGGTGAGGATGCTGGTCAAAGGGTTGGTGAGGGCGATGGCACTAGTGTTGGTTTAAGTAATAAGACCATGATTGAGCACGAGAGTGATTTAGATCCTGATGATTTAATTGATGAAGATGATTATATTGTGGATGATGACAATGACGATGAGGCAGACTTCCTTGTCGATGTAAGATTCTTGACTGATAATGATGATTATGATAATGAGGAGCTTCTAGAAGCAAGGAGGAACATGACAAAGTTCCATGGGAGGGCCATAAATGATTTCATTACAAGGGAATCATCCACGGGGTTGGTGTCATCCCAAGGATTGGATGTGAATAATGTTATTAATGCTGAAACTGGTTATGAAACAGAGTACTATGAAACGGATGGAAATGAGAGTTTGGAGTCTAATGAAGGAGAAGAAGATGATGATTTGACTAGGAGGAGAAGTAGGTTTCCAAAGCATGATCCTAATTGTGCTGTGCCTATGTTTATTGTGCCTATGGCATTTGAAAGTAGTAGGCAATTCAAAGATGCTTTAATAAAGTATTCAGTGGCTAAGCGTAGAGAGATAAAATTTGTAAAGAATGACAAGAAATTTGTTAGAGCAAAATGTGCACGTGAAAATTGTCCTTGGAAGATTTCTGGATCTGTTGATAGTCGTACTGGATCATTTCATGTAAAGACTTATCATTCAGAACATACCTGTAGCATAAGTTTCAAGAATCGAAGGGTGACAGGTTCTTGGTTAGCCAAATACTATCTTCCTACAATAAGAACAATGCCAACTATCAAGACTATTGCTTTCAAGGAGCTTATCAAGGAGCAACTAGACATAGATGTGAGTATAATACAATGCAAGAAGGCTAAGTTGTTGGCTTATCAAGTATTGATGGGAAACTATAAGGAGGAATATGCAAAGTTGTGGGATTATGCAGAGGAGCTTAGGGAGAAAAATGCTGGGAGTACTATTATATTGAAGGTTGAAAAGTCTGATATGCAATCTAAGGCGTTATTTGAGAAAATGTACGTATGCTTTGCTGCTTGTAAGAAATGATTCATTGATGGATGTAGAAAAGTTGTGGGATTAGATGGTTGCTTCTTAAAAGGAATTTGTCAAGGCCAAATCTTATGCGTTGTAGGAAGAGATGCAAATGATCAAATGTTTCCAATCGCTTGGGCGGTTGTCCGAGTCGAGAGTAGTGACACCTGGATGTGGTTCTTGACAAATTTGATGTATGACCTCAACATTTCATCCTCATATGGACAAGGTTGGGTCATAATCAGTGATAAACAAAAAGTAAGTTCCTTATTTATTTTTTATTTTGTTTGTTATGCCACTATAGTCACGCTTGTATTATATGTTTCACATTATGATCATCTTTTGCAGGGCCTTGTACAAGCTGTGGCTCATTTGTTGCCTGCAGCTGAGCATAGAATGTGTGCGAGACATATCTATGCCAATTGGGGCAAGAAGTATAAATGGATACAAATGCAAAGATTATTTTGGAAGTGTGCTAAAAGTAGTTCGATGATAGAGTTTGATGAACACTCTCAAGCATTGAAGAAAATTAGTCCTACTGCATATCGTGACTTAGTTCAAACAGAGCCAAAGCACTGGTCCAGCCTTTTTTTACCACTGATGTAAAATGTGACATCGTTGACAACAATTTATGCAAGTCATTCAATGGAAGAATTATACATACTAGGTGTAAGTCCATTTACAATATGTTGGAGGAAATTCGGATAATAATAATGACAAGGATGCATACACAGAGGGATGCATGTGCTAGATGGAGAAAGGACTGTGGTCCAAGAATTGTAAGAAAGTTAGAAGAAAATAGAGCTGGTGCGACATATTGCCAAGTGATCTGGAATGGTGAGAACGGATATGAGGTAATGGATAAGGGTGAGAAATATGTGGTGGATGTGTTTAAGAGAGATTGTTCTTGTCGAAGATGGCAGCTTACTGGCACCCCTTGTCCCCATGCCATTTCTACTTTAAATCATAGGCAAGATGATGCATATGATTATCTTGATGAATGTTACAGGAAGGCTAAGTTTTTAGATGCATATAAAAATATGATGATGCCAATTCGAGGGCAGAAATTTTGGAAACAAACTCATAGAGAGCCACCTGAACCACTTCCAGCCAAGGTCAAACCCGGTAGACGTAAACTGAAAAGATTGAGGGAGGAAGGTGAGGTGGCAATTGGAACTAGGATGTCAAGGATCGGAATGAAAATGACATGTCAAACTTGCTTGAAGACAGGACACAACCGTTTGACATGTCCAGCTAAGAAGACTGGGTCTACATCATCATAAACACGATTTTCAAGGCAAAACATTTTGGTTAGTATCTCCATTTTCATTGTGTTATGTTTGTTTTGTCAATAAAAATTTAAGCGATATACTTTTTGTAGGTACAGAGATATACATGTACAGTGACAAGTGGTAGTGGTAGCGGCCCTACCGGTGTGAATCCTACAACCAAAGGCGCAAAAGCCAAAAGTTGCTCAAAGAGGCAGAAGTGACAAGATGTGGGGGTGGATTTAGTAGTGATATGTTTTAGCTGTAACTTTTTGTGAAGATATGTGAAGTGAAGATTTTCTTTTAATGTAACTTTTTGGTCGGCACACTCTTGGTTCTTGCCTTTTGAAGACAAAAGACGCTCATGTTGCACTATCTTCTAGACTTGAATGAGTTCAACTAAGACAATAATATTTAAAGCAACAGCAAATATTCGCATTTTGATACCATGAACTGTTAATGAATACCATCTCTTGTTTCAATATACTTGTTGTAAGTTCTGGGCATGAGTTTTGCATTGGTGTTTTTTTTCCTTTGTACTTCCTTAATAACCACATAGCAATTTGGATAATGATGTCCCACATGTAACAGGTTGTTTGAACCTTTAATAAGAAATTGTCTTCTTTTACTTTTTGATAGCCATTTGGACATAAGATTGTGTGAATGTTGTTTGCTTGTTTGGTAGCCATTTGGACCTAAGATTGTGTGTATGTTGTTTGCTTGTTTATTATTTTGTGGTTGTTTGTTCATGAAGTAGTGAGATTCATTAATCATAATAGTAGGTCGTGATATCAAGAACGATATGTCTCCGGTGTTGAGATTGAGAAACAAATTGCATATGACACAAGAGGGTGCGAACAACTTTCACTTTGTTTATGTTCATATTCCAACATGTGGACAAATACAAAATATATTGCAAAAATGTACAAAAATAGATTATATAACAAGATCAGTACATCATTCATCTTCAAATTTCCAAATAGCATGTTTCTTAGAATTACTATAAAGATCCACGACATAATCAACATGGCCTTCAATGTTGACACTTGTTTTTCTTCAACATTGCTCCGGTGAAATTTTGTTGACACACTTCTTGTTAGTGGACACTTTTCTACATCAGTCCAAATAAAAAAACCGTAACTTTCTCCGATTTTATATTTTGGACAGTCGTGATATCTTCTTCCTCGATTCTCCTTCGTCTTTGCTGTTTGTAAAGAACATTTGAGGCCACAGTAGCAAAACATAAATGTATCGTTGTTGATTAGAGGAATCGATGTCCTCGATTGTGACGAATTCATCAATGTCTTCATCAATTGTGATGATTGTAGAGTAATTGTTATGTATGCTTTCAGAATCAACACGAGCATTTTCAACCTATAAAAAAGTTGAACAATAGCACCTTAGCATATGTCTACATGGCTTAACCTCAATAGCAACAACATAACTCATTCCATCTTGAAATCAGTCTCAACAGCAAGAAATCAGGTCTTAAATGCACCTCATAATGCTGACCTAAAATTCCTGTCCCCATTAGGATGCAGCAAGCTTACCAAAAGAAAATGCAAATAAGAACTTCAAAAATCTGTTTCATGCTTCTAAGACAAATGCTGAACAAACTACATCAGAGCATATATATTCATGCTTGGCCAAAGCCAACATCAAAGTAATTTTCCTCCCAAATTGTATGCATGATATGGATCTCGATTTCCCAAAAACTAAGCAAATGTCAGCATCGACTACAAAGTTTAGGCAAATGGAATTTCAACTCCAATTAAGCCAATAGTTCTTGGGGAGATTAGAATCCGCAAACACAACATGCAAGCAATGTCACCATTTCAGCCATCCACAAACTATGGTACCATATTTGGAACATGAAGAGCCCCCTCTAAAATTAGGATTTTTCTCTTGGGTGTATATATCAAAATCCTCTTCCCACAACAGAAAATCTCTTTTGGCAGAAAATCTTACCTCAGCCAGCATGCCCAATCTGAGATCAAGAAGCAGAATCAGTGGAACATCTATTCTTGCTTTGTCCATGGACGAACTTAATTTGGTTGGATCCTGAAGTAAAAATCCAAATTTCGCATCAAAACCTTTCGCAAATTGAGGTTTGGCTCCAATGCATAATTGAATAGCCAGGAAATTCATCAACTTTCGAAGAAATTGCCTTAGCAATTTCAGCAAGTGGAACAAGCAAAGTTCGAAACTTTACATGGAAATGACTCAATTGACTCAAAGATTGGATCCCACCGAAGCCTCTTACCTTTAAAAATCAACATCGACGGAGCGTTTATGGAAGGAGCAACGGTAAGGTTTCTCAGGAGTTCTTCGAGACGTGTTGGGAACCCTTCTCGACGGTTTCGCAAAGACGATTGCAGCTTCAACGACGATCCAGACGGAGTACTTGGCCTTGATCGAAGCTCTAAAATTTTTTCGGTCAAAGAGAGAGATGGAGGCGATTGGTGGAAGAACATGGGGGGAGATCATAATAGGGCTTTGGCGTATTTTGGGTGAAGATCATGGGCAGACGTCTTCACTTTTAGGGTAAACGAAATGCCGTGCTGCGTTTTGGGTGTTAAAAAGGTTTTTTTTTTTTTAGCGATTTTTTTTTTTTTAAATTTAAGCTAAACGACGTAGTTTCGTGCTCCGGCGTCCATGTCAGCACCGGCAATGCCGGCCGGTGCTGAGTTGGAGTCCACATCAGCTTTTTCCGATAGAAAATGGCCGGATGAACTAAATCGGTACCAAACGCAAAAGGTTTAGGACTAAATTGGTCCAATTGAAAAGTTTAGGACTAAATTGGTACCAATGCAAAAGGTTTAGGACTTTTTTGGTACTTTTCCCGGTAGTGGCATTAGAATTGACTATAGGTTATTTGAATAAGTTTATCAAATTGGATTATATTTATCATTCAATGATAGGTTTTGATTGGTCAATATATTTTTGTAAAATCACTATTTTTGGTTGAAGGCTTGGTCCTTCATTTTATTAGCATGGCCAGTCATTCCCTAAATTCTTGGTATAGATGTGGGGGCATGGTGGATATTAGGAAAACAAAAAGTTGGTCAATATTTTCGCAGAATGATGCCCTTTGGGGATTATTACTAGAATGGACTAGACTCATATTAAGGTTTCATTGTAGTTATTTATGTGTTCTTAGAACAGCGTAAAGGAGATTGAACTTGGTATTATGTCAAACGTTCTTTGAATTGAAAATCCTTTAGTTTAATGAACTATTGTTTCTCATGTGACATAACTTACCATCATAAGATAAAATGCCAATTGACCTTCGAAGCGATAGTCTCTTGACGATCACATTTGAAGAATCTGAGACAAGTGTAGCTCTAGAATAGCCTCAATTGCAATTCAAGCGAGCCATATGAATCACAGTACTTACGTTTTTGCCCAAAAAATCAGATAATTGGCAGGCGATAAAAATTAATAAGAAAGTATGCATCAACTAATGACCGCATTAATGAAGATAGTGGTAATAAATGAAGTTATGCATCCTTTTTAAGTACGTAAAGTTTATATTCACTTATCAGAGGACTCACATGTTTTAGATAATTAAACAAGGGGATAATGACACAAACAGTATCGGAACTTTAACGTAATATGCAATTTGATTCATGAACTTTTAATTTATTTAAACAATCCCTAAATTTTAATTAATTAAATATGGGGATAATGACACAAACAGTCCACGAATTTTAGCCAAATATGCAATTTGGTGAAGAAACTCTAGCTCAATGTGCAATATAGTTCATAAACTTTAATTTATTTAATATAGTTCCTGAAAGTACATGTTCAATATAGTCCATGTATTGTATAAAAATATTCAAATTGAAAGTATAGAGATCAAATTGTATATTGGGTCAAAGTTCATGAACTATTTGTTTCATTTTCCCATTAAATAATTAATCATCTAAATAGATTTAATTAGTTTTAAATTGGATTATGATTTTCATCGAGAATATATCCAAACCTCTACCATGAAAATAAAAATGATTACGAAATTTCCATGGAGTACAACTCTAATGTCTTAAAGCACATATTAATAGGTGTACTATTTACATTAAGGATTTGTAATAATAACTACTCGTATCTAGTTTTATCTTGTGTCTGTAAATGAATACTAAACTTATGATATCATATGTTGTCTCCTTTAACCTTTCATCACTTAGCTCGTTGTTTGAGAATGCAAAAGGTTTATTCATAAATCCATAGTGAATTCTTCCAATGCAACGATAGAAAATAATAGAAAACAATAGAACATATCATCAAATTTATTCCAGGCGATGATTATCTATATGGAGCATTGCGCATAATTATAACTATTTTGCTTCACAATTCTGTGCTGCATCATCCAGCATGTTTAGTTTTGATATACAACGGGCATGGACTTCAGGAACTGATTTCTCCGTCTCATAGATGAGAAGAACAGTGGGACAACAGAGCGAGTGCATCATAACTAGAGAGATCGAAGAAACCATGAAGTTGCAGTGAACGATCTGATCCTATCAGCCGTTTCCAAAAATAATGAAGTAAGATTTGTAGTACACTCTTGGTTTAAGCAAGCTTATGCTAATGAAGAATGATTTGTCTACTTAAGATCTTGGCAACTTGTTGGAACAAGCTTGGATCCAATTCTTGCTACTCTTAAACCCACAGACGAATTTAGTTCTTGAGTCTATGAAATCTCACATGTTAGGATGAAACTGAACCGTACAGATTCTGCATTCACATTGCTCGTATTGTTGTGTCTGCTCGTAAATCCTGATCACAAAAATTTAATTCCATTTAGTCAGTTGGAGATGATCCACTCCATGATTTCTATGTCGTTACCACGATAACATCTTACGAGGTTAAAATCTATAGTGTTTCTTGGATACGAAATTAATTATTTTTATCAAATCTAAAATTCACCCATCAAAGATTATATTTTTATTTATTCTTCATCTCATAATCTAACTTTAATGCATACATTCATCTTTATAAAAAGATGCCACAAATGTAATATTCGTTTCCTTTTTGCGGTTTCACATGTGAATAATAAGAAAGTTGGATAGAATCGAGTTTTGTTGTTGACCTGCATCTTCATGAAGCTAACTTTGCTATAAATTATTTAGAACCAGCCCTTCACATTAATTAGATTAAAAGCTTAATTTTCTCAAATGATTAATACCCATGCTCCCAAAAGTATCACTTCAAGTAAAGTTTAACAAATCACCTAGATTTACTCTGGTGGTCATCCTTCCCACATGAAAAGAAGGAAGTGAGGAGGTTTGAATCCCCACCTTCTCAGGGAGGTTGGGGTGGAGACAATTTAGTTTAAGGTGTGGGTTTCAACTCCGACATCTTACAATGAGGCAAGGTAAAAGTCTAAAAGTAAAAGTTAGAATGTGATTAGAATATAATAAAAAAAATAAAATGAGTAAAATTTGATAAATTATTAATTCGTATGTAATTTGAATTTTCATTAAATATAAAATGCCAATTGAAAAGATTCTTTTAGCCTTTTTCATATATGTGATTGATATATGACGTTTTTATTAATTGATTGTACATCAGTCGTAATATACCTAACACAAACACTTTCTACATATAATTTAGTAGATTAGTCCTGATAAACTTGACATAAACACCTTTCACACGTGCTTGCATTGTGGACAAATATATGTGATGTTCCTTCTCAAAGATACATTTATCCACTAAGGTTATACATGCATGACATGCGCAAAGTGCACCTGGTGCACGCACTGATTTTAGTATCAATTTAATAAAGTGCACGATTTATAGTGTTACATTTGTCTACTAATGCTATGTTTGTTAGGAGGGATTAAGAGGAAAGAGACAGAGCTCAAAAAACACAATCGTGTTTGGAAGGAGGGGAAAGAGATGGAGGGAAATGATTGGAAAAGAGTATGAGAAATTATGAGAGATCAAAAGGGATTGATCCCGGCAATTCTATGTATGTTATAAATCCCTTCGAATCTCTCTGAATATGGGAGGACTCGAAGGGATTTGGAGATTTTTGTTCATTATTTAACAAATTTGTTCTTCCTTCTTGCTAATATCCATCCTTATTCAGTATCAATTGATATTAAGGTATCTCGATTATGCCAATTGCTAACCTTTAGTTTTACAGTTGTCTATTAAAGCACTTACATGAATGAGTATGCAATGATTGAGGGAACATTATTACATATACTTTAATGTTATTTATTTATTTATTATTCTTAAGGTTTGTTAGTCCCACTAAATTTTAGCGGCCATTTAATAATCCATCAAGGAAAAATTTGAAAATCTTCATAGGGAGTTAATTTCACATTATTTAGATGTATCTAGTCCAATGATTCCCAAACATTGATCATGATTTGCTAATTTCGTTCCTTCTAAAAATAAAATGGCGTGGATAATAATGTACGGTGTGGCTGCCACGTGATTGCACATCTTCGCGTCTAACTTTTTTGGCCGTCCTAAAAAGCTAGTCAAATTTTGAATGTGTGACAGCTAAGGTTTTGTTTTAAGAAGAAAATGTTAAAGAGATGGCCTGCACAACATTCTCAAAAGCACGTCCATTGTAGGCTCCTGCTCATCTGCAACCACTTTCGTTGAGTGACTCATATGTTTGAGAGCCGATGGTGACAAGTTTCGTGATCATTTTGCTCGTTGTAGAATGGAGTCCATCTGACCCTGATGCATCCAACCTCCATTGTCTTGAGATCGAAGGTTGCATAGAACGGAGTCTATTTGCATTTTCTTTTGCTTTCGATTCCGTGATTTATGACCTTGAATTTTGCTATCTAAAAGAATCTTGAGGTCTGAGGGGGCTATTATTAAGGATCGATCAAAATTAAAAATATATGTTAGGCAACTAGCCAATAAAAAAGGTTAATGATTCAATTAACGAATTGACATGATGATACCCATTGAACTTATGCCACTAATTATTTTATTTAGATAGTGCGTAAAATGTGCCAACATATGCCTTTGAATTATTTTTCGCGATGTACAATTTATGCCTTTATTCATATAATGTGATGGAGGCCACAAACTCCAAGCAGCAACCCTCGGCTGACGGTTGCCAAGGGGGCAACAGCTCTACTAACCACCCTATCTCTCTTTGCGGCTTATGTTCCTTTAATATTCTTTTTCTTTTCTTCTTTATTTTGATTTTATTTGTGATAAATGTATTCAAAGCCCTAAACTTGTTATGAAAATATAATTGAATTCTAAAATTTTTAAAAAATACAATTAAGTCTTAAAAATTTTTAGAATTTTCTGATTGTCAAGCTGGATAGATTAAATGGAAGGAGACTTGACAAGTTTTAGAACTTTGTTATACTTTTTAAAAGATGTTGATACCTACATTTTGGCAATCTGGTTATTTATTTACTGCATAGAAAATTAGGGGTTAATTTTATCCCTGAAAAAAATATTAATTGCATAGCATGTAGATTTAGGTGCATTTATTTTTAGTTTGCATATTTTACATTTATCTATTAGATTGGTGACAGATGGGTTCGAATTGATGGTTCAGAACTTTAATTTGATGAGTTGAAATTTAAAAGCGTGAAAGCAAATCGCCCAAGCCCATATCCTCCGAGGAGATTTTACGGATTAAATGCTGTGATATTTCAATTCAAAAACAAATATTGTGTTTAGAAAAGTAAATATTGCAATTTTGAAAAGAAATCTCCGTGGATATGGATTTGGAAAAAGTTAAAACCCTAATCCGTGGCCTATAAATAGGTAAAATGCATAGGGTTTTGGGGGGCCACACATATTGAATACATGACCACATTGAGAGAGGAGATCTGCTCTTTCGGTCCCAACTTTGGGATTGCTCTATCACCGCCTCCCAAGATCCATTAGTCATCATTGTTGCTGCCATACTTCCACTTCCACGTTGCTCCTGCAATTACCGGTGCCTAACAATTTCTAGCCTACCGTTCCAGCCTTCAGTTCTTCATCCGCCAACGCACAGCCGTGCTACGCCAGCATCACTCCAAACTTGACGACGAAGCTGCTGTCCGAACGTGTCATGAGCCCTATGCTCAGCAATTCCAGGCGAGTTCTTAGTCCAGCGAGCAATCCTCAATAAAGTTCAATCACCGCCACAGTGAGATCAAGATTTCGTGGCTGTCGGTTGCTGCTTCGAGTTTGCCATTGATAACTCAACGCTAGCCGCCGTGAAAAGTTTCGGTCCATTGCCATCTGCAAGGCCACTGCTCGCGAGCCTGAAGTCCAAGCTGCATCTCTCGTTGCCCCGAAGTCCACAGGCAAAACAAGTACCAAGATTTTGGTGAAATAAGCCCAAGTGGGGATTTGTCTTCTTCTGGGTGTTGTCCAGAAGTGCGATTGACGTGTGGATTTTTGTGAGTTTATTTCATGCAAGCAAAGGGAAAATTTTGGCAAGGATAACGTGAAGAGTTCGGTCCGTGGCGCCGTACAAATTTCAGAAAATAAATAGTCAATGCTTCCTTGTTGAGAAGCTTTCACCACCGAGAACCCATGACGATTTGCTGTCCAGCCGAGGTGCGACCTTCGACGATGATCACACGACAAGGAGCTTCCGATGATGATGGTCGAAAGCTCACGACGTTCAGATTTTGGCGGCTCTAACAAAGCTCCACTTGGCGATGCTTGGAGATCAACATGGAATGAGAGAAAAATTTCCAGGCGTCCTTGACGTGCCCGAGACCTCCACCGATCCACGAATTCCCGAGCAATACTTGTCCTTCGGCACCACTAGTAACTCCTTGACTATGCACACCGCATCGCTGAGCACCACCACATCGGGTCGCGAGTAGCCATTTGAGGATCAGAATTCAGAATCCAATATTCGAATTAGGTGAAAATCTTATATATTTTGATTTATGAAAATTCCGTTTCTTTATTTGAAATATTTCTTGATGCATGATTGAAATCCATGATTACGAATTTTTATCCCATCTATAAGGCTTTAGATGGAATAATTATTCACGCGGGAGTAAAATTGATATCTTGATCTTTAAGGCCTAAAATCAATTTATCGATTTTATTAGCGAAATAATCAAGTTTGAATGTCAATTTGAATGGTGGATAACTTTTTTGATGACCATGGATGATTTGGTGTTTATCTTTTAATTGTTTTATTTATCCCCAAAAAAAAAAAAATGCATTTGCATTCCATGTAGATTAGGATTGATTGCATGTTAGTTTTTTTTTTTTAAATGCATGTAGTATCTAGGTTAGATAATATTTCTTGGATTGGATTGCATGACGAGATAATTTTTTAGATTAAGATAGGATTCGGATTGGTCTATTCCTAACTTAAAATAGATAATGTCTCGCTTTAGTTAGATTTTTATTTTTTTAGCAATTTTAATTACGAATTTTCATAAAAAAATACAAAAAAAAAAAAATCACGCGCATGTCATATAGAACTAGGTTCATGAAATGCCCGTTATCTAGTGGATTGTTGTTAGGTCCATTTCATTAGAAATTGCTCGTCATTAGAATTAGGTCATTTGGTTTATTTAGATTGCACGTTTAATTTTTGCAATTTTAATTTCGAATTTCATGGAAAATACAAAAAAAAAAATTGTCTTAGAATTAATCAATTTTATTCTTTAGGATAGACTGCATGTTCATTTATGTCATATAGCTTAGATCATACTGCCATGTCATATCATTTCATGTTAGATTAGTAGCATGCATTTCATAAAGCATGATTCTCATTAAAAAATTGAAAATAAAAATTGAGTGATTGCGTGTTAATTAGAAATCATATATAGGATTGTCGATGTGAATTATGATCTAACAACACAGATGCTTTCGTTGCTATGAGATAAGTTCTGCAATTTATTCACTGCTTTATCTGGGTGTTAAATTGGTAATTTGTGCACTCACATGATAACCTTATATGTTAGGGAAGTGAATTAAAATCAATCTAGGCTGCTTGCCAAACCTTTTTCAAAATAAAAAGGGAAAGGTACCAAAAATGTGTTAGATAAAATAACTCAGATGTCTAATCAACCTACCATAAACTGATTAGTGGCGACTCCTTTTTGCATGCTAGATATTTGAATTTAAGTCACGAATTAGTATGGGCTTGGGAGAGCCCAAGCTTTAGACTTAATAGTCCATTAGCCAAACTCTAGGTGGTTCACACCAAAAAATTTGGTCGCGACAAAAGTTTTGTGACGTAATTGCACATTTTGAAAATTTTAATATTCAATTGTGCTTTTATAATAAGTTTTAGGAGTTTCATTGCACTCACCACATTTTATTTTGATTTCTCTGAATTCATTGAATATTGTCTAAAGTAGTTATTTTAAATTGGAAAAATATGTTTCACATGGAAAATTGTATAAGTGGCTCGAGCACTTATTAAGCCCTATTAATTATGCTTTTTAAATGTAAATTTACGTTTTGAAGTAAGTGACTTTATTAAAATGCGTGAACTTTTCACTTTCCAATAGTTTAGAAAAATGTCATTCCGTTGAATCTTCAAAATACTAGTTGGCTATGTCAGCTAACCTACTATAATTATTACCAAAATAACATCCGACTGTTGGAGCTACAATTGATATATAATGAAGATAGTCCCGATTACAATCTCTTCTTATCTTATGTCTTCACATTTATTATTGAGGGGGAGGGCCCTTCATAACATTTTTCTATATGAAAAGCAATCTTATAATTTTTAATAATCATGAGAAATTAAAATAAAGAAAGAAACAAAACTAATATAAGAAAAGAATGGAGGCCATGAAGAGAGAGGATGGCTGGTTGAGCTGCCACCGTCCTCCGACACAGTGTTGAATGTTAAAACTGTTCTTGATTAGTGTGCTTAACTAAAACTTAAAAGGGTTTCGAAATTCTCGATCAGTTTGTGAGAATGATTGTTTGTAGCATTTATACCCGTGTTTGCGATACAATATGATATGCTTGGTTGGCATTTGATGAATGGTGCAATTTGTGCTGTGAATCTGTTTATGATTTGCTTAAAAAAAAATTTCACCCACCAACCGAAAGGGTGCGAAGGAGCGATCACGGCATCTTCATACCCGCTAGGAATGTCTGCTTTCCGTCAAAGCTATTCTTAATGGAGTACTCGGCGGACGGGCCTAAGGGGACTACCCAACTACTAGCGGATTGGCCCGGGTCCCGTGGATAAAATTTCCCATATTGGTTCGAACCCGAAACCTCTTGCAAAATCTTGTCATGGAGACATCCGACCATTGGGCTACTGTGCCTGCGGTGGCTTTGCTTAGAATTTATTCCGTTGGATTTGGTTTCGACTCCTATTCAGAATAGAAGCACGAGTCAGTATTCTCGTCTGTTCTATTTTCGGATCTGTTGGCTTTAGTGTAGAATATGGGACAAAGCAACGATGACTATCGATAATCCTGATGCTGCTTTCTGTTGGACCTGGTGGTTGAACTAACTCAGGAGATGGTCGGCGGTAGATTTGAATGTCTAAGTTGAGTGTTTTGGCTGTGTAAGAATAAAGCAAGTGGATGCACTGGTTTGTAACAGGAGATTCGTGTGCTGAAAAGAAGGTTTTCAGATTTATTCAAAGACAGGATGCCCTGTAATCATAATGGGGAAAGAAATCTGATTCTGGCAAGTGGGTCCTTGAGCAATTTGCAAATGATCATAATCATGATCTCGACGCCTGTGAGGAGAATCATCCTGCCAATTCCCGGTGCAAAAGTTCAGCAACAACCGCTAAAGTAGTTGATTTGTGCTGTAAATCATGGATAAAACAGCTTGATGTGGTTGATTATGGATGCTCATATTCTTTAAGTATTGTCAGTGCCAAACGCATTAAACCGGGGGCAAATAAAGGACAAGTGATCCTTGAGCCCTTTGTCGGTCTAAAGTTTGATTCAGCTAACGAAGCATCCGGTATTATGATACATATGCTGGGAACATGGGATATAGAGTTCATATTGGTCAGTTGTTTCGATCAAAGAGCGACGGCTCGGTTACTCCTAGAGATTTGTCTGCTTGAAGGAAGGATTTCAGCATCCTTCTAGGGTTGGGTGTGGTGCATTTATGAGGATTAAGAGGCATGACAATGGAAGGTGGGTTGTTGATCGTTATCAACTAGAGCGTAACCATGAGCTTGAGATGCAAACGAAAGCCGACAGAGGTTCAGCTTCTGGGAAATTTTTAGATGAGATTAATGAAACGTCAGAAAAACTAGACATTGCTAAAAAGCACAATGCGAGCCTCATAAAGAAACACCGTGCAAGCAACATAGGAAGTGACTGGTATACCGTGCTTCATAATTACTTTCAGAACCGACAAGCTGAAGACGTTGGGTTGCTGTAGGAGTCTTTTCTGGGCTGATGCCATCATTTTTTATACCTCCTATAAGCAAAAAAATTATGTGGTGCCATATGCTACTTAGGTTGGTGTTAATCACCTCAAGCGGGCGGTTCTTCTTGGATGTGCTCTAGTTGCTAATGAATCGAAGGAGTCCTTCATATGGTTGTTTGAAACATGCCTCAGGGCAATGTCTGGGTGCCATCCCCAGTCAATAATAGCTGATCATGATGATTCCATTCTGCAAGAGATTGCACAGGTTTTTCCTTCGAGTCATCATCGATTCTCAGTGGCAAATTAAGACAAAAGAACAAGAGCATTTGAATCCACTGAGTAGTGATTGTAAATGTGAATATGAGAAATTTGCTTATCAAAGTCATACAGTTGGTGAACTTGATGCTGCATGGCAATGTATCATAAAGAAGGTGTTGCATATCTTGCCGAAAAAATGCAATATTCAATTTGTATTTTCAAAGAAACTTGCAATTTTTTCCCCAAAGTTCATATTTAAATTCCCTTGATTGATTTTTGTCATGACCCTCCGACATGGGGAAGATGGGTTTCAGAGGTAATGTTAAGTTGGGGATCGGTACGAACTTTCCCAAACCCTCACCTCACGTGATATTGAGATTCTCATTAGTCAATTAGTTAGCATGATGGTTAACTGTACTCTGAAACACGAGGAAAAAATATCATTGGCTTATAAGAATTCTAGGTAAGGAGGAATCGTCACTAATTCATTCCGGTCAATTAAAAATCAAGTGAGGCATAAGATGATGCATCACTTCTTACGTAAATAGAGATCTAGAATTGGAGACTTGATTACACTAATGCCATTTTGATACCCTAAAGTTGCGTTTGGTAATCCGGATTTAAGTCCTAAAAAACTAATCAATTAGGTGTCACATGCGATCTTGTTAGCCAATTATGAGTCTTAAAAGTCTTGCCCACTAAGTGTCCATACAACTGTGTTTATTATGATCCTAAATGTAACCTAACCATTCGACTAAAAGAATTACCACCCATTCATCAAAGAGAGTATTGAAAGAACAATTAAAAAAAGTAAAGTGAAGTAAGATGGCCTTGTTACAAAGTCTTGGGACGACAATCACCCTAAGTCATAACATAAAAGCAAAATAAAAGAATTACCACCCATTCATCAAAGAGAGTAATGAAAGAACAATTAAAAAAGTAAAGTGAAGTAACATGGCCTTGTTACAAAGTCTTGGGACGACAATCACCCTAAGCTAAATTAAAATCGAATTCAATTTTTCTAAGGAGACTATTCAACCTAAAACTAAAGCAGTGAAAATCATCAATTATAAGAGGGGACTTAGGCTAGGTCCTTGGGGCCAGGCTCGGCCCGAATGTGTATCAAATTCATATCCCAAAGGTTCGGGTCACTAAAGTGCATGGGGTCATTATAACAAACCCATACTGAGAATATCATCACGCTATCTTAATCCGCTTCCTGACTTTTATCCGTCGGCCACCATCTCAAACGACATCCACTCAAAACTCTCGTACACGGCAACAGCACAACCGAAGCAAACAGATAGCGCGAGACGCAGTAAAAGAAACTGATGCAATCGAGTGCAGAGGTGTTAACACTCAAGCCATAGATTTATCGCCATCATCTCGGACGTTTTTCTGCAGGTGATCTCCATATTGACAGTCACGGGAACATGGCGAAACACAAAATAAAAAAAGCAACAGAAAGATGCGTTCAGATTCAATTGTGATAACAATGAAATGTAAATGCAATCAAAGCTTTGTGTTACAAAAATGATTAATCTACACCAAAACGCCCTCAGATTGCGCAACAAGCATAAGCTATTTCGTAACAGTGTCTTAGAGGTATTTTAACAAATAGCTTGTGTGCATCGAGAACATTGAATCTGGTCACGAATTTCCAAGTAATTTTTCATCTAAAACTGACACTGGCACAACAATGTCGTCACATATCATCAGGAAACACTTTAGATTCTCAGTTATTTATGAATGAGTGATATGAACGCAGCTCGGTCTTGTATCTTGCGAGAACGATACAGAACTGGGGATTATGAAGTTACCAGGTTAACAGGACGAGATAAAACAAATATGATGTTGTTAATCGAAATCAAATCCAGTAGAAGTAACTCAAGCGAGATCTGAGCACTTCGGTCTTCCCGGTAGGGAAACAAAGCAAAACAAAGAGGCCACTGCGTAAAGTTTCAGCCAGCGAACGGCAATGGTGGCAATAGCTACTAGTCGCCTGAATTCGATGAATAAAGTTTGCAAAGTGAAATAAACCAGTGAGATCGTTTGCTCCATACTTCCCGCGGCTTAAAAAAAAAAAAAAAAACGATTCTTTGTTTTTAGATCCTGTCGTGGCCCACCTTAAAGCATTCGGAGATGTGAGTGCGACGGTCAACGACGACGATCGGCAGTGGCAAACAGCGTCCAGAGGGTGATGGTGAATGAAATCGACGAAGGAGCCTCTGAAAATTCAGGAAGAGACCGAGAAACCTGTGTTACTGACTGTACTAAAATCAGGAACCAAAGGAAGGTAGAGGGAACTTAGCTTTTGCGGCGATCGAACAATGGAGAACTGAGTTCCGATCATCTGAGCAGAACTGAGGAATGTCGGATTCAGGATTGGATATCGTTGAAGACTGGATCGACTTGGAATAGCCAGAATTCGCTGTTTTTGTAGGAGCTATGGAGTTCTAGAGAGCTATCCGTGAACTCAGTGTTACTGACTGTACTGAAATCAGGAACGAAAGGAACTCTAATTGATTCGATTATTTTTAGAGTGAGAACCGAATGCATGAACGTGGGTTTTCACGCACACCGTTCCTTCAGGCGACTCGTGCACTTCATCTAGAATTCAGATCGCAACACCCTTTTCTCTGTTAAACCCAAAAAGGAGAGTACTTTGTTTTGTGAAATTTTCTTGATTTTTGAAAATATTAGATTTTTATGTTGTTTTTTTAGAGATTAGGGAAATTATGGAAATTATGAATGATGATTTTCTCAACATCCAAAAATTTTCTAGTCAACGTGGTGTGTTCCAATATATGTATATTAATTATGGAAAATTCTAATTCATAGCCTTCGAAGAAAAAATTGTGAAATGTAGGTGCAATTATTGGAGAAAAAAGTTAGCACGCGCAATATTTGCAAAAAATATATAATTACCAATTTTCTGATATTATGCAAAGAATTTTTATTTTTTTTTTCAGATTGTTCACACAGTTTAAGTAATTTTCGGGTCATAGGGGTGCATATCAAGGCCACAGACTCGGAATTGAGGATAGGAGGGCATTCAAGTAATTTCTATCAGAACAGTAGTTTTTGGCCCAAGTTGAGTCGGCCATTGTTTAGAATGACTAATTTCTACAAACGGTATTGAATTCTGTTTAATTGAGGCAAGTAATTTCTATGACTATTATATTTGTAAAATATTGCATGACATGATTTGTCTAGAAAAAGCTATATTGTGACATGGCATGTATTTTTGAAGCATATTAATAAATATTAATTTTATGGCACACTCTTTTTAGATCAAGCATTGGATACTTTTGAGTCTATGATTTGGAAATATTTTAAGCTGAAATGCTACTTATGTATATAATGTGTGTGTGAGTGCACAAACCAATATTGTTTCGGGGCTCAATCTAGACCAATGTGATTTAAAATGTTTATTCATACCTGATGTGATTTTCAGGGCCTAACCGACAATATTTTTGGGTTTTATCATGTGGAGAAGTGTGACTATAGGGTTTTTATGACATTGAGTTTGATATATGCTGATTATAGTATGTGGGTTTATGATATAGTGTGAATTTATGATTTATTGAATTAAGCTTTCTACTTTTTACATGGGAAAATGCAATTAATGCGATCGTCTTGATATATCAATGCAAACTTGTTTTTAGAGGTACATTATTCATTGCTTTATCGCATAGGAACAATGTCTGTCACTTACTAGCCATGGTTTTCCTCACCCATTTTTACTACCATTTCAGGTTTTACAAATGAGAAAGTTTAGTTGAATGCACATGAAGAGGGATTCGAGAGTGGAATTGGAATTTACAATAGACTATCTAAATAAACTTCATCAAATTCGATTTTTGAATTTCTGGTAATGGGTTAGTTCTTGATTCACTAGACTCTGTTATAGTTATCATCCAATGAAAGGTTTTGCTTAGTCTACACACACATATATATGGGTTAAAAGGCTCGATTCTTCATTTTTTTCTTTTTTTAAGTTGGATGGCCATTCCCTAAGTTCTAGATTGCATATGCAGATTGATGCACTAAGGGACTATTACTTGAACAAACTTGACACATCAATAGTTTTCGATGTGTTCTTTGTAAAGGAGAATGAACTTGGGAGTTATGTCAAAAGTTCTTTGAATTGAACATCTTCCAATTTAATGGAGGAAATAATAAGATAAAATGCAAATTAGCTTTTGAAGCGATAAGCTCTGGAGGATAGAGGATCTAGATAAATAAAAATTGCCTTATAGATCTCTTCGCACACTAGGCCATACCACAACTTATACATTTATGCAATGTACAATTCTATATTTACGCATTTTATGTAGGTCACTCTATTTTCATAAATATCAAAAGGATTCCATGCAGGGGCAAAATGACAGACATTCACCTCAATTTTTTGGCATATAGAATTTGGACACAATATTTTACCATTTCTTTTTCCGATTTCCATGATATTGATTAGTTTGGAATATCCTTTAACTCAAAATCATAACTTTTCTTTATAAATTTTCAGAAAATTACTTATTTCTATTATCAAATCTGATTATCATTTTTATCCCCTAACATATTCCGTTTCTAATTTGGCTCTATTCAGTAGCTTTACCTTCGATTCTTTTGGAATTGTCACTGAAGTCTGTTCCCTTCAGATTGTCAAACATCTCGCTGGATTGTACTTTCTCGCTTCTGCTCCGTTATCCAGTCAGAGTGCTCGAATTTACTCACAGCTCATTCGATTCTCCTTCACCGGCTTTGATCATTGCTTGCGACACGTCCAAGACTTTCTCTGGTTAGTTGAACTACCGATTGTGACCGACAATCGCTCCTCCCTAAGATAAAAGCTCTTCAATCTGTTTTGAGTGCTACTCATGTAAACCAAGAGCTTTGTCGTTGACGTCTGAGCTTATAGTAGTAACTGCGCTTCAGTCTTGATAATCTTGTAATGATTGGGTTGTGATTCTCGTTATCTCATGGCCGCATGGTGCTGTCTAATCGAATGCGCAACAACTGTTTGGTGAAATGCCCGAGCTGTATTGGTATAAATATGACTTCGAATTTGACTGAGATCAACTTGTCTGCTTGAACGATTCACTGTACAAGTTGTATAGGTTAAGTAAATCTGGATTGATATTTACTTTTGAGTCCATTCCAAAAGGTCTCAGCCTTGATAGGCTTTTGGTGTTCTAAGGCGATTAGCTAAAAAAGTTAATGCTTAATTGTAATTACTCGTGATGGTTGTTGATGTGTTCATGAAGTGATGGATTTATGAGATGGACTTAAGGCCCATCTGCTCAAGTTGGGCCCAAAAAGGCCCGGCCCACGGAAATAGGGATGTGGATGGGAAAGGTATAAAGGGAGAGAGAGAGAACATACCTCTTGAAATCAGAACATACGACGTTCCTCCCTTTCTCCTGCAAAAGAAAAACGCTTCTCTTTCTTCCAACGCTTTCGCGCGACGCTGCTTTCCTTTTCAAGAAATTGACATCATCGGGACCAGAATTTCTTCCTCTTCTTTAGCGTTTGTGTTTAATCATGCTTAACAAGCGACGCTCGAATCCGTGGTGTCTTTACGATCGGTGATGCGTGTTTTCCGGCTTCGTCTTCCGTTGATTTAAGGGTTCGATTTGGTGTCGAATCGGTTTTCGGGATCCGTTATTCCCAACATTGGTATCAGAGCCTAGTTCACGTTTTTCCCGATCAATTCTGATGTTTTTTGATTGATTTTTCACGAAATCCCTTCGGCCATACGGAATCGGGCGAAAATCCCCACACCCGAGCGCTTTTCGGCCATTTTTCCGAGTTTTCGTAAGTCAAAATAAAATTGTGATTGCATAGGAAGAAGCGCGACGTCGAGACGAGTCCGGCGATGTGTCGACCGCCGCCGGGCGCCGCCGCACGTGCCCACACGCACGGCCGGAAGGCGCTGCGCGTGGGCGCGACGCGCCCAAAGCGCTGGCATTGGCCAGCGCGTGCGGCGCACGCCGCCGGGGGGCGAACCGGCACGCGCCGGTCGCGGACCGACGCGTGATGACGTCACGTGATGACGTCACCGTGACGTCATCCAACGGTCGGTAACCGTACGGATGACATCACCGATGACGTCATCACCGACGACGTTTCGCCGAACGGTCACCGGCCGGCGACCCGACCCGACCGGAGACCCGACCCGACTCGCTGACGAAGGCACATGCCAGGCACGTGCGGATGACGTCTGCGTGACGTCATCCCTCGCACGCGCACGACACGTGCATCGGTCCGCGCGAGCGGTCCGACCGGCCCGACCGGTTCGTCCGGTCCAACCAGTCCGACCCGCCGCCCGTTGACCCATTGACCGACCGTTGACCGTTGACCGACGACCGTTGACCGACCATTGACCGTTGACCCCCAAAAAAAAAAAAAAAGGAATTTGTTTTCTTTTTCAGTCATGCCTATGTGGGTTATAAGTAATCCATTTTTTAATTCTGCATTTGTTGCATGAATTTTGGAAAATTATGTATTTTCTCTTATATTAATTATGGATTATAAGTGATCCATTTTTGGGTTCTGCATTTGTTGCAGGAACTATGATGCGTTATGCAAGGATATCTGCAATCCCGAGAACGGACGAGGGAAATGCAAGACTTAAGAGGCTGATGATAGAGTTAGCTGATTATCGGTGGCATGACGGTGATTTAGTATCACATGTAGTCAAGGTCAATTAGATGATACAGGAAATCATCTGGAATTGTTATCTTATGCCGGATTTTGAGAAGGTGCCGGCTTTGATGAACACTCTTCCACCTGAATGGCAAGCAGTGTTAGATTGGCTATGGGAGATCAACGTGGTCCCGGGTTATAGGAGGTTGGTGGAAGCTTTTGTAAGAGAGCACTATAGGATTGAGTTGGCCAAAACTTCAACCCTTAGATTGAGCCTCCAAAAGTTTTTCTATGGTTGGCAAATGTGCCTTCAGTTTTCTCAGATGTTTTGACTGATAGATTAGAAGGGACATTCCCTATTTATTTCTTTGATTAATTATGTAATGATTACTACCTAATTGTGTTAATTGAAAGCATTATTGTTTTTAATTGTATGTCAATTATCTCGTTGCTTTCTATTGTTGGTTGTGTGGTAATTTAGTCAGTGGGTAGTAATAGAAGTTTTTGTAACTTCATAGAATTTATTTGCATAAGATAATTATATTAATAATAATTTTAAGTTAAGATTTTTGGAGGATGATTGGAAACATAGTGACCTTTTGATTTTGAAGCCTTACTTGAAATTATTTATTAATATGATGGGTCTATGCAAATAGGAATGCATAAATTATAGGCATTAATTATTCGTGCATGTATGTCTGATGTGTTCAGAACGATGGTTCAGCAACTAAGAATGTAATTACTTATATGAACGGCAATAATTGTGAAATATTGAATATGAAGATTCAATATGTGCTGGAAAAGCAAGAAGCACTAGAAGCTCTTGACCACATTATGGAAGATATTGAGGGTGTCATGCACCACCTTGAGCTAGTAGAGGACCGCTTAACGGTATTTGAGCCGAAAATAGACATTTGCTATGCTGGTTCTAGCTCAGAAAGGGCTTTGTGCTCTAAGCGCAAGCGTATTGATTCATTCAATATGTGGGAATGCAAATGATCAAGTCCTTATTGCAAGAAATCAAGAGTTAACCAACACAAGAGAGGAAAAAGTCCTCAAGTGAGGAAAATGTCAAGAGTGATGTGTTAAAATTGTGACAAGAGAAGTCACTATGCTCACAACTATCGTGAGCCAAAGAAGGAATACACCTCTTGTACATTTGAGAACTTTGCTTATGTGTCAAGTTCTGCATTATAGGCTGAATCCATCCTTTGTGGACTGTAGATTCAGGAGCGACAGACCATGTAGCAAAGGATAGAGGATCCTTTGTGGAATTCCGACGATACCAACTGGAACTAAGTGGACCTATATTGGAAATAACTCCAGAGCTGAAGTTAAAGGGATTGGCACCTGCCAATTGAGCATGCATGGTGGACGCATCTTGATGTTCTATATGCTCTGGAGATTCGTCGAAATTTATAGTCTGTCTTAGTGTTGGTTAAGCTTGGTTTTGGTATGAACTTCCATAATAAATGTGTAGATTTGTGTTTAGATACAAACTACTATGGTTGTGGTCACTTTCTAGATGGTTTTATTGTACTAAATGTTGACTGTGGTGATGTCAATATGTTATTCCCTTGTTTCACGTCTTCTACCTAATATGATAATGATGTGAATATGATGGCATGCTAGAATTGGTCATATGGGCCAACAACATATGAAAAGACTAGCCAAAAAGGGCTTGTTGGGCAATATTGAAAAAGTCGATTTGTCCATAAGTGAGCATTGCCTAGTAGGGAAAATGACAAGGAAATCATTTGAAAAGGTAAAAGAGCTGAATTCCTCTGCATTTGATCTATACTGATGTTTGTGGTTTAATGAATGTGAGAGGAAGGCAATGGGCTGTTTGTTTCATCACTTTTATAGATGATTCTACTTGATTCGGATATGTCTATTTGATTTCTCATAAATCTGAAGCATAAGTTGTTTCAAAATGTTTATGAATCGCAGAAAATCAATTAGACAAGAAAATAAAGGTATTTAGATCCGATCGAGGTTATTTATCTGATAAGTTCAGAAAATTATGTGATGAAAAATGAATAGAAAGATAGTTGTCTATTCCATATACTCCTCAACAAAATGGTGTTGCGGAGAGAAGAAACAGAACCCTACTGGAATGGTTAGGTCCATGATGGCGCATGCTAACTTACCCATCACTTTTTGGAGTGATGTGTTGTTAACTGCTGCCAATATACTTAACCGGATGCCTTCCAAATCAGTTATTTCCACTTCATATGAGTTATGGACAGTTAGAACACCGGACTTAAGTTTTCTTAAGCCATGGGGTTATGCTTCCTATACTCATGAATCCTCTCACAAGTTTTGGGAAATTCGGTCCCAAAGAAAATAAGAGTATTTTCATGAGATACTGCGAACACTCAAAAAGGTATGTGTTCATAGGTGAGCAGGAAAGTAGGAGTATAACTGAATTTGAATCACGGGATGTCACATCCTTAGTGGATGAATTTCCTAAGAGGGACAAAATAAGGGAAAATAACTCCCTATTTGAGACCTTGGATCAAGATAATGATATTAGTGGAGTTCATCCAAGTGGGAGTAATATGAGATGTGATAAATTGAATTCAACTAATTCTCAATTGCAACCACCTGATGTGACGATATCATCATTACCTAATCCAAGTGGGAGCATGATGGGGAATGATGTGTTAAGTGTACAATCTCCCATACGGTGAACAAGTCGCCAAAGTATTCCCTGTCGATGTTTTGACATTGAAGGGGAAACTTTTATAATTGCTCCACGAGATGAGGATGAGTCAAGAAATATTAATGAGGCTCTGAATTGCCCTAATAAGGAAAAATGGATTCATGTAATGAAAGAGGAAATAGAGTCAATGAAATCAAACCAAGCTCTGGGAACTGGTTGATCTTCCAAAAGGGACGCAGAGCTATTGAGAACAAGTGGGTTCTCAAAATAAAGCGAAAGGCTGATGGCTCAATAGAAAGGCATAAGGCTCGCCTTGTGGTGAAGGGGTATAATAAACAGGAAGAAATTGATTATGAAGATACATTTTCTCCTGTAATGAGATTTACCTTGATTCGCATTATTCTGGCAATAGTGACTAGTATGGATCTTGAGTTACATCAAATGGATGTAAAGACTGCTTTTCTCAATGGAGAATTAGAGGAAGGAACATATATGGAACAACCTACTGGTTTCATAGTGAAAGGCCAAGAAGAAAAGGTATGTTGACTTTGGGGGTCAATATATGACCTTAAGCAGTCATCAAGACAAAGGTATATACATTTTCATAATGCCATAGTGGCATATGATTTTACAATGATTGACGAGGATCATTGTGTATATATCAATAGATCCAATGATCAATTTGTGATCATATCATTATATGTTGATGATATACTAATTGCCGGAAGCAATATGGAGTTGGTTAATACTGTCAAGAGATAGTTGTCTTCTAACTTTGAGATGAAGGATATGGGTGAGGCTGCATACATTCTTGGAGTTAAGACTTCAAGAGATCGTTTTGAAGAGATCGTTGTCTCTTTCGCAAGAAACCTATATAAATAAGGTTCTTGAACGATTTCGTATGCAAGACTGTAAACCCATAGACACTACTATTGCAAAAAGGTGAAGGATTGAGCCATAGTCTGTGTCCAAGGACTCCATAAGAGAATGAACAAATGAAACATGTTCCTTATGCTAGTGCTGTTAGAAGCTTTATGTACGCTATGATGTGTACAAAACCTGACATATGTTTTGCAGTTGGAATGTTGAGTAGTTACCAATCCGATCCAGGTCAAGCACATTATAAAGCCGTTAAGAGAATACTAAGGTATCTAAAGGGGACTGCTGATTATACGTTGAGTTATAAAGGAAAGGATCTGAAACTCAAAGGCTATTCTAATACTGATTGGGGAGGAGATTTAGATGAAAGAAAATCTACCTCTGGATTTGTTTTCTTACCGAATAATGGCACCATATGTTGGAGCAGTAAGAAACAGAAGTGTATAGCCTGGTCCACGATGTAAGTTGAGTTCGTGACATTATCAGCAGCAGTATAAGAAAATGTTTGGCTTAAGAGATTTTTGGATCATTTAGGTATTATTGGAAGTGCTGCAGATTCATTGTTGGTTAACTGTGATAGCCAAGCAGCAAAAGTGTACACCAAAGATCCAAAATATCATGGCAAGACCGAACATATAGATACCAAGTATAATCTTGTCAAGGATATGGTTGCACGAAAAGATGTGAACTTAGAGTACATACTACGCATGGAATGGTAGCAGATCCTATGACAAAGCCAATACCTAGAGATGTGTTTGGTGGCCATATGAAATCTCTAGGATTGCGTAGAGACTGATGTACTGAATACTGTATTTTCCTTAAGTGTTCACAATTTGATGAATTTGTATTTTCATCATTAATGCCTATGAATCTTTGTTTAATCCTTATGCATCTTAATGCTTAGTGCATTACTTTAAGTTGAGAAGTATGTCGGACAGATATAAGATTAGCCCACTCACACGGGTAATCGCCTTTATTTACTGTGTGATAAATAGATATGAGACTGTTTTAAAGCTTATTATCTAGGTGATAATCGAGAGCACAAGCTTAAAACACGTATGTCGCCTTAACTAGGTGTTGAGATGAGGATATAATATTTGTTATGTCCGAAAGTGAAATACCCCACATATTTTACTTTATCTGTCTAAGATGCCAGATATGAGTTCTAATGAATTTTATGAATGAGTAGATATGTGAACTCAAGTTAGACATTAGGTATGTCTGAACTATCATATGTACGGTATTGAAAAGTGTAGACATACGCTCCATGGGAAATGAGTTAATACCGTAATACGTATTTCATACTACGTATGCATGAGACGACCAATAAGAGCGGCAAAAGTTTGATCTCAACTTTTATGTCGTGTGAGACTCTTGAGGAAGAGAGTTCCTCAATTTCTTAGTCCCCTCATGACTCTTACTTATTCTCAAGATTTCTATTTAGTGTTTGCTATCTTAGGATGTTGCCAATGGTCATGAGTTTGATTCGATCTAATGGGGCATTTCTAGAAAAGCAAGTTGGACTGAAATTGAGAGTTTGAAGGAAAGAGGAAGATCGATTTTTGGAGAATCACATTGTAGTTTTGTATTCACCGGTTAACCAATTATGACTGTCTTTGTGATAATCATAATTGTGAATACAATATATATATCATTGTTTAAAAGAGATCAAGAGAGATATAAATGTGATCGATCGATCTAGGGTACTGCATACTAAATCTACTCGGAGTGTGATGCCCATTATGAGCTGCTATATATTCCTAACAGATGTATGGCAACAAGCTCTCAAAGTATGCTGGTCGCACGGATTATTCACCGGTATGAATGTTGAAGAGAGGAAAAGAGAATTATGTTCGGCCCACCATGTTAAGTGAGAGTCTATGATGGATTTTTCTCAAATGGGGCTGAGTAGGGCCTGTCCGCCCATGTTGGTTTTGCACCACCATGTGTGAGTGGGAGATGATGGATTTATGAGATGGGCTTAAGGCCCATCTGCTCAAGTTGGGCCCAAAAAGGCCCGGCCCACGGGAATAGGGCCCGTGGATGGGAAAGGTATAAAAGGGAGGAGAGAGAGAGAGAACATACCTCTTGGAAATCAGAACGTACGTATGTTCCTCTCCCTCTCTCCCAGAAAAGAAAAACGCTCTCTTTTTTTCCAAACGCTCAAGGCGACGCCGTTTCCTTTTCAAGGCAAATTGACATCATCGGGACCAGAATTTCTTCCTCTTCTTCAGCGTTTGTGTTTAATCTGTGGCTAACAAGGTACGCTCGAATCCGTGGTGTGCTTTACGATCGGTGATGCGTGTTTTCCCGGGCTTCGTCTTCCGCATTGATTTAAGGGATCGATTCGGTGTCGAATCCGGTTTTCGGGGATCCGTTATTCCCAACATGAAGTATAGACTGATCATGTAGACTAATACATTGGAGCGCAGATCCCTTTTGCTGTGCATGTCTTTTCTGATAGTGAATTCCGGATCATGTCTTCTCTATGAGTGGATGTAAAATGCAACGAGAATTTGTGTTTGTGTTCGTGTTGGATAGTGGTTGTTGCTTGCTGGTTATATGTCATCTAATGATGCTGAGGTATTCCTTGCAGCTTTTGCATGGACTTTCTTGTCAGTGCTAGATTCGTTTATGTTCAATTGAAAGCTTCGTTAAGGACCCGGTTTAATAGGTGAAGGTAGGAAATAATGACAATCGATGAGTAGGTTGATGCTGTATTTCCGCTAAGGATGAACGAATTGGGTTTGTTGTTTGAGGTAGGTTAGTCTTGCCACAAGCAAGAAAAGGAAGAAATGAAATTGATTCACCTAGACAACTAACTTGAATTTGTATTTGGGCGTGAGAGAAAAATAAAGAAAAGGTTCAAAAAAGGAAAGAAGAAAACTTGAACTTTGTGTGTTCTGGGATGGTGGTCTGAGAAAAGGAAAAAATAATAAATATGAATATAAAAGATTAAATAAATAATAAATAAAAATTGGAAAATGATTAGGAAAATAGGTCTTGATTAGGCTTAACTTATTCTTATTAGTTTATGTCACTTTCTTCCCAATTTAATTGTGGTCCTAACTCCTGACTTCAGCTCTCATAATCTACGGGATATGTAAAAGATTGCATCCAATTTAATAATTAACGCAAGTTTATGTTGATCTATTGCTTTGGCATTTTTAATTAATGTTAAGGGAAGTGGGAGGGAATAGAGTTTTGTAATGATGTGACTCAATCATTAAGCTCCATTTTACCTAACTTTAGTCTGGTTTCACAAATGACACGTGATGAAATAAAAGAAGGGAAATCACGATGATCAAAGTTAGTTGAGTTTTCTTATGATTTATTTGTTTGTGTTTACCAAAAAGCAAGAACAATTTTTACTTTCCTATTAAAATAAATTATGTTATTCAAATATTAAAAAAAATAATGGAAAAATTAATGAAAATAACAAATGAATATTTACGCGTAGTCAAAATTTCACATGTTTTAAAGCCCTAAAAATGTAAACATGTGTCAGAGATAAAATGCTTGTGAGAGTTTTAAAAAAAATGGTTAAAATATGTCAAACGAAAAAAAAAATGTAAAATTTGATAAGAAATAGCCCATAGTTGTTCCGAGGCTGCGATATAAACATGATGTCCGGAACTTTTAACATTCATCTCGAGGTAGAATTATACACAACTCATGAAGAGTAAACTTCTAAGGGTAATCAAGATGCTCATTGTCAAATCAGTAGTAGCAAATCATCGCAATAAGCTCTATCATATCTAACAAAAAACAATTAAATTCCTGAGAATTGAGCTTCGAATAGGAAATTTTGAAACTTCTGAAAGAGATTTAAATTTCAAAAATAAGAAATCTCATAGCTATTGATCACCTTGATTTGGGTAACAATTAGGCCCAATGCGACTGTGCCCAAGATTATCAATTGATCACCTTTTCTTCGCGGCTTACCCCATAGCTATTGAAACTCCTCCAGCCCAATGCATGGACCGGCGACCATATCTAGTCAGGATTTGATGATATTTAAGATATGATTTCGATAAAGCTTAGTCTCTTTGGAGATAAAAAAAAAAGGGAAAAAAATAATTTGCCAAATAACCTATTTCGTGTATTTCAATATAGAAGAATAACCCAAGGACAACAAATAAAAGTGCTGCTTACTCACCAAAAAGAAGAGAAAAGTTACAAGTTTAGAGGCGACAACAGGGTCACACGGGCCTTGAGCCGTTGATTAGGCCAATTGGAGGGGCATTCTTACTTTCAGAGATGCCTTTACCTATTGCCTATTATCACTTTATTAGTAGTTATCTTGGTAAATTGCATAATATTTGGTCAAATAAATCAGAGTGCTCTTTGATAGACGCCACGTACAAATGTGTTATAGATCAAGTATGGACAGGAGTTCTTCTTGTTGCGACGTGGAGCGCAACGGCGCCCTTCCTTTCCACTGATCATTATAATCCTATGTGAGATTAAATTAAGTAAATCCACCGCATATCTTGATATACAAATCATCCACCGAGGAACTGTGTCAGCGTGAAAAGGAGGGAAACAGAGAACCTAAGAATAGCCAAAGCAATGTGAAAGCAAATGCATTCGTCCCACTTATACCAAGTTCAAGCAAGGGACAAGCAATCCTTTCCTTGAAGCCATGAGCGGATGATTCTTCTGTTTCACTACGCAATTAATGAACCAAAAAAAAGAATATTGACTCTACGTGAACATATTGAGACAAAGTTATTTCCTTCATCTGTTGAGAGTTTTCCCAGTCAGCTTCCAGTATAATCGGTTGTGCAGGCGTTTTACTCCGAAAGGCACGCCCTCTTCGTCTCCCGCACCATATGCCTCTCCAGCTCCTAACTGGAACGAGTCATCCTAACTCGAGATCCAATCCTCGAACTCCAGGAGCTGACTGATTCCGGACGACTGGGACGTGAACCGTAGTGACTCGGCCTTGCCCCTTGAGAAAGTTGAAGAACTCAAACAAGATCAAGCGGTCGACTCTGAAGAACATTCGTATTCCAGTATAGTGATTGTATCACTGTAACTCAGTACATTTGAAAACAGAAAAAGAATACAATTCCTCTGTTCTATCTTCTAAGATCAATCTTACTTGATTTGCTTCAGCACTTTTGATCTTGAGCTGTCAACTACTCTTCGAATCTTTCTCTTCAATACAGGGATTGCTCAGCATTCATTGATGATCTTAATTCTCCTTTCTCTATCCTCTCATCTACTCTTTTTCTTTATATCTGTTCTTCTGTATTTGCTTATGTAAAAAACAAAGAAGAGTATTTATATCAAGGAATTTTAACAGAACTCGGTTACAAGGGAAAACCGAATACAGCAACTACTTAACAGAAAAGCCTAATTGACTACACTTATGACTTAGTGATCCAAGTCATTTATTATTTGAGCTTCTCATTCATTGATGTCGATCCAGGCTGGTCTTCCTTATAAGATCTTTACCGTTGATTCAATCTTATGACTTGGCGATCCAAGTCATTTGCTGTATCGCCAAGTCCTCTACTTTTGCTGTATTGCCAAATCCTCTGTTTCCGTTTTTCTGCAGCATATTTCATTCCTTTATACTTAACATCCCCCCGCAAATTGGGAAGGGGGATGAATCCCATTCCCAATTTGGTGCGAAGAGACAGATGAGCTGAGTGAGAGAGTGACTTAGTGAATATGTCAGCTACTTGAAGATGACTGGGAACATGTTGGATAGAAATGGAACCAGAAGACACCTTTTCACGAACAAAATGGAAGTCAACTTCTATGTGCTTTGTTCGCGCATGCAAGACAGGATTGGCTGTGAGTGAAATAGCTGATTTATTATCACAAAACAATGATGTAGCTTGTGCAAGAGGAATACCACTGTCATGTAGAACAAAACCGATCCAGGTTAATTCAGTTGTTGTAGATGCTAGAGCCCGATACTCTGCTTCTGTGGAAGATTTTGAAACAGTAGATTGCTTCTTGGCTGACCAGGAAATCAAGTTAGAACCTAAGAAAGTGCAGAATCCTGTAGTAGATCGTCGAGTAGTAGGACAACCTGCCCAATCAACATCTGAAAAACCATAGAGATTTGTCAAACTGTTGGAATGAATATAATATCCAAGATGAACAGTTCCTTTGACATATCGTAAAACTCTCTTTAATTGATGAAAATCTGCCATTGTGGGATGTTGCATCTTCTGACAGAGGAGATTTGTTGCAAATGCTAGATCTGGTCGAGTGATAGTCAAGTATTGAAGACCACCTACCAAGCTTCTGTATTCAATAGGATCTAGCAGAGGAACTTCAGCATTGGTCGTAGCAATTGGCCGTAGTGGCAAAGGTGTGGAAATTGGTTTGCAATCTGTCATATGTGCCCGTTTAAGTAGGTCGACTACATATTTTGTTTGACATAAGAACAAGTTCTGTAAAGTACGTTTAACTTCAATGCCTAAGAAGTAGTGAAGATATCCAAGGTCTTTCATATGAAAGTGAAGACTAAGATTCTGGATTAATGCAGTTAAGAGTTGAGGAGAGCTTCCTATTAGAATGATATTATCAACATAAAGAAGTAATAACACTGTATCTGACTTAGTATGAAGCACAAACAAAGATGGATCGGCTGTACTACAGAAAAAACCAATTTCAAGAAGATAGTTGCTGAATTTGTCAAACCAAGCTCTTGGTGCTTGTCGAAGTCCATATAATGACTTGTGAAGAAGGCAGACATGGTTTGATATTTGAGGATGAATGAAGCCAGGTGGCTGTTCCATATAAACAGTTTCATTTAAGTCTCCATGAAGAAATGCATTCTTCACATCAAGTTGGTGTATTGTCCATTGTCTTGTGAGAGCTATAGAGAGTACTATGCGTATTGTAGCATGTTTTACAACAGGATTGAATGTCTCAGTAAAATCAATGTCGCGACCCGATCTCGCCACCCCCTCGAAAAGTATCCAAGGAAAGGAAAGGTCGGGTTTAAGGGTACTTTGATCACGAGAGTTTCCTCACGAGATCACGAGCTCTCCCAAGCTCATACCCCGCGTGACAGCGGATTTATTTATAGAATCTAGTTGTTTATAACAACCTAAAAATATACAGGAGTCGCCACTAGCCTCATTTTCGGGGGTCGGCTAGAAACCCAATCGAGAGTCGGGAGTATTCCCTCGATTTCTACGCAACCAAGTATCTAAGTTCGGAGACTTGGGTTACGCTAATATTGCTATTAGCGCCCTTTCAGTACCTAAATAGTATGTTGTGTTTTTCCTAATATGTCTATGCATTTCTTTTTATATTTTCGGGATCATCGATTCCTAGACTAAGTGATCGTGCGTGGTTGATCATTTTCATGCTATTCTATTTCTAAAAAAAATAGAAAGGAAAACAACCAATGAAATTGAAATTGCAAAACATTGAGTAAGCAATCAAGGAAAAATAGTAAATCTATCAGGCAGTCCTAAAAAATATAAAAGAGAAAACAATTAAAAAGAAAGAAAGAAAATCCGCAACTCGTCGTGTTTTATACAATGCATGGAACCCGAGACATATGTCAGGAAAATGGGTATTACATCAAAACAAAGGGTTTACAACCACGCCTCCCCTTATAACTCCCACCTACAAAACCATTTAACACGAGATTAGCGATTAACCTGATTTTCCACGTGACTTTGACATGCAGGCGATCCTACATAAGACATGTTAGTTAAAACACAACCACCATTTTTAAACGGCTTCAAGTCCTCTTACTCTAGTAACCAGTCCCCAGCGGAGTCGCCAAGCCTGTCGCGACCCGATCTCACCACCCTCGAATCCCTCATTATCGCGAGGAGAGAAAAAGGGGGAAAGGTCGGATTTAGGGGTACTTGATCACGAAAGTTCCCTCACGGCTTGCATTCCAAAAGACGTCATCACCTCACCTTTTGGATCAAGCCTCTCATGAGTTCCCTCCATGAGATCGTGAGCTCTCCCAAGCTCGTACCCCGCGTGACAGCGGAATGTCGCGATCCATACCCACATAAGCAACACACCTAAAAAAGGAGTCGAATGTGGATATCGAATTTAAGGGTACTTTTACCATGGTAGCCCTCTCGATAGTACGCTTCACCCATTAGGATGGCATCACTTCATCCTTTGGGTTACTCCCACATCAAGTATGCTAAACCATAGTGAGTTTCATCGAAACTCATACCCCGCGTGACAGCGGATTTATTTATACGATCTACTTATTTATGACAACCTAAAAATAGACGGGAGTCGCCACTAGCCTCATTTTCGGGGGTCGACTAGAAACCCAATCAAGAGTCGGGAGTGTTCCCTCGATTTCTACGCAACCAGATATCTAGGTTCGTGGACTTGGATTACGCTAACATTACTATTAGCGCCTTTTCGGTATCTAAACAGTATGTTGTGTTTTTCCTAATATGTCCATGCGTTTATTTTTTACATTTTCGGGATCATCAATTCCTAGGCTAAGTGATCATGCGTGGTTGATCATTTTCATGTTATTCTATTTCTAAAAAAATAGAAAGGAAAACAACCAATGAAATTGAAATTGCAAAACATTAAGTAAGAAACCAAGGAAAAACAGTAAATCTATCAGGCAGTCTTTAAAGAATATAAAAGAGAAAACAGTTGGGAAAGAAAGAAGACCCGTAACTCGTCGGGTTTTATACAACATGGAACCCGAGACATATGTCGGGAAAAATGAGCATTACATGATAACAGTCGGAGTGGACATCGACATTCACCATCTTCACGCCTTCTCCATCTTTGGGATTCTAATCTAAACCTAATCTAATAAACCTATAACTAGGTATATGCAGTGGAAGAAAACAAACAAACATATCAAAACATCAAAGAACAGGACATTATTAGTGTTAAAAAGAAATGGTGACTAAAGTCATGAAGTCCTTACACCAAATTCTAAGTGAAATCCCAAGATTAAGCATCATTATGTATTACACCTAAATCATCTATCTAACGATCACACACAAAACATATAACATGACAAACATTCAAGTCATATGACTTTGGTCCTCAATCAACCCAAAACAATGAATGAACCAACTAAAGATCACTTATTCTAAAACATGCACCATTGAATTCAATTAACATATGTATTTAAGGCAAACGGAGCAATCAATATGTAATCCACATGATATCTAAAACCGTTTTGTAGACAATTGATAAAGGATGTCATTCCATGAAGGAAGCACCTCAAGATTCCTAACGCATGAATTTCTAAAAATATTAAGAACATGAACAAGTCAATCAAGAATAGATCATAGTAGCATGTCACACCATCATTCTACAACATATTGAAAGCAATTTGGACAAATCTACTATCTCATCTTAAGACTAACAACTAACCACAGAAAAGACAGCATTACAGTTCAAGACAAATTCCAAATTTCAAAGCCCGTTTTAAAAAAAAGAAAAGGGCAGGGCAAATGATGGCCAAATTGCACATATAATATGTCAATGGAAAGTTTGAGAAGCCTATTACGAATCTTTAGAAGACATTAAGTCCTAATAACATCATCTTCCAGCTCGTATCAAGCGGTTTACACGAAAGGTCATCCGAAACAGAGAGCAAGTCAGAACACCAAAATTTTCCAGAAAACTGGTATTAAATGTCGAGCTATTTTCAGGTAGTAAATGACATCGGATCAGAGCGTTCTATGGGTCGATGGAAAGATAATCAAACCATCTTCAACCTTCATGAAGATTCCGAACACAGAAAACCACAACAAACAGCTCATAACAGTTAAAACAGAAAATCGCAGCACAGTAAATCAACCTTAAAACTACTGCAGAATTGACAGACTTTGTAGGTCTTTTTTCAATGACCAAATGACGTCCGTTCAGGACATGCAACATATCAAATCAAAGCTTGAGAAGTCTATTTGCTATGTCTAAAAGGGCTCGAGGTCAAAAAAAAAAAAAAAAACTCATTTAGCACCTATTTTTAGCCAAAACAGAAAGTTGCAGTAAGTCAAAACAGCAAATCAACCTAAAAACTACTGCAGAATCAATAGACTTTTGTCGGTATTTTTCGATGATCGAATGATATTTGTTCAAGGCATGCAACATATCAAATTGAAGCTCAAATGATATAGGCCATGCATCCTTTCTGAACAAACATTTACAAAAATGCATGTCACCGATAACCTTGCTATTTCTACTTATGAACAAGTAATAGTCTCGTGCTGGCACTATTTACTTCATTCAGTGTCAAGAAAACAATTAAAGCAAAGCTTAACTAATATATTTGAAGTTTTCTATGGGACATAGATCGCCAAACCAACAAGCAACTGCATTTCAAAACAAAGCCCTTAGGCAAGTCAATCAATCAAGTATCAAAAGAGAGTAACCATATCGAAACATAAAACTCGCAGCTATTATAGTCTACTCGGTGGAACATTTCTTAAACTCCACAAGATGTGGTGGGGTCATTCATGTCACAGTATGTTAAATAGATACAGGATGATAAAACGCATGCAGCAAACTGACCAGCAACATTTTTTAAAATGCGTTTGCAATTGGGCACGGTAAACAAAACGAAATATAGTGGAGTAAAAGAAGTAAAGGTGCATGAATCAATTCATTTTCATTTAAGGGGCTCTCGGTCAAGTTTCGGAGTAATTAGCATCAGATTCATCTTGCGCACACATTGGTATGCATCTAATCCGAGAATTCCAAAGACAAATCCCCAAATGCATAGTTACTAAATTTGAAACGAAAAGAAACAAAACAAAAGTAAATTTATACGACATATAAAATGAATTGATTAATCGGTGGAAAGCTCTATGTCGAATCTGAATCAAAACATACATTCAAGAATTTTATCGAACAGATGCTAGACACTTCGGCCAAAGGACCTAGATGCGGAAATAAGAGAGAAGCCATGTCCAAACTTATCACAGAGGCTCGAACATCGTTGAATTTCATGCAGGAGTAATCGAGCACTCGATCTCTATCCTCAGCAGAAACAGAACATGCAAGCTAAAGACGATCATAACGCTTACTGTGACTTTGAAGCTGGTGGTGCTAGGAAATAGCCTCAGTTGAATCTGAACCTTGAACTCCGAGGTCTTCGACCGGCCGTTCCAGCGGATCAAATCCGGTGTGCGAGAGAGAGCCGAAAGAAAATTGTTCGAGTCAGAAACAGCGAACAAGAAATCGGAGACCAAACCCTAACGGATCAAAAGAGAGAGAAAGAGAGCTCACCGATCCGGTGAGCCCGATCCAAAGAGAAGATTGGTTAAGCATCGTTGTCGTCGATGCCACTGCCACCATCTTCGCCGATGATGACGCGATTGGGCAAACTAGAGAGAATCAGAGAGAGAGAGTCCGAGAGAAGAAACTCCAGTCAATCTCAAAGATCTGGCCTCCAATCTTCGATCCCTTGCCAATGGAGGAAAAACCCTAGCCGATCGAACCGTAGAGAGAGAGAACACTCGATCGAGAGAGTCCCCCCCGGAGAGAGTTTCCTTCGAGGAGAGAGAGCCAAAACCGATCCCAAGGCCTCCTTGATTGCGTGCTATATCTATGGCGATCACCCAGCGGCAACAACAGAGAGCGGGGCAACGGTGACGGAGATGAAGCCGCCGGTCAGGCCGCGGGTAAGCGAGAAGCTACCGGAAAAACTCCTTCGACAACCGCCTCCGTGAAACAGGAAAAAAAAACGTCCCCGAGCGTCCTCTGAGGAGAGAGAGCGAGAGATCCCCGAAGAGAGAGAGAGCCTTCTAAAAACAAAAACCCCCTCCCTTACGATCGTCAATGGCCTCCCTTTTATATTTTTTTTTATATTTTTCATTTTTCTCTCCTTTTCTCTCTTTTTTCCGTTTTCCTTATTTATTGTTTTTTTTTCATTTCATTTGTTTTCTTTGTTTTCTTTTGTTTTATTTTTTCTTTTTTTTTTTATTGATTCCTTTACTTCTTTTTTTTCTTTCTATCTATTTTTCTTTTTATTTTCATCATTTATTTTTTATTTTTTTGGCTCTTTATTTTTTTTATATTTTTGCAAAATGGATGATTAAAATGTCGACGGAAATTTCGGGTGTCAACAATCAAGCCCTGCTTCCTGATGGAATCCTTTGGCTACCAGACAAGCCTTGAGTCTTTCTAGACTACCATTTGGTGCAAGCTTGGTCTTAAAGACCCACTTACAGCCTACAACATTCATCTGATCTATTCTTGGAACTAATGTCCAGGTATGATTATTATATAGAGCATTCATCTCTTCTTGGATTGCATTGTGCCAACCCTTATAAGCTAATGCTGACTTGATGGATCTTGGTTCCATAGGGACTCGATACTCAACCAAGCAAGCATATTTTGGATTTGGCTTAATAATACCTGATCTGAGTCGGGTCTGCAAAGGATGATTATCAAAATTTCTCTGAGAAGAAGATAGATCAAGAGCAGTTTGTTCTATGTCAGGACTGTTATTGATAGGCAGAGTACTTGAGAAAGATGAAGAACTCTGACCAGATTGAGTTTCTGTGATAACATCATTTTGCCTTGATGTTAATGGAGTATCTTGGAGCTGTATTGATGTTGATGAAGTATGTTGGTGCATCTGTTCACTGTCATAACTATCCATAGTAGGATGATATTGACTTCTTCTTACTGACTGATGGGAAATACTTTGATTTGTTGTGTTAGTGCTTGAGGATTCGAGCAATTTTACTTCCTTAATCCATTGTCTATACAAAGGAGTATATTGACCATACTCATTGATCACAGTTTTTGTGAAAGGAAACAATGTTTCATCAAAGATCACATGTCTACTGATATATATACGATTATCAGTAGGCACAAGACATCTATAGCCTTTATGCACATCACTATATCCCAGAAAAACACAAGTAAGGGATCTAGGATCGAACTTATGTTTTGAATAAGATCTTAAGCATGGATAACAGGCACAGCCAAACACCCTCAAATGATCATATTGTGGCTGAGTGTTATGAATCTTACTATATGGAGTATCCATTTTTAGTTTTGGTGTTGGAAGTCTATTTATAATGTAATTTGCTGTAACAAAAGCTTCCACCCAAAACTTTAATGGGACTTTGGAGTGATATAACATAGCCAATCCCAATTTGACAATATGTCTATGTTTCCTTTCTGAGACTCCATTCTGTTTGGGAGTGTGAGGACAAGATAGATGTTGTTTTATTCCACAGCTTTGCAGCTGTTCTTGAAATCTTCTACTTACAAACTCTCCCCCTCCATCACTTTGGAAAATTTTGATCTTGTGACTGTATTGTCTTTCAACTAACGTCTGGAATCGAACAAAGATATCAAAGAACTCAGATTTCAACTTCATTGGATATAACCAACTATATCGTGAGAAACTGTCAACAAAAATCACATAGTATCTAAACTTTTGAAATGAATCTACTGGTGAAGGCCCCCAAATATCACAGTGGATCTTCTCTAATGGCGAAGTTGATATAGAGTTTGACAAAGGAAATGACAGAGCTGTACTTTTTGCTATTTGACAGCTGCTGCAAATTTTTGAAGGAACTGAATTAACATGAATCAGTTTCTGATGATGTAGATAATCCACTATTTGAGTATTGGCATGAGCCAGTCTTTGGTGCCATATTTCTGCATTGACTGTTCTCTGACTTTGAGTGAAAAAGGCTTCTGCAGTCCGTGTATCAACTTGATAAAGGCCCTTAGTCTTCCTTCTGAGCTGAATTGTCACCTTGGTATTGTTGTCCTTTACATAAACACCAAGTTTATCAAAGACAAATGTGCAAGGATAGTCATCAGTGAGTTTAGACACAGAAAGAAGATTCTTCTTTATTTCTGGTACTATAAGAACATTATTAAGAGGTAATGTATTTACTTTTGTTTTTAGGTAAGTGTTACCAATATGTGTAACAGGTAAACAAGATCCATTTCCAACCATCACTGTATCGAGACCTTGATATTTAGAAAGAGTATGAAGAATACCAGGATTCGCACTGATGTGAGCAGTAGCTCCTGTATCAAGGTACCATTCACTTCCTTTTGGATATTCGATATGAATTGCTGTCAGAGCTGCTGGAATATCCTCTACTTGATAAGAATTGTCAAAGCGGTACCAACAACGGAGAGCATCATGCCCAGGTCGTTTACATATTTGACATTCCAATCTAGCAACCCCTGTGTCTTTCTCATCCTGCAGACTTTTCCTTGAGTTTAACAGAGGAGGATAAGATTTGTTGTTTTGATACCTTTGAGAGTATGTGGCATAAGGTCGAAATCCCTGAGCAGCTGTAGAAAAGACATTCTTTTGTCTTAGATATTGATCTCCTTGCTTTTGAATTGCTGCATCTTCTCTGTAATTTTGATTTCTTTCAACATAACCAAAACCTCGTCCTTTATTACTAATAATTCTGCCTCGACCAAAGCTACGGCCACCCCTATAACTTCCTCTCTAAGCTAGAAAACCAGAAGGTTGTGAAAGATATTCTCCATCAGCATTCTCTTTAGGATACATTTGAGACTTTCTTTGGCCGAGATAGGCCAAACTGGGATTAAACTGACTTCTAGAGTAAGTCTTCATCCTTGATTCAAATCTCTCCAGTTGAGCTATAACTTCATCATAATCGGGTTGAGGCTTCAAACAATATATGGTGGTTTGAAGTTTCTCATATTCTAGACCCAATCCTTCCAGTATACCAAAGATTTTGGTTATTTCATCCACTGGTTTACCAATAGCATTCAACTGATCACATATAGATTTGTATTCTCTGAGATAAGCAGAGAGGGTTTGATCAAGTTTACGCGGGACTTGCAATTTTCCTCTAAGTTCGAACTCCTTTGCTATTGATTTTTGTGTAAATCGCTTTAGAAGAGACTGCCATACCTCAAAAGATGTCTCTAAACCAATGATTAGACTCAAAATGTTCTCAGTAACAGCCCCACTAATCCATGATGATATCAACTGATCTGTTTTTGTCCAATCAGCGTAATCAGGGTTAACAAGTTCTGAGTCACATCCTTCATCATCGTTTTGCAACATTCGTGGAGGAGAAGTAACATCACCATTGACAAAACCAAAGAGGTCTTGACTCTTCAGAAACCTTTGGATTTGAGCTTGCCATAACAGAAAATTATCTTCGGCGAGCTTGATTGTGACAAAATTCGAGATGTTTACGTGGATTGGAAAAGGATATTTTGGTGTTTTTATTGCCATTGCCGCAAGCTTTCAGATCAAAACAAGCTATCAGACAATCAACCTACAGCTCTGATACCATGAGAAAGATGAAGAACTCAAACAAGATCAAGCGGTCGACTTTGAAGAACATTTGTATTCCAGTATAGTGATTGTATCACTGTAACTCAGTACATTTGAAAACAGAAAAAGAATACAATTCCTCTATTCTATCTTCTAAGATCAATCTTACTTGATTTGCTTCAGCACTTTTGATCTTGAGCTGTCAACTACTCTTCGAATCTTTCTCTTCAATACAGGGATTGCTCAGCATTCATTGATGATCTACTCTTTTTCTTTCTATATGTTCTTCTGTATTCGCTTATGTAAAAAACAAAGAAGAGTATTTATATCAAGGAATTTTAACAGAACTCGGTTACAAGGGAAAACCGAATACAGCAACTACTTAACAGAAAAGCCTAATTGACTACACTTATGACTTAGTGATCCAAGTCATTTATTATTTGAGCTTCTCATTCATTGATGTCGATCCAGGCTGGTCTTCCTTATAAGATCTTTACCGTTGATTCAATCTTATGACTTGGCGATCCAAGTCATTTGCTGTATCGCCAAGTCCTCTGCTTTTGCTGTATTGCCAAATCCTCTGTTTCCGTTTTTCTGCAGCATATTTCATTCCTTTATACTTAACACCCCTCACGACTTTGCAAGTCGAAGCTGTGGTTGAGGGCGGGAGACTGAGGCTTGTTGTATGAAGCCTCTAGAGGCACCCAAGCTCCGATTCCGAGTCCTCGGACTCCAACCTGAGCTCGGCCACCGCCACCAGCGAGGACAACGAGGCTACCGCGATCTCATCCTGGAAGCTCCACACGACAAGATCTCTGCTGTGATCTCGTCCGACCCATCGTCTCTGACTCACGTCCATTGAATATTAGCACGAACCTTTTATAGCGGAGACAAAAAGAGACAAAATGAGACGAGGGAGAGAATGTAAAGTTTGGGCTCGTGGAATGTGAATGCTTAGGTCGTCACGGACATCTTGCTGTCTTCTTTTTCTTTTTTTTGCTTTTATTTTTTTAGCTCCTTTTTTTCGAAAATAAATTGTTTGATTTTTTTAAATAATTACTTGTATTGCTTAAAATGGTTAATCAATGGATAATATTTTCATTATAAATAACAATTTATATTTAAAATTTTCATGAATGTTAAAAATATTTTTTGTTAATTCATTTTTGTAAGCAATACAAGTACTTATTTTGAGGAAAATAGGTTTTGAATCATTCGCTTTCTTTAAAAAAAAAAAAATGGAGTCTTAGCTTTGTGTTTATTGTGTCACATAATGATCTCTCATTTTTTCTAGCATATTCAATTTGGACACAATCTTTTACCATTTATGTTTCCTATTACAATGATATCGATTAGTTTGGAATATCCTTTAAATCAAAATCATAACTTTTCTTTATTAATTTCTACAAGACAACTTATTTATATTATCAAGTCTGGCTCTCATTTCCATCCCCTAACATATTCCTCTTCTAGTTCAGCTCTAGTCAGTGTACAAAATCAACCCTAGAATTGCCTATTTAATCATACTATTACCTACCTCTATCTTTTAATATAGAGCTATTTTATTTTATTTTATTGCATTCTCTAGTAATGACTAATGTATAATCTTTCTATCATATTTATTAGCTGTTTCTATCGCACTTTCTTATTCTTTATTAACTGCCATCAATAATCATCAATCATGCACGTCCTACATCTACTTTTGTGAAATTGCAACATGCTCACTACCGTTCGACACCTGAATTCTTTACATTCGAATATGTATTTTTTTTTAAAAATAAGATAATGAATGTACAATAGAGAATAAAAAACAGAAATAATAATAATTATATTTATTAAAAGAACAAAGATCAATGAAAGATCCATCTATGGAGTTTAGCCTCATTCATTCCGTTGGTGGGCTTCAAGGCAATCCAGCCCATCACCCCCAAATTCACAACTCCAAGACAAACACTCAATTTGGGGGAAATCCAAATTCCGTCAAGAAGAGCTCGTGATCATGATCATGATCATCTTCTTCCATTGGAAGCCTTCGATTCCCTCAGAGATCAATCGAAATCGGAGCGGAGATGGTGCGAGTCGTTCGAGAAGCGGCAAGAGGCCACCGGATGCTGTGCGGACGCCGGCAGTGATCGTCAGCTCTCGTGAGAGAATTGACGACGTCGGCAGGAGAAAGGAGAAGTGAAAAGGCCTCTCTCTCTCGAGATCCTCTTACGTATTCCAGAAGTCTTCTCCCCTGCTGACCGGCGCCGGAATCCGCCGCTTACCTCGCCACATCCAGTGCTCTTCGAATCGCGATGTTCTCGCGCGGTTGAGCTTCGAATCCGTGTGCTTCGTCAATGGACTCGAGTTTATTGAACCAAAGAAGTCCTTCGAACCTTCGACAGCTTGGAGCCTTGGAGCTTTCAGTTTTCATTGACGCGTGTAGAAGAGAAACCGAGAGCTTTGTTGTTGCTAGCATGAACATTGTTCACGCCTGAGATTATATTAATAATAACTTTTGATTCAGTCTTGATGATGTCGTACTGATTGGGTTGCGATTCTCACTATTTTGTTGCTTCATCGTGCCGTTTAATCGAATGCACATCAACTGTTTGGTGAAATGCCCAAGTCATATTAGTATAAAACGACTTCGAATCTTACTGAGATCATCTTTGTCTGATTGAATGATTCATACCGTACCATTTGGATATGTTAAGTAAATCTAAATTGATATCGATATTCGCTTTTGAGTCAATTCCTGAAGGTCTCGGTCTAGATATGCTTATGGTGCTCTAATGATGCTGAGGTGTTAGTTGGAGCTCTGGGAAATTTCACCATGTTCAGTTTATGCCTTTATTTTACAATATGATGAAGATAATCACCCCATTTTCTTGTCATAATAAGTATCTTAATTAGAACGCATGAATTTTTCATTTTCAAAGAGTTTGAAAAGATGTTATTTCTACTTTTAATTAATGTACCCAGTGTTGTAGGGGCACATGCTAATGAGGTTCATTACAATTTTTAGAATGCTAGTTGGCCAAATCAGCTAAACGAGGATTGTTACCAGAATCACATCCAACTGATGGAGCTACTATTAATACAAAATGAAGATAGTCACGATTACAATCTCTTATTGTCTTATGTCTTCACCGTATTATTGAGAGAGAGATGAAAAGTAATCTTGCAATCCTTAATAATTCAGGAGAAATTAAAATAAAGGAAGAAAAAATATTATAAAAAATAACGGAGGCCGTGAAGAGAGGGTGGCTGGTTAAGCTGCCAGCACCCCTCTAGATGTTGTTAAATGCTAGAACTGTTCTTGATTGGTGTGCTTCACTAGAGCTTAAAGGGTTTCAAGATCCTCAGTCAGTTTGGGGGGATGATTGTCTATAGTATATGTGCGCACGTTTGCATTACAATGTGATGTGCTTGATCGACATTTGACGAATGGTGCATTTCGTGTTGCGAATCTGCTTTGATTTGCTTAGAATTTTTTTCACCTAGCGAAAGGGTGTGAAGGAGTGAACTACCAAGTGAGAGTTTAATACCCGTTAGTAGTGTTTGCTTTTCAGTCATAGCTAATGCTCATGGATTTCTCAGGAAATGGGCCTAAGAGGACTAACCCAACTACTAGGGATTGACCTAATCAACTACTACCACAATTCCAACTACCAGAAGCGGGTATGTCCATGTGGCCCTTGTAATAAAATTTTCCAGATCTGTTCAAATCGAGACCTTCTTGTGGAATCTCGTCATGGATACACCCAACCATTGAACTACCATGCCTGTGGTTGCTATGCTTAGAATGATTCATTGGATTTGGTTTCGACTCTTATTCAAAGTAGAAGAACAGATTAGTATTCTGTCTGTTCTATTGTCCTTACGGATTTTTTGGTTTTAGTGTAGAATATGTGACAATGCAACAACAACTACTGATAATCCTGATGCTGCTTTCTTTTGGGCCTAGTGGCAGAACTAAATCGCGCAATGGTCAGTGATAGATTAGAATGTCTAAATCAAGTTCTTGGCTATATAAGAATAATGCTTGGTGTACAGACACAGTTTACAGAATTGGTATACATATGGCAGACTCCTATTGAGTGTTGACTATGATCCATTTATTTAAAGGACCACTTGCAGTTGGCCAATTCACTTTGTATTCAAATTTTGTAGACTAGTTTAAGTAAATCTATCATGACTCTTTCTATATTGACAATACCGTTATTTTTTTAAGTAATGTTGCTTATGTCTCGAGTCCTTGATTCTCTGATATTTAGCTGTAGTTACAATGACTGATTTATTGAGGTTTCTACGTTATCTTGCCTACTTTATTTTCTTATTTAAGGTGCAGCTTTAAAGACTGAGGAATGCTTGGTGCTGTATGTGGGAGGGAATTTCAATGGGGGTGGGGGAAGAAGATTTTTAACAGGAACCCTATGTGGGGTTGGAGTTTGATACCGCAGATGATGCTCATATATTCTATGGCAATATTGCATCACGAGTGGGTTTTAGAATACGGTCTGGTCTATCGATTGCAAGTGGATGGATCAGTTTGTAATAGGAGATTTGTGTGCTGGAAAGAGGGTTTCAGATTAATTCAAGGACAGGATGCCCTGCATTCATAAGGGTGAAAATATCTGACTCTGGCAAGTAGGTCCTTGACCAATTTGTGAAAGATCACAGTCATGATCTCAACGTTTGTGAGGAGAATCATCCTGCCAATTCCTTGTGCAAAAGTTCAGCAACAACTGCTAAAGTAGTTGATTTGTGCCGTAAGCCACAGATAAAACAGCTTGATGTTGTTGATAATGGATGCTCATCTTCTTCAAGTATTGTCAAAGCCAAACACATTAAACCGGGGGCAGATAAAGGACAAGTGAAACTTGAGCCCTATGTGGGTCTAAGTTTGATTCAACTAGTGAAGCATACCAGTATTATGATACATGTGCTGGGAATGTGGGATTTAGAGTTCTTATCAGTCAGTTGTTTCGATCAAAGAATGATGGTTCAATTACTTCTTGGATATTTGTCTGCTCAAAAGAAGGATTTCAGCATCCTTCTAGGGTTGGGTGTGGTGCATTTATGAGGATTAGGAGGCATGATGATGGAAGGTGGATTGTTGATCGTTAACAACTAGAGCATAACCATGAGCTTGAGATGCAAATGAAAGCCAACAGAGGTTCAGCTTCTAGGAAACTTTTAGATGAGATTAATGAAACATCGGAAAAACTAGACATTGCTAAAACGCACAATGGGAGCCTAGTAAAGAAACATCGTGCGGACAACATAGTAAGTGATTGGTATATCGTGCTTCATAATTACTTTCAGAACCGACAGGCTGAGGACATCGGATTCTTTTATGCTGTCGATGTACAGATGGGTTGCTGTAGAAGTCTTTTTTGGGCTGATGGCAGATCTAGGTTTTCCTGCAGTCAGTTTGGTGATGCCATCATTTTATATACCTCCTATAAGCAAAACAAATATGTTGTGCCATTTGCTACTTCTGTTGGTGTTAATCACCACAAGCAGCCGGTTCTTCTTGGATGTGCTCTAGTTGATAATGAATTGAAGGAGTCCTTCATATGGTTATTTGAGACATGGCTCAGGGCAATGGCTGGGTGCCATCCCAATTCGATAATAGCTGATCATGATGATTCCATTCTGCAAGCAATTGCACAAGTTTTTCCTTCAAGTGATCATCGATTCTCAATGTAGCAAATTAAGACAAAAGAACGTGAGCATTTGAGTCCATTGAGTAGTGATTGTAAATATGAATATGAGAAATGTGTTTATCAAAGTCATACAGTTGGTGAATTTGATGGCGCATGGGATGCTCTTCTCAGCAAATATAGCCTGAGGGAAGCTTTGCTGAAGGAAATGTATGAAAAGCGTGAAAACTGGGTTCCACTGTACTTACGTGGAACATTTTTTGCTGGAATTCCCATTGATGGTCTAGATGCTTTTTTTGATCCATATTTAAATTCTCAAATGTCACTTGAAGAATTTGTCGTGAGATATGAGCAATGTTTGGAGCAACGTCGTGGCAATGAAAGGAAAGAAGATTATAATTTATTCAACTTGCAAGCATATTTGCTGACAAATGAACCTATGGAAGAGCAATGTAGGAGGCTTTATACCCTTTCTGTTTTCAAAGTTTTCCAGAGGGAACTTGTACAAAGCTACAGTTATCTGGGTGCCAAGATTCACGAACAAGGGGCCATCTGCAGATATTTGATCTGTAAGTGTGGCAATGAGAATGAGAAACATATTGTTACCTTTTGTTCATCCAATCTCAATGTGAGTTTGTGGCTGTCAAATATTTGAATCAGAGGGTGTATTGTGTAGATATGCTTTGAGATTGTTCCAGATTCTAGATATTAGGGAGCTTCCATCTCGCTACATCTTACATGGGTGGACGAGGAGTGCTGAGTATTTACTGTATGTGATTTTGAATCAGGAGGTAGCTCCCATGAAATTAAGGCTAAGATGGTCTGGAGTCTTCATGAAATTGCTGCCAAATATGTAGAGTTTGGTGCCACATCTTTTGAGAAATACAAACTTGCTTATGAAATTATGCATGAGGGTGGGAGGAAACTTTGCTGGCAGAGGTAAGAATAGGATAATTTTGTAGTTTGGAGTGCATCTATAGTTTCTTTTCCAGCAGGCCTGACTTTTGTAACTAGAGGGCATCAACTTGTTTTATACGGTATAAAAGCTTTCTCAATTAGAAGTGAAATTGTGGATACGAAATTATATTCTACTAATTTTTTGTTGGTTTCTTCTGTTTATCTCACCTCAGAGGCTAGGGGTAAGGGAGGCGATAAATTGAGAAGAGCGAACGAAGAACTATGCTTAAGAATAGTACCTTCAGTTTCAAAAGGCAAATTTCAACAAATGTCTAGCAGGGGGAAGCCATCACAAGCTCCCTGACCATATGTTCTTGAGAAGCTGACCTGATATTTGAAGAACCTGTAGACCTGTGCTCTGGTGTAATTTCCTCCAGGTTATCCACTCTCTCTCTCTCTCTCTCTCTCTCTCTCTCTCTCTCTCTTGCTCGTGTGTAACTTTGGCAAAAGGAATGGGAGACATGGATGACTCTTAGTTTTGGTGCAGAAGTTAGCAAGAGACGCCTGCTGGTCTGTCCTTTTAATTAGCTAATCATAGTGAGGTTAATGATATACATGAGCTGTGGTGATTTGCATTTTTTCCTCGCCTGTATAATCTGACGTGAGCCTAAAAGGAAAAGCGAAGCTCATCTAACATAAATGTCTGATTCAATAATCAATTGCAGTCCAGCACCTCAGTTGTAGTTGCACAAAGTTACCTGGGATTTTTTATTTGGTAATTATTTTTCCAGCAATATTTGGAAATGCCATTTGACATTGCATGATGTGGCTGATTTCTTGTACCATTTCTTGTATTTCATCTTATTTCTTGGCCATATATTTTTTGCCCTATGTGGCTTTAATAGGACTTATCATAGCTGACAATCTTCTGTTATTCAACTTTGTTGAAATGTTTTACTATATCGGAGTGTGTCGAATAACTCTCGTAGTACAGATTTGAGTGCGAAGAACAATATTGATGGAGACATGCAAAATGAAATATCTCACAGAAGTATAGTAGATACTCTCAATCGTATGTGTGATAATGGCTCACGAAGCAGCATTGTTCATAAAGATGCACGGGTAGCTCTTTAATGGATATCTATCCATTAGCATTTAAATATATGAGGAAACTAGGGCAGTTGCAACTGTGCTGGTAGATAGATTTGTCCTTGTGGCAACAGAAATGAGCTTCTTCTTGTTATAGCAAGTTAGGCTACTCTCACCAGGAGAAACCATGAGAGAATATTTGGCTGAGGGACCAAGTGCCATATGTAGCTAGCTTAGAGTTGAACTTGCTTATGGGCAGATAAGTAGCTCAGTGTTGCCATTGACATGTAGCTTAGACTACTGAGGCTGAAGCTGATGTACAGCACCTGTAATGAGACAAGATTCAGAAATGCATGAATTGAGATTCGCCTGATCGAGTGCTTCATAGAGTCCATGTTCACATCATAAATGACAATCTAGAAAAATTTTAGGAACACCTTGGTATTGTATGATATGTTAACATTGTCTCTTGATGCCTCTACTTGAAACCTTGAGGTTGAATATTATTTGAGATCTAAACATACCTAGTGCTTTGTAAAAATCATAGATCAACAATGAATCATGATCTCCCCTAGTTAAATTTAAGTTACATTTTCTTTTCAGTTGTGTAGTCTTAACTAGGCTTGATACACTTCAATCGAAACTTGCTGACATCATACAAAGAGACCAGATTTTTTGTTATTTTCGTGAATTTTTCTTTCTAGCCAATGTCAAAGTATGTTTTGATTATTGGGTCACTGGCTATGCATCTCCTTAAGATCATCCCAATAAAGCAGGTGACTAATGCTATTCTGAGAAGAAAACTGAGTCCTTGAACCACCCTTTTTGTGAGGTTGTATAGGGTATGTTTATCAATCCAAAATCCTGAATGATGATAGAAACATGAAAAAGAGAACAGAACAACTGTGGCTAGAATTTTATTGGTTAAGTTACAAACTGAAAAAAAGTTTCAAGCAGGAAAAATAAAAACTTGAAAGGGTATTGAAGCATGTTTTGGTGAAGCTATTTCTTGGAATTGGCTCTGCAACTTGTGTCGGTCTTCTTTGAGAAAGGTATTACCTGCTTGTCCAAGTTTGTTATGGGTTAGGATAGTCTAAGACTTTGGAGTGATCTGTCTGTGCTTCATTTTCTCTTTGTTTTTCTTTAGCTTTAGCAACATAAAATGCTTCCAAGTTCAGTTGTTCTAATTTTAGTTTAAACTTCTAAAGGAATTTGTAGGAGTCAGCAGCCGTGGCTTTCTTAGAGTAATTGAATAGGCAAGACATGATCTTAGGGTTGTCAAGATGATTGCAATAACTACTACTTGTCGGAAGGCAATGGCCCGAGTCCTGCTGAATGCTGCTCTTTGGGGTCATCTCTAGCTACCTCTTACCATGGAAATTGTTTGGCTGTGCTCAATGGGGAGACTATCATGAGCCTGTTGGAATAGTCGGGTACACTGGAATACTAAACACCAAATTACAAAACGCTAACAGAGAATCAACAAGAAACATGTTGCAATTTTTTTAACTGTAAAATCCTATGAAGTATGTAATTCATTTCAAGCATCATTACTAATGTCAGCCAATGGCATTACTAGTTCATCTTGGTTTGGCCGCTGTATTCTAGGGTTGTGCTGTTGAAGTGAGATGTTTTAGCTTCATCGAATTTGGTTTATATTTTGGCAATGCAAGAATGATTGAGATGGTCGAGTCCAGTGAGTACGGTGGATGGTGAAAGAACATGGTAAAGCTCCAATGAGTACGGTGGATGGTGAAAGAACATGGTAAAGCATCGACACATTGTAGAGTTAAGAAATTAATGCTTCGGGGGGTTGGCTATAGGGAAGAGACTTGGTCTCAAACTTTGGGATTAGCAAAAGAGAAAAGGGGAAGAAGGATACTAGAAATGTCAAAAGTTGTGTACGGTATTTACTTTAGTGCCAAAAGTTTTCCCTGGCTCACTTAAGTGTCAAATCAAAGAAAAAATGATCATTTAAGGGCCTTCAATGAGAAACTTTGGTTAGAGAAATTACATTACTTTTATAATTAAAATTTTTATTTGAGGTGGCAATTTTTTTGATACTTAAGTGATCACTTTTTCATTGAGATTGACACTGAAGTGATCATTTTTCAATGATCATTTTTTTAAATAACAACTAGCATTGAAGTGATCATTTTTTAGTCTGCTACACGACGTTGTTTTGGGGTTATATGTTAATTAGGCACGCTGTCAAGCCACGTAAGATTGAGAAATTTATAAAATATGGTCATGTTGGATTTCCAGTGACTCAAATTGGAGTTGAAACTTAAGTAATTGTTTTTTTTTAGGTGGAACTTAAGTGATCCAAAAAGATTTTGACATTAAAGTGTACTGTACACAATTTTTGGTATTTTTAGTGTTATTTCTTTAAGAAAAATGTAAGGTTTCTATTTGAACATGACAATATTAGAGAGTGAATGAGCTTTTGAAAGAGTTGATCAAGCTTGTGGGGATTATATGACGAGAACCTTATCAATGAAGATTGCAGGCTCAACTTTAGTACCTGGAGAAGGATTTACACGCTCTTGTGCATTAGGTATGATTTAACATTCCTTTCCGAATTCATACTGTGATGCCAATCGAGAGTACTGCATTATTTTCATCTTGTATTCTAGGATGATCTACTGCATTATTTTATCTTCTACTGCATAATTGATGAAAAAATAACTTGTATCTAAAGAAAAACGTGCAGCATCTCTCCCCCACAGCCCCCCCAACCCCCCCCCCAAAACCCCCCGGGCCAAAAAAAAAAAAAAAACAAAATATGTGCAATTTTGCTGTCATTTTGTGAGACCATACTAGATTTTTTGCCACCAATCATGATTCATTACATTGATTTATTTTTTTTTAAGTTAAGATTCATGCCCATTTTGTTTTTTGGATGGATGATTGAAGTAAGTTTTGCAAGAAAAATTGCCTGAAAAGTTAGGAAAATAAGCAAGAAGTTTCTTTTTTCATGGGCTCATAAATTTGACACAAGATACGATACCGACAAATGTAAATGGACTTGGTTTTAAATCTACGACCTGAAAAATCGAATCACCAATTTCTCAGTGCTTTGTTTGTTTCCACATCCTACACATGAAAGCTTTCTTTTAATTGATTTCAGTATGATGATACAAAAATTGTAGAGATCAATAGATGGGCTTTGGCAACCGAAGAAAATATCATATCAGCAAAAAGTTTTGGGTAATCCGGGATGAAATCATGACCATCAATCTCATTTATCGTGTTGGTCCTTCCCCTTTATTGCATAGTATAATTGTCACTCTAATTTCCACACAAGAAAAGAGAGTGAAACTGCTGTCTCTTGAAAGACGAAGCTTCAATTCAATCCCACCACATACCAACTATACCCAAAAGACGTACATATCTATGCCAAAAGCTAATACCAATAAAATTTAGCCTGATAATTCGCACGTCGAAGCTTCTCTTTTTATGCGTCACGGGAAAAGGAACCTGAAACGGTAAAGAAAAGGAGGTAATAAACCATAGTTGGGTGAGTGATAATTATCTCTTTATGTGGTTAGGCATCAAATATGCTCATTTTATAAGCATTGCCTTTGCTAAAAACAGTTAACCAAACTTATACAGCCAAAGGAAAATACTTGTATTAAGAGATCAAGATATTTACTCAACAAAGCAATTTGGCATAAAAAAAAAAAAGAAAAAAAAAATAGATAGGCGATGGAATGTTAAATCAACAATAGGAGTGTTTGCTTTTCAGTCATGGCTAATGTTCATGGAGTTCTCAGGAAATGGGCCTAAGAGGACTAACCCAACTACTAGGCATTGGCTCAATCAACTACCACCACAATACCAACTACCAGAATCAGGTACATCCATGTGGCCCTTTGGATTAAATTTCCCAGATCTGTTCAGACCCGAGACTTCTTGCAAAATCTCGTTATGGATACACCCGATCATTGGGCTACCGTGCCTGTGGTTGCTTTGCTTAGATTGATTTGATTGGATTTGGTTTTGACTCTTATTAAGAGTAGAAGAACAAATTAGTATTCCGTCTGTTCTATTGTCCTTACGGATTTTTGGTTTTGGTGTATGATGTGTGACAATGCTACAACGATTACTGATATTCCTGATGCTGCTTTCTTTTGGGCCTGGTGGCTGAACTAAATCAGGAGATGGTCAATGATAGTTTAGAATGTCTAAACTGAGTTTTTGGCTGCATAAGAATAATGCTAGGTGTTCAGATGTAGTTTACAAAAATTGGTATATTATGGTAGACTCCTATTGAGAGTTGACTATGATCCATTTATTTAAAGGACCACCTGTAGTTGGCTGCATCACTTTGTACACGAATTTTTTAGACTAGTTTAAGTAAATGTAGCATGACTCTTTCTATATTCACAATGCTATATTTGCAATGAGCTGATTTATTGAGGTTTCTATGTTATCTTGCTTACTTTATTTTCTTATTTTTGGTACAGCTTTAAAGACTAAGGAATGATTGGTACTGTATGTGGTATGGAATTTCAATGGGGAAGAGTTTGAACAGGAGCCATATGTGGGGTTGGAGTTTGATACTGCAGATGATGCTTGTATAACAATTACGCATCATGAGTGGGTTTTAGAATATGGTCTGGTCGTGAGTGGATCAATTGGTTTGTAATGGTAGATTTGTGTGCTGGAAAGAAGGGTTTCAGATTAATTCAAGGACAGGACACCCTGCATTCATAAGGGTGAAAAAATCTGATTCTGGCAAGTGGGTTCTTGATCAATTTGCAAAAGATCATGATCATGATCTCAATGCTTGCGAGGAGAATCATCCTGCCAATTCCCGGTGCAAAAGCTCAGCAAACAACTGCTAGAGTAGTTGATTTGTGCTGTAAGGCACAGGTAAAACAGCTTGATGTTGTTGATACTGGATGCTCATCTTCTTCAGGTATTGTCAGTGCCAAATGCATTAAACTGGCGGCAAATGAATAACAAGTGAAACTTGTGCCCTATGCGGGTCTAAAGTTAGATTTGGCTAATGAAGCATACCAGTATTATGATACATATGCTGGGAATGTGGGATTTAGAGTTTGCATCAGTCAGTTGTTTTGATCAAAGAATGATGGTTTGATTACTTCTCGGGATTTGTCTGCTCGAAGGAAGGATTTCATATGGCTATGAGGATTAAGAGGCATGATAATGGAAGATGGATTGTTGATCGTTATCAACTAGATCATAACCATGAGCTTGAGATGCAAATGAAAGCCAACAAAGGTTCAGCTTCTAGGAAATTTGTTAGATGAGATTAATGAAACATCAGAAAAACTAGACATTGCTTGAAAGCGTGATGGGAGCCTCATAAGGAAATATTTTGCAAACAACATAGGAAGTGATTGGTATACCATGCCTCATAGTCACTTTCAGAACTGACAAGCTGAGGACATCAGATTCTTTCTTGCTGTCGATGTACAAATGGGTTGCTGTAGGAGTCTTTTCTAGGCTGATGGCAGATGTAGGTTTACCTGCATTTAGTTTGGTGATACCATCATATTTTATACCTCCTACAGTCAAAATAATTATGTTGTGCCATTTGCTACTTTTGTTGGCGTTAATCACCACAAGCAGCTGGTTCTTCTTGGATGTGCACTAGTTGCTGATGAATTAAAGGAGTCCTTCATATGGTTGTTTAAGACGTGGCTCAGGGCAATGTCTGGGTGCCATCCCAAGTTGATAATAGCTGATCAAGATGATTACATTCTGCAAACGATCGCACAGGTTTTTCCTTCAAGTCATCATCGTTTTTCAATGTGGCAAATGAAGACAAAAGAAATGTCAGCATTTTGAGTCCACTGAGTAGTGATTGTAAATATGAATATGAGAAGTGTGTTTATCAAAGTCATATAGCTGGTGAATTTGATGTTGCATGGGATGCTCCTCAGCAAATATGGCCCGAGGGAAAATGCTTGGCTGAAGGAAATGTATGAAAAGCGTGAAAACTGTGTTCCACTGTACTTACGTGGAATGTTTTTGCTGGAATTCTCATTGATGTTGCATGGGATGCTCCTCAGCAAATATGGCTGAAGGAAATATATGAAAAGCATGAAAACTGTGTTCCACTGTACTTATGTGGAATGTTTTTGCTGGAATTCTATTGATTAGTGTAGATGCCTATTTTGATCCATATTTAAATTCTCAAATGTCACTTGAAGAATTTGTTGTGAGATATGAGCAAGGTTTGGAGCAACGTTGTGGTGATGAAAGGAAAAAATATTTCAATCCATTCAACTTCTAGGCATTTTTGCAGACAAACAGACTGTTGGAAAAGCAATGTTGGAGGCTTTACAGTCTTTCCATTTTCAAAGTTTTCCAGAGGGGACTTCGACAAAGCTGCAGTTATCTGGGTGCCAAGATTCATGAACAAGGGGCCATCAGAAGATATTTGATCCGGAAGTGTGGTAACAAGAGTCAGAAACATATTGTTGCCTTTTGTTTATCCAATCTTCATGTGAGTTGTGGCTGTCGAATGTTTAAATTGGAGGCAGTATTGTGTGGACATGCTTTAAGATTGTTCCAGATTCTAGATATTAGGGAGTTTCCATCTCATTACATCTTACATAGGTGAACGAGTTGTGCTGAGTATGGCACCATGCATGATTTAAAATCAGCAAATAGCTCCCACGAAAATAAGGCAAAGATAATTTGGAGTCTTTGTGAAATTGCTGCCAAATATAATAGAGTTTGGTGCCACTTCTTTTGAGAAATACAAACTTGCACATGAAATTATGCATGAAGGTGGCAGGAAACTTTGCTGGCAGAGGTAAGTTTAGGATGAATTTTGTAGTTTGGAGTCTGTCTATAGTTTCTTTTCTAGCAGGCCTGACTTTTGTAAATGGAGGGCATCAACTTGTTTTTCAATATAAAAGCTTTTTCAATTAGAAGTGAAATTATTTGGATATGGAATTATGCATTCTGCTAATTATTTTTGTTGGTTTCTTCTGTTTATCTCATCTCAGAAGATAGGGGTAAGGGAATAAATTGAAGAGAGCGAATGAAGAACTATGCTTAAAATTTCCTTGGTTGTACCGTCAGTTTCCAAAGGCAAATCTCAGCAGCAGTGGGAAGCCACCACAAGCCCCCTGAATGAGTGTCTTTGAGAAGCTGACCTGATATTTGGAGAACGCAAAGAGCTATGCTGATGTAATTTGCCATCGACTGAGTGTTTTGAGAAGCTGATATGATATTCGAAGAACCTCTAGATCTGTGCTGGTTTAATTTCCTCCAAGGTATCCTCTCTCATAGTGAAGTTAATGATATACATGAATTGTTGTGATTTGCATTTCAATTTTTCCTCACCCTGAATAATCTGACATGAACAAAGATGGAAGAGTGGAGTTCATCTAATAGAAATGTCTGATTCAATAGTCAATCACACTCTAGCACCTCAGTTGCACTTGCAGAAACTTACTCAGTGGACGTGATTTTCTATTTGGTAATGATTTTTTCCAGCAATATTTGGAAATGCCATATTACATTCCATGATGTGGCTGATTTCTTGTTTCGTGTTTTGTATTTCATCATATTTCTTGGCCATACATTTGGTTTCCCTATGCAGCTTTAATTGGACGTAGCCAACAAAACTTCTATTATTCAACTATGTTGAAAAGTTCCACTATATTGGAGTGCGTTGAATAACTTTTATAGTACAGATTTTAGTACAAAGAGCGTTAACAGATTTTAGTTCAACTACTCATGCAAAATGAAATATCTCACAGAGGTATAGTAGAAACTCTCTGTCGTTTGTGTGATACCGGCTCATGAAGCAGCATAATTTATTCTTTAAAATGCACGAGCAGTTCTTTAATGGATATCTGTCCATTAGCACTTAAATATATGAGAAAACTAGGGCAATCACCACTGGACTGGCAGATATATTTGTCTTGATGGCAACAGAAATGAGCTTCCTCTTGTTATAGCAAGTTAGGCTACTCTCGCCGGTAGAAACCATGAGGGAATATTTGGCAAGGGACCAAGTGGCGTATATAGCTAGCTTAGAGTTGAACTTGCTTGTGGGCAGATAAGTAGCTCCGGACTGCCATTGATATGTAGCTTAGACTACCAAGGCTGAAGGAACACTTTGGTATGGTATGATATATTGACATTGTCTCCTGATGCCTCGACTTGAAACCTTGAGCTTGAATATCATTTGAGATCTGAACATGCCCAGTGCTCTGTTAATGAAGATTGCAGGCACGGCCATAGTACCTGGAGAAGGATTTGCACGTTCTCATGCATCAGGTATGATTGTACATTCCTTTCCGATGCCAATCGAGACTACTGCATTATTTTCATCTTTGTACACTAAGATGATCTACTGCATAATTGATGATTAAAATAACTTGTATCTAAAGAAAAACATGTACTCTCTCCCAATATGTGAATGCTGTTATTATGTGGTATGATACTTGATTATTGCGACCAGTCACAATTCATTGCATTGAGAACTTTTTAGTTAAGACTCATGCCCACTTTGTTTTTAGGATGGATGATCAAAGTAAGTTTTTCAAGGAAGGTTGCCCGAAAAGTTAAGAAATTAAGGAAGAATCCCATGGCTCATAACTTTTACCCTAGATATGATACTTATAAATGTAAATGCACTTGCCGCTAAGTTTACAACCTGAAAGATTGCATCACCAATGCACTGATGTTCTGTTTGTTTCCACATCCAACACATGAAAGCTTCCTTTTAGTCGATTCCAGTATGATGATACAGAAATTGTGAAGATGAATAGATCGGCTTCAGCAACTGAAGGAAATATGATCTTGGTAAAAAGTTTTGGGCACCGCAAGACTAAATCAAGGCCATCATTCTCATTCTCCAAGTTGGTCCTTCCCTCTTATCGTATGGCATAATCCTCACACTCTTATTTCGGCACAAGAAGAAGGAAGTGGCATGGCCATCTTTTAAGAGAATGACAAAGCCTCAAGCCAATCTCGCTGCCTATCACCTATACCAAAAAAATACATATTTTGACTAAAAGCTAATACCAAAAGAATATAGCCCAATAATTCGCACATTGAAGCTGCTCCTCACGTGGGCCACAGGGTAAGGAGCCTCAAAGGTTGAAGAAGAGGAGTGAGCAAACAGCAGCTCAATGAGTCATGATTATCTCCATATGATTGGGCACCGAATGTGCACATTAAATGAGCATCACCCTGGCTAAAAACATTTAACCAAACTTATACAGCCAAAGCAGCATATTTGTAGCGATGGATCAAGATATCTACTCAACAAAGTAATTCGCCATCAAACAAAACGAGATAGGCGATGGAATGTCAAATGAGCAACAGCATTTTTTTTTTCCTGATCATAAAATTCATTTGGACATAATTACAGGTGCTTATGTTGTCGCATGAGTCCATCGTACGTAACTTGGCATTATGTCCAATTATCTATCTAGATAGAAAAACTAAATTTTGAGTGTAAATAACATGTCGTAACCTCTGTGACAATATGTTGCAACTAAGGACTGTTCAATGGTAACATCCTCATTTTTTCCATTAGTAGATACTTGTGTTAGACAATTTATACATCCATGCTTCATATAGAAGATAAGAATAACTAAATTAATGAATTCCTACATGACTAGCCTTGATTACGAAACATTGTGTGACAGCTTATGACAAGCCTTTACAATGCCATGAATAATTTACAATGAGCAGACTTGGTTACAAGGCATCGTGCAGAACCTTAAGACGTTTTATGACGACCCTTCACAATGCCTTGAATAAGTTATCAGAACAGTGGGATAATGGGATTTTGTATATTAAGGAGAATGTCTGTTACATTTTTAACAATCAATCTATTTGACCTTTGAATTTTATTTGTCATTCGAATTGATTTAATTTGATTAATTAGAAGGACATTTCAGGTTGTGAGTCAATGGATAAGAATCGTAATAGATCTTGGAGGCATGGGTTGCAGTAGGTTGTAAATTCGGTTATTTTTAGTCATGATTCAGTTCAATTCTATCCTACACACATGATACAATGGATCTACTCATTTGCATTTTTTTTTTTGGTCAATCGATGACTATCTGGTTTAAGATGGAACAAACTAAACGCGTTGTAACAATGGTTATATACACCGTAATAAGTTCTAAACCCTTGTTAACTTTTTTGGTAACTCAGTTTTTTTTTAGTCCTACATTTACAATCTGCTACAAGCGCAATAAGTCGAAAATCAGTAAGTTATGTCAGAAATCACCTTGATTACGAGGCATTCCCTCTAGGCTTACGATCTATCACGAGTGCAATACTTCAAAAATGACAAACTAGTGATGGAAATACCCTTTAGCCACGCGCATTTTCTTCCGGCTTATGACCTATTATGAGTGTCATACTTTGAAAATCAGTAAGTTACAACCAAAAAGACCTTCGTCACGAAATGTTTGCTCTAAGTTTATGACTTTTTACGATGCACCTTTCCACGGTCTTTGGTTTTGGGGACATGTGGAAGTATCATTTCAAATTTCAACAATCATAACAAATGTAAAGCCATTTTTGTATTTTCATAATATTAGAATTAATGTGCCATAGCAAGAATTATTTATGTCATAACGAAGTTGTCAATCCTATTAGCTTGTTTTGTTATTTAGACTGGTTTGTTAGTGGGTGCAAGAAAGTAAAGAATAATACTAAATATGAGATTATTTTTTCATTATGAGGAAGTAGTGAAATTTTCTTTTAATAAAAGATGTGGAAATTCAGCCGAAACTACCCGAAAGGCAAAATATGTAAATCGCTAACCCATGAACTATGAAATAAAGAATCGAACAACACATATAGTCAGTATTGACACTATTTTTATAAGAGTTTTGCGTGTTCTATTTTAGTGGACTATTTTAAATAAAAGATAGTGAACGGTTCTTTAACTTTACAGCTCTTTATCGATGTGTAGTGCACTACTTATTTAATAAGATGTTAATAAATATCTTATGGGGACGGTATTTCACCGGCCATACATATGAACTTTCAAAGAAATTGGACTAATTTAATAGGATGTCAGTAAGTCCCCTATATGTTGGTAGTATACTAGCCACGCTTATAAAATGTGAAAAAAGTTGCTAATTTACTAACTTATTGAGATGTTTGGTAAATTTGTCAATAAATTGATATTTGGTAACCAACTTGCAAAGTTTAAAAGAAGTTGGTAATTCATTAATTTATTAGAATTTTTGTAAGTTCTCTGTGGTGTTGGAAGTTTACTACTCCGTCGTGTAAAATTTTAAAGAAATTAGCAAATAATCAATTTCATGGAATGTTCGCAAATTCTTTAGAAGGTTGGTATTTTGTGTAAATTTTAAAGAAGTTGACAATTTACTAATGCATTAAGTTTTAGTAAATTCCTTATGGTGCAGTATATTACTAGCAACAATGGTAGAATTTAAAAGAAGTTGGCAGCTTACTAATTCGCTGGGATATTACTAAGTTTATTGTAGGCTTTGATATTTTACTAATTCGCTTGTAACGGTTCAAAGAAGCTGATAAAAATTACTAGCTTGTTGGAATGTTGGTAAATTTATTATAGTGTTGAAAATTTACTTCTGATACCAGTGTAATTTACTAATCCATTTGAAAGTTGGTAAATTCCTAATAGTATTGGTGATTTCCTAACAAGTACCTTGACATTCGAGTTACCGGTCACAATTTTTTTTTTTAACATTATTAGAAATTTGCCAGTAATTTCATAAATCTATTAACTGCTGAAAAATTTGCAGATTTCTCCTAACGGGACCTTGGAATCGTCTCCAATCAGCGTGTCCACTAATCCATATTTCAAGAGAAACACCAGTCCTACTTCTCAAATTTTTCTATCTACTAGATACGGCATGATAGATAAGTTAGCATCAGTGTCATTGTTAATCATTTGTTCTATTGTTGAATATGACAATTGGTGTGAGGAGATGAAAATAAAAAGGACCTCAGTCATTTTCAGCTCTGCAGACACAAAATGTAGGTATTGCCACATTGTTGTTTTCATGTTTGTACTGCACTTTCCGCGTCAGTGAGAACATTTCTTTCCCTCACAAAGAAAAAAAATTGCCGAGTTGCATGGACAAACTTGCGCAACCCCAAGGATGGAGGTCTGTTTATACTTTCCCAAAGTTCTCTCAAGGAAGCATTGGAAGAGAAGAAAATAACTAATGCATCTCATGTTTGCTGTATCAGAAGTCAAACTGCCTTTTATAATGAGTTCAACACATGAGGACATTGAAAATATAGATTAATCGTGTTGAAATATCGAAGTAACTGACAATTCGAACACAGGAAGATGTCCATGATGCTAAAGGGTAATGGTGAACTCAAATGCCCAAAACGTTGAGACTACTTGTGAATGCAGGATGAAACCAATGTAGAGGAGACTAGGACTGCACTTGGACATCTAATTTACTTTCCCTCTGGGAAGCTTTATCTACATGAAGTTCTTCTCTCAATGACCTAAATCTTGAGGAATAGGGGTTCAGAGCCTCTCAGCTTGTAGGTCATCACCGATTTGATTAATGCATTTGACCTTTCTTAATCAGCAGCTTGAATTTTAGACCTTCAATGCTAGCTTCTGAGCAGCAAGAGCTTCAGCCTCTAGCGTGGGCTCCATAAAATTGTAGTTTCAGCAAGTAACGAGATCACAACATATGGGTCCATGTTTGATGCAGGATGCCTGTCTTCCAAGTTACCTGTATATCATTTTAAGCCATTAATTGACTGAGCAAGGAAGGGGAACTTTCGATGTTTTATCAATATAAAGTTTTTGAGGCATTAAAAGAACTAAGATGTCCAAGTCTTAATCAATAAAAATCTGTAAATATTGGATCAGTAAGGACTGATATGAAGATATACATTTACTTAGGAAGCAAAACTGGGTGATTGCTTTCTGGGTGTTAACTGTTAAAAATTCTCTTTCATAGTAATAACCATAGAATCAACTCAGACCAAAACGAACAATAAGTACTTTCCATGTACTATTTTTTTATGGTAGCGTTTCTTGAATCATCGATGAAAGTTACGGGTCTCCGATTGATACTCAGAATGAGCACAAAAAGGAAATGGTATTGGTAGTACCTTTTCCCTACTTCACAGTGTCACGGCCCACACGATTGAGCAACCACGATTGGCAACACCCTGCATAAAAAAAATTCAAAAGGTTCAGGCTTAAAAAAAAATTGAGTTCAATTTAATGGGAAATTTTTGAAGTTGACTAGCAGCTGTATGCTTCTGCCGAGCATTACCCAAGAAAATGTATGATGTCGGCTATTTCATACTTTCCCCTCAACCTTCTCTTTTCCTTCTCCATAGGCGCTAATGTGCTCCTGGTGGTGAAGTGAGAGAATTAGAATTGCCTTTTTTGTCACTCCAAAGCCTCCCTTCTCTCGTGCTTTTCGTATTCCAGAAAAGACTGGGGAACACACTCTTAAAGTCCCTCCATGAATAAAAATACTTAACCAAGTCCATGTTATTTCTATGGTGTGAACCTGTAGTTAGTGTGGCATCCTGCACCATTCCAGAAACCCTGAGAAGGAAGAGAATTTTTTTTTTTGAATGAACCTTGGGATATATGTTGCGTAGATGGGGATAGAGAAGTCAGCTACCTCCTATCGATTTCGTATCTAACATGAGGACAGCACCAGCTTACTCAGTTACTCTCTGTTATATACACAACAGAAACAATTAAGTATTTGAATACTGTAGAATATGTCAGTATGCACTTAATTCTGATTGCCGTTAATGGCATTCCGTTATTTTTCTTGAGCAAGTAATTGAAATTTCACCTCAAGAAGGTATCTTGAAAACCATAGATGATCTCCCGCTTAAATTCCCACGCCTGATATTCTCACTGCACAATAAAAGCCAGTAATGATGGCAACAATTCTGTTGTTACACTTTTTCCTTTTCCTTTTCAAAAAAACAGGCAAGATGGACGTCAGATATTACTTGGCCCTGGTACCGCTAATGTTGATATCGGTGTATAAGCAAGCCTTGCAGTGAGCATCGGATATGTCTCAGCCAAATGACTTATCAGCCCCAACACCACAAAAAGGAGGCCCCTATATGAACATAAAGCTCGTATAATCCATCAATATATCAAGAAATTCATTGTGAAACAATTTCTCAGTTGGGGAACTGATATACTTCAACAGGCCAACCCATGGCCAATGAACATTTGTCTGCAGTAGGCTGTTTTCTTGCTCGATCCCGAACCTAATGATATCATTTAGCCAAAAGTCATGAACTTGTCCATTTCAAAACTTTCTAATTCATGATAGAAAACTCATTTTTGAATTTCCTACCATGAAACTTCGTTTATAGCCTTTGGGTTACTGAAAATTTCAGCAACCCTGGCACGTTTGTTTGTTGGATCAGCTCGCCAACTGGTGTGCATGAATCAAAAATAACCTGCAAACAAACAATAATTCTCTGTAAACTAATTAAAACATTCTTTCTTGTCCGCTCAACTAGTTCAAATGATCTGATGGATGAACAATTTTTGACAACATAATACTTCTTTCATGGATGATTACCAATATATTGTTGCCATATCAGCAAGGATCCTCGAAAATTGCTTGAGGGCCATTAAAAATTCAAGAACTTGATGGAATGATGCGAAGGCAAATATAGTAAGACAATTTTGAGGTTATGTCATTGTACTAGAAGATCACTTCGCTATCCTCCCTTAGAGCTTGACTAGCACTTGATCCATCGTAGTTCTACTAGGGAAGTTCAGACAGGTGCTCAACAGGTTTAGGGAATGTCTGATTATTTAGGAACAATAGATCAGTAGCATGTAGCATGTACAAAGAAAAACACTACATATTTTATTGTTCCTATTCATACCATTGATGTTTTGTGCAAATCTATCCTAGAAACTCCCATCCTGACTCATAGTTAGACTAACTCCAAAATGTGAAACAAGATTCACCAATGTTGAAACTGAAAGAAAAAAGGAGGTTTCAGCTGTTGAATGTGCATATAACATATGACATACTTATTCTAATGGTAGATCAAAGAAAACTGCAAACTTATAATCGCAGTACATAATAGTTCCAGTATTGTTCGTCTTTTTGTGGACAACACTTAATGTTTTAGGCATTAAAACATACCAAATGTATGCTGCAATCATCATTTGGGTGTAGGGCATGACGTCCAAGTTGAGAAGACTCTCAAGCCTGTAATAGTATTGTTCTTGAACTGTAAAGCATACACCCTCAACTCAGAAAAGCTCTTGGTGTTTACACTCTTCTTCCGTTTCAACAAAGAGAGAAACTCATGTGTTTGCTGTCATGGGACTAGTTGTCAGTGAGTTTTTTGTGATCCTCACCTAGGATTGTTGTCTGTGCCAAAATCTGCGCCATTTCTTCATAGTCTGAAAAATAAAGCAGTGTAAGACATATCTACTAAAACAAAAAACTTGGGAGCTTAGTCTCATGAAGACAACAAGCTCTATACATATGACTTGGCCTTTTGGTATGCATGAGAGTTTAGCTTTGAAATGATAAAAAGAATAGACTGGGCACTTCAAAGAAAGGGTCTCTTTCGCAAGTGCCAGCAACAAAAAGTAGAAAACAGCTTTTTGAGGACTAGTTTCAAGTAGGGAAACTTACATTTTGACAAATACATAGTGAGTCTTACTGATTGCCCCAAGGATGCTGCCACATTCTCCTTGAAAAATAAGCTAAAAACAGTAGCATAACTACACTTCTCCTTTTGGAACCATTTCAAGGTTATTCTTAGGCCTCATTCCCAAAATTGAGCTTTGAGAGGACATAAAAAACTGAGGGCAGTTACATAGTTGAAGGAAGCAGACTACAAAGTGCAACATTTTAAGAGATGAATGAAATTCCACCTTACCAAGAATCAATCAGCAAACGTGTTATTTTGATATTTCATAAGATCTAATGGATGATCAACTCGTGAATCTTGACAGTGCACCTAATTCTTTCCTCTCGCAGTCAAAGGGCAATCACCATGAAGTACTTTCTTCTTTCACAAACTTGGTATAATTGCAAATTACCGTTGCCAACTGCTTTGGCGAAAATATCCATCAGATTTTGCCATGGTAGAGCAAGACTACCAAACGCAGCAATTACCTGCATGACCAATTGCAGTCACGGAACACGAAATATCTGACACAAGAGTGGATACAAGAGAAATCGATTCCACACGAGGTCCACAGCAAAGACTTAAAATTGGTAGTGATTGATGTAGTCATCAAAAGAGGTGACAACAATGACTACTGCTTCGTTCATTCATTCTGCATCACACAGCAAGCATTTCTTTTGCAGACATTGTTGTCACAAAGAGATGAAGTCCATGTCAATTCCCAACCAAGCAAAATGACTAGTACAACCTTGCAGTGATCAAAATGAAGAAATCATAGATTAGACTCCCAGTCTAACTGTGATAAGACCTCTTTTAATGTCATACATTTACCCAATTGCTTAAGATGGTGCCCAAAATTGGTAAAGGATTTACCTGAGAAGCTCTGCAGAAAAGCAAACCAAGAATGTTAATTGCTGTCAAATGCTAACAATAAGATCTCCGCTATCCTCCCCTAGAGCTAGACCAGTTCTTGATCCATAGTAATTCCACTTTGAAAGTTCAGATGGGTGCTCAACAGGTCTAGGGATCGCCTCATTTCAAGAATTGATAGATCAACTGCATGTAGCGTGTGAAAAGGAAAAACGCTACATATTTTATTGTCGCCAATCATGCCCTTGATTTGCTGTGCAGATCTATGTCAAAGCCTCTGACCTGTGGGAACACATTGACATAAAGTTATAATTAAGGGAAGCAAACCAGAAGCCATTCTCTAGAAAAACATTTCATCACTTCACATGAGAGGTTTCCAGAGCTGTGCAGGCATTTTGCTTCTTGTGAAATCAAATAAGCAGACTGCAAGCTATATCTACAGCATGAGTCATAAGCCAGATTTAATGAGCTCGGAATTGGATGAAGAAAATTATGAATTTTCTTCATTTTTCTCATATGTTCAAGAATAAAGCAATGTCCAGACCTTTTAGCGATCTGTCTGTCTCCCCGAATTGTACATGTGGTGTTGATAGATACCTTTATCAACTCTATCCGCAGGATATGAAATATCTCGTATCGGTCCTTGCCTGCATCTTTTTGGCACTTCTCCTCCAATTTGGGCAACCTGTGATTCTTAGGTGAGTACAAAATAGTTCTCATATTGTTCATCTTTTTGTGCATCGCACTTAAAGGTTTTACTGCATGAAAATATACCAAATGTATTCTATAATTATCTCCTGGTGTTTCCGCGTCCTTTGTTTTAGCAAGAGAGGAATCCATGTGTTTGTTGTCATGGGCCTGGCAGTCAGTGAGTTCTTTTTGATCCTCAACTGGCATTATGTTGTCGGTGCCAAAATCTGCACAACTTCTGCCTAGTCTGAAAATTAAAGCAGCTTGAGTAACAGACATATCTACTGAAACAAAAAACCTAGGAGCTTAATGTCATGAAAGATAGTTCAAATGATGAGCTCTATTTGTATGAATTGGCCTTCTGGTTTACATGAGAGTTTAGTTTTCAAAAGACAAAAAGAATGGACTGGGTACTTCAAAAGAAAGGGTCTCTCTAAGAAGTGCTAGCATCTTTGCCCTAAGCTTAATCTCATGAAACCGCCTTTTAAAGACTAGTTTCAAGTGGAAAAAACTCTTGCATTTTCGAAGCATAAATGGCAAGGTGTAAACACAATTTCCATGAACAATTTTACACAAACAGGGTCTCGATAGAGGTACAAACTCTTACTTAATTTGCCTGGAATATTTCTAGAAAATGAAAGCGGTAGAAATCATGAAGATGGAAGGGTTAGAGCAACTTAAAGATACAGACCCCCCACTCATCAGATACAAAGCATGATGATTCACGCCAAAATGCCATTGAAAATTTGAAATAGCAGCCACCGCCCACCCATCAAAATAGTTTTTAGAGCTGCAAGAGTCCAATTCAAGGAGCCAAATCAGCAACCCTGCTCATCTTCACCAGATCGAGCAATGAATCAAAAGATACAAAAACAAATTCGTATGACGCCAAACAGATGTACTCAGCTTCGCTCAGGAGATAGAACAGAGCGAGAAATTCTCTAGAAGCACCCACACTTACAAAGTCAAAAACCACAAAAAGCATTAACGATGCCGAACTCAATGGCATCGTCCTCTCTCCATAACCAAATCACGTCGCAAACCCTCTCTCCCCCCACCCCAGCGATATGTCCATGTCCCCCCAATCAAATCAAAGTATCGAAACACAATTCGAAAAATTATTCATGCAAAATCTGGGAAACAAGGTCGCACGTACCTTCAGAAAGAGAATTAGGGCCAGATACGTAAGTCGAGGATATGAGCGATCTTGTACCAGTCCTCGCCTGCATCCCTTTCGCACCTCTCCTTCAATTCTGGGCACGAGGAGATTTTTAGGTGAGTAAGGGATGTGAGCCTTCGCATTCCTTCAGGTAACGATGTCAACGAGCAGCAACCTATGATTTCGAGCCATTGAAGTGATTGAAGGGCCTCGATCTGCTCTGATAATGCCTTCAAATTGTCACAAATATAAATATCGAGACGCTCGAGATTGCGGAGCTGTAGAATCCACTGTGGGAGAGATTCTAGTTTGGGAAGACGACTGATTTGTAGAGACCGGAGACTCTGAAGTCCATGGAAATCCAAGATGATGTTGCCGCTTTCATCTTTGGATAAATCGAGCTCCTCGCAATAACAAATATCGAGTTTCACGAGCTTCGATAGATGCCGCAAACCAAGTGGGAGGGAAGTTAACCGAGGAAGAGTGATGAAATAAAGAGATTCAAGTGAGGGGAGACCTTTCAAACACTCGTCAGGAATATATTCTAGGCTCCTCATTTTCACCATTTGGAGTCTCTTCAACTTATTAAGGCCAACTTGGGGGAAATGTCTACATCTTGTGCAATGCCCCAATGTTAACTTAACTAAATTGGGCAAATTAGTCAGCCACCCCGGAAATCTCTCGCCTCCAAATCCCCAGACGCTCAACTCCTGTAGATTTTCCGGCGGCCTCAATCCATCTAGTAGTGCTTCATCTCTTTTCTTACTTATTGCTTCATCAGTATTATCGAAATTGCCCCATGAAAGATGCAAAATTTCCAGAGAACGCTTCTCTATCAAGTTCGCGGCCTTGGATTCTTCTACTGCATCTGTCACGCTTCCCAAATTTTTAATGGAAAGGCTTCCCCGAATGTTATTAAGCCTATTTAGCTCCCCAAGTCCACCATATTTCTTAGCCAGAGCTTTATCTTTGGGCAATATAAAATTACTTAACCTATGCAACAAACTCAATTGCCCTAGTCCACGTGGCATATAACTAAGTGCAAGACAACCATTTATGTCTAGATTTCGAAGGCTAACTAACTTCCTTATACCCTTTGGCAATTCTTTCAACCTAGAACAAATGTTAAGATTAAGTGTTTGCAAATTTTGCAACCTCGTAATGGAGTTAGGAAGACTTTTGAGTGCTTGATTGCCAGAGAGATCGAGATATGTGAGATACTTCAACTTACCAATGGACCTTGGCACCTTCTCGACCATTGTGGCATACAAATCCAAGATACGCAATCTTTTGAAACTTTGAATGAGTTGGAGTAGATCTGCTTCACTTGTCGGTTTTCTCTGATATTTAGTAGTATACATATATGTTCTTAGTGCACTTGCTTTCAAGTATGAAATTGGAAGTTTACCCGTCAAATTTGAAGTTAAACCACGAGATAAATGACGAGTTCTTTTATGTATGGGTTTTTTATCATCCCATGTCACCCAACACTCGGTCCCAGCAACCGAGCAAGCTAGATCATGCATCAAATCATGCATCTTGCAAGTTCCCACATCCTCTCGAAATTCTTGGAAGAAGTTGCTCCAATGTAGATCCATGAAATATCCATGAGCAATGTCTTCTAAATGTAGACCTCTATCTGATGGCTGGATAAATCCTTCCGCCATCCAAAGATCAACCAAAGTCTGCTTTTTAAACTTATAATCTTTAGGAAACAATGAACATAATGCAAAACATTGTTTCAAATGTGAAGGAAGATGGTCATAACTTAACTTTAGAATCGATTTTATGCGATCTTCCCTTTGAGACACTTCTGGGAGCTCATGATCTTTGAAACGTAACCATTCGCGTTTAGTTTTCTTAAATATTAAACTCGCAACAGTTCGAACAACTAATGGAACACCACAACACTTTATAATTATATCTTTACCAATAGCTAGCATGTCAGGATCTTGTAACTGCTCTTCATTACAGCAAGCCATTTGCATTAGTAAATCAAGAGATCTACTTTTTGATAAGCCTTTGAGAAAATGAGGCGGAATAGTGCTGGTGATCTTTGCCACTAAAGGAAGGCGTGTAGTTATAAGGATCTTGCTTCCTTTAGCACCTCCGACCAATAAAGTTTTCAAGCTCAACCATGTTTCTAGTTCTGTAGTCCACAAATCATCTAAAACTAAAAGATATCTCTTTCCATCGATTGCTCCCCTCAGTTCACTTTGCAATTGTTCCATTGCACCCTCAATTGGTTCTTTCTTTTTTGCACAAGCTATGATATTTTTTATTATTTTTTTCATGTCAAAGTCATCAGAGACACAAACCCACATTTTCAAGTTAAACTGTTTACTGACCATCTCATCATTATACACGCTTTGAGCGAGAGCTGTTTTTCCAAGCCCCCCAATACCAACTATTGGAAGGATGGAAATGTTCTCTTGCACGTCTGAGTCCAATAAAAATTCCATGATCATCTTCTTATCATCTTCTCTCCCTATAATATCTCCCTCACGTATAAACGAATGCGTCTCTTCTCTATTCCTCCACTCTTTCTTGGAGAGCTCCTCCAAGGGGAATAACCTATTAGCCTTAATGGCTTCTATTCTCGCCCTCACTTCTCTTACTTTGTCACTCATCTTCAATTTAAAAGCAAGCTGGTTTGAACTTGAGAAAAATGTCCTTACCATTTTCATCATTTCGTTGTGGCCCCTCAGTTCTCGTCGCATAGCTTCTATGTTGAATTCTTCAAGCACGTCCTGCGCCTCATAGAAAGCGTCTTTCAGTTGCTCAACCCAAATTTGAATGTGGGGATGGTGGTATTGCTTTTCTGCATCGTCCAATACAGGCTGAAGAATGGAGACAGTGTCCCTGAGTGCCTTGAGTTCATGCTCGATGCCCCGTAACTTTCCAACGGTTTCTATGCTACCAATGACAGCTTCTGCCATTTTTGTTCTCTCTATCTCCCTTTCTTTGTCTCTCTGTGGATCAAAAGACATTAGTACAGCTGTTCCAAAGCTATAGGCTTATCAGAACATGTATAAGAAGTTCATGTTGATGCTTACGTAAGACTTGGCAAATAAAAAATCCTAACAAATCTAATATTCAACTTCCTTGACTAACTCGAGTTGTTGAACGTAGGAATTCTCATCGTCCATGCAAGCCTCAATCAAAAATGCATGTGGGACCCACGGAGGTCGAGTTTGAGATTCGCGATTGAAGCCTAATTGTACATTGTTATTCAGAATTAAACCTAGGTGTGGTTATTGGTGCATAATTTCTTGATGAAATTGAATTTCTCCATATATCAATCTTTTCAAAAGAAGCTGGCCTTCTTCAACTTTTTTTTTTTTTTTTAGGATTATCTCGAATTATTATTAAAAGCCATTCCACAAAATATGCTTAATTGGATGGAGACTCCCCCAAATTTTCAAAAATTGCATTGATCACGTTAAGAGAGAGTTGGAGAGGGTTAAAGAATTTCTAGATTTTGGTTAATTCATGATATAATGGATTTTTATTATAATATCATTCAATGAAAGGTTTGCTTAGTCAATATAAATATTTAAAACTACTATTTGTTAATACCTGAATTTTTGTCGATATTTTAAATATCCATTTATTTTGTAAAAAATGTAAAATTTATATAAAAAAATTAAAAAGAAAAAGAAAAAATCTAAAAAACGAAAAAAAGAAGAAAAAAATGATGAAGTCGTGTGGGAGAGCGCATCCGGCCCACTTGGCAACTTTTAGCCCGCTGAGCCCGTTCCCCCTCGACCGGTGGCCAGATGGCGGGGGTATTCAGTGTTTCCGGCCGAAGGAGATGAGTTGCAGGAGCTCGGTTTCGTTGAAGATGATCCGGGCAGAAAAAGACAAAAACAGAAAAGACAAAAAAAAAATGTGAAAAGAAATAAAAGAAATAAAAAAGAAAGGACAAAAATCGTTAAAAAAGGAGAGATGGGTTTTGGGCTGGTTTTGTTGTACGCAAGGTTCCTTTGTAGAATTTGGGCCAGACAAAACAAATTTCAAAAGAAGAGAAGTGTTCATGGGGTCATTTAATTATTTCTGAGTGGGCTTTCGGGGTTAACATGTTTAGCCCAACCCGATCCGATAGGGTTAGGGTCGGTTTAGTTGGGTCGGGTCTCTTGACCCGGTTCGAATTTCTTATAAGTTAATATTAACAAATATTAATAAAAAAAAATTAAAATCTCAAAATTTTAAAATTCGAGAATTAAAAAATTAAAAATTCAGAAAATGATAAAAAATTAAAAGCTTTAGGAAATAATAATTTTTTTGGAAATTTCTAAAATTAATAAAAATTAGAGTTTTAGAAAATCGTTAAAAAAATTTAAAAAATCTGAAAATTTCATTAAAAATTATAATAATTAAAATTTTAAAATAAAAGTTAGAAAATCCTTAGAAATTGAATGGACAAGCCTTTAGGGCTTTATAATAGGGTTATTTATTCTTTTATTGTTTTTTTTTAATCTTTAGAAACTATATTAGGATGTTTGTGTGCTTTCTTTTACGATTATCTGTGATTATGAATTTCAATATTATGGGCATTACTTTCCTACTCTAGAATGATTAGGACGAACCTTAGATTTCTTTTGAATAAGTTGTTATGGTGTTAGCTAGCACATGATCAAGTTAGGTATCGAAATGGCGTTAATCTTAGGGCTAATGTAATCAAGTCTTGAGTCTAGAATCTCAAATTGCGTAAATAATAAGATATCCTCCTATATCTTATTGGGTTTTTAGTTGACCGCAAAAGGGTAGTGGTGACTCTTTTGTTAAAATTTACATACGCTTAATTGATTAAAATTTTGAACACTCAATGTCACGCGAGATATGGGTTTGGGAAAGCTCGAGTCAATGGAAGGCCATCGACCCAAAGTTAACAATATCCCTAAACCTAAATGTCTCTCCCTTACGAGGAGTTAGGTTGCAACACTATTCTTTGTTTAAGACTTTGTTTTTTTTTTTTTTTTTCAAAGGATGGCAAGACATTCTCTAAACTCATGGGATGGATTTGATGTATGACAAAGTTAGTATCAAGAGCTTATGTTATGAACCAAGGGAATATTAGTTAGCTTCGATCAAGGCATTGTGAATTGTGAGAATTAGTGTATATGTACATACATACGTAATATGCATTAGGATAGAGATTCTTTCCTTAAATTAGAAAGTTTTGTATGCGTAACATGATCAATATGTTAACATTCTGATATGAACACTATGCCTCTCAGTTTAAAACTCTTCTTCCTATTGTCATATGACATTATTGCTATTATTTTCTAAAACATTGCAATTTGATTTAGGAAGTTCCCTCTCCCTGCAATTCTCTCAAATTTATTTGCTTCCTATGAACAAATGCTTCTATATTTTTTTCGTTCTTTCTTAATTTTTTTTTCCTATTCTCTAAGTGATTGCTTTAAAGATCTCTTCCCATGCTAGGCAACGTGGAATTCTATATTTAGGTATTTTATGGAGTCATTCCTTTTTCATAAATTTTAGTACTCCCATCATTTTCTGATGGTGCCCATTTTTCATAGTTCCATCACATGCTTTCCTTAGAAAACCATGCACGTTCAGATGCTTTCCTTAGAAATCGATGCACGTTCACATGCATGCCCCAATTTTTTAGCAATAACATCGAGTACCAAAATCAACTGGATCTGGTTCTTGAGAAGATAGAAAAGTGTTATAGCTGCCTGGGCAACTTTAGTATCTAACTTCAAGTGGCAAAAAACTTTATGTTCATGAATCTCAGCTTTTTCCCATATATTAAAAAAAGAAGAAAAAGATTATGAAGTATTGTTGTGAAAACAAATAAGCCCAACTTTATGTTCATGAATCTCTGCTTTTTCTAATGATGCCCATTTTTATGGTTTCGTTGTTTAGTAGTGACATCAGAGTATTAAAATAACGGGATTGGATCTAATAAGTAAGGTGAGTTCCTATTCATACATTATTCTAGATACATAATGTTAGATTATATGAGATGATTAAGTTTTTTTCTACTATACTGTTAAGTAATATGTCTAATTAACATTAAGGGAAATGGGAGGTAATTGAGTTATGATGTGGTTCAACAGTTAAACTCCATTCTACCTAACTTTCTTATTAGTTTGGTTTTCATATATGACACTTAATAAATTAGAACGAAACAAGGTAATCACAATGATCGGAGGGTTTTTGAAAAGTAAAAATAATTTTGTTCTTTCTCATTAAAATTCAAAATGTTATTCAAATATAAAAAGTTATGATTCAAATGACGTATTAATGTTTATGGGTTTTGAAAATTTTATCTGTTTAAAGACAAAATAATGTACAATGTAGACCGAGACAACATTAGAATGAACAAAAATAAAATGTAAAAATCTATCAAGACAAGCCATCAGCTACGTTGGTGATGTTCTTGAAATCTCTAGTGTTCAGTAGACAAGATAGGCTTATGTTCGGTAATAAAATGTTGTACCTTGCAAGACCGTACGTGTCAAAGAAAAAGACAAATGAAGATATTGAGTCTAAGGTCCACTGTTCTTGTCAATTTGTGCACAATCTCATCTAAACTCTATATCAAGCCGCTTTTCTGATTAATGTTACACTCAAGTTCTATTCTAGATCACATCGAGCAAGTAAGATAAATGTACTCCAACATATAACCTTCCATGAAGAAAAAGTATATAAAGTGGCAATCATTTGAAATCATGTCCAATTATGAGTAATAGCATGAGTCCTAACATGAAGTTGAAGATTTCACGAAACATTTGGCAAGATGTTTGAGATCTTCAATAAGGATAGCAGGTGTTGCACATTCTTATTCGCTCCTAATCGCGATTAGTTTTTGGATTTTGTCACTCCCCCTTTCCTCTTAGTTGCATGTTCAAAATTTCTATGGATACCGATTCATTTATATGTCATTCCATTTCTTTCTAACCTTCCTTGCTCTATTAGGATTTTCAAAAATAAGCCTTTAGATTTTACAGCTAATTTCACACGAGACTAGATTAAAAAATAAAACAAAAATAACTATTTAGTTGTTCTTGCGTAAGTGTAGGACTTGAGATCCACCATGGGAGGTGCACCAACTAGAGTTGTTGAAGATAGGAATTCTCATCCTTTACGCACATTACAAGATGAGGCCTAAATCAATATGCTTATGGGAACCACCGCAGTCTGGTCCGAGGTCCATGATTGGTTTGTCTTAGATTGGGCGTGCTTCTAGTGTTTACTAGTCTAACATACTTGCAAAGGCAATGAAAATTCTGGGGAAAACAAATCACTGACCTTATAGTTCTTAAACAATAATCCGATGCATGCATGGTGAAAATAACTTAGAGAGCGAAATTACCGGGAGCACTGGTGATATTGAAGGACCGAAATTGACAGCAGCGAGCCCGAATGAAATGCAAGCAACAAGATAAGAAATAGTGAAGGAATGGTTCTTGAGTGCGGCCTGCATTTGTCCTCGTCGCGCATTATATAGAGAAAAAAAGAGGAACATTCCTTTCTTATATTGACACAAGAAGGAAACTTGGGAATTGATCCCTTTCTTTGCCTCCTCAGTTACCATTCCCACAAGAAAGGGATTTCTTTGCATTTCATTCTTGCAAAAGGGGCCATGTCTGATTACTTTCTTTTGTTCGACGGAATGATTCTTTCATTTGCAACAATCATATTTTAGTAGGAATAGTTTTAGCACTAAAATGAAATGTTCGAGTTACAAACCAAAACATCGAGAAGTATTTGATATTCCAAGAAATCTCGCAATGGTTAAGTTGGTTTTAAAAAGGTTAAAAAAAGTTATATCTTTCATATTGGATGGTCTCTCCCAATCCATTTTCTTCAACCACCATGGAAATATTATCTAATCAAAGTTTTTTCCTTTTCCTTTTCTATATTATAAATATAGATATATTGATTTTAAAAATTAGGCACTCTTTATAGAATTATTTTATTGCTTATGATTCGATCGAGTATTACTTGTATATTTTTTTTTTCTGTATTTTGTTAATGCATTTCCTATTCCTTTGGTTAGGTATACTTATGCGCTAGTCTCAATGCCCATTGGCAGGCAAAGGCTATGCCCTACTGTTCATTATGGTATTTAAAATTTTGCTGAACATTGCGAGATTATAATTTTAGCAAATTGTATGACAATAATTTCAAACATAATGTTATATATTTTATTAGGGTTGGTTTTGAGCTGATTCTACCCCTAATGAGAAACCTATCGGGTCCAGGCCAGTTTCCAAATATTTTGCGTGGAAATTGGCCTTACCAGGTCAATTACAGGCCGGATCATATGGGAAATTTTTGAATCGATTTATTGCTCACCCCTAGTAAAAATGATCATCTCATGCTTCGATGGGCACATATATTTGGTCTTACGATATTTATCTACAAAGTGATCCCATAAAGCGAGACATACGGGTTGGACCTTCGAGACAATAGAATAGTTACAATTTTATGCTTAAAATTATACAAATTTTAGGTGCACGATAATTAAGCTATACCTATTATCTTTGAGCTCAGTGGGCTTGGTTTTTATTATGGTTTCATTTACATTCTTCATAACTATCACTCCTTCTCCAAAATTTTGGCCCATGACATCTCTTTTCAATAATTCTTCAATTTGCGATCTGAAGAATTATCATCACTGTAATGAAATTGTAAAATGTAAGACCCATCAAAACTTAATCCTTCTCAATCCTACTGCGTAGATTCTCAAATTTAACAAATGTTGAATCTACCTAAGGCATTGCCTTGTCATCTTCTCCAACTTCTTTCCCAATCTTATTGGCATACGGCTTGAATCATGTGCTTGTTGTCACTAACAACACGATTAGTATCCTTATTCTTAACCACTGAATGATTCTTCACAAAATATATATTGCCTTCCTTTAGCGAATCTCAAAAGTGATTTGCAATATTGCTGTTGATAGAACCATGGATGTATTCGTTCTAAACAAAACATGCCCAAAAGAAAAAAACATCAATTGGCAAGCAAAATAACTGAAAATAGAAAAGAATGACGACTCACCTTCTAGAGAAGAACCATACTGATACTTTCAGTTTTCTATTTCTTTCATCTTTAAATCATTTCATAGTGTCGAAAATTGTACTATGATTTTTTCTTCTCGAATTTCGAGTAAAGGAACCACTACATAGTAAAAAATTCAAAAAACATTTGAATTTTACTATCACCTCTTTGCTCTTTGTTTGAAGCGAAGATTCATGATTTGTAAAATAGGCGCTCTTCGTATGAATGATTTTATGAGGACGACTGCTTCTGTCCTGCTTTTCATTCTTAGTGTTGCTGGTAATTTTCCAATACTGTTGGCAAATTAATATTGTCGTTTACTTGCCTGTCAGTTCATCCGTTAGTAAATTACTAAATTTATTGAGATTTTACCAACGTCTAAATAAAAGTAGTCAATCATCAACTCCTCCGAAATAGTATCATTAGTAATTTAATGAAATTTTAGTAAATTTACATACATTCCACAAAATTAGTAACTTACCATATTTTTTTTTGAAAAATTACAAGTTTGATTAGTAAATGACCGACTCTATAAAGAATTTGCCCACTTGGCGCTAAATTAGTAAGTCACCAACTTTTTTTCAACTTTTACAAGCTTGGTTTTTGAACTACCAACGCTATAAAAAAATTGTCAACAATCCAAAACGTTCAAATGAATTAGTAAATCTACTTGCCAACTCTTCTGAATTTATACAATTGTCACTAGTAACTTTTTAATGCTTTAATAAATTTACCAAATTCCAGTAAATTAGTGACTTAATAGCTTCTTTGTAATTTTTCAACTGTGATTAGTGGAATAACAACCATAAAAGAGATTTTCCAAATAAATTAGTACACTACCAATTTCTCTAATTTTTACGAATGTAGTTTTTTTTTTATGACCTAGGAACCCCGTACAGCCGGTAGCCAGCGAGCAAACCCTGGGGTGATGCTAGCAGAGGACCCACCACCCCGGCACCACACTTAAGACACTAAATGCCTCCACAGGGTTTCAAACCCCTCACCTTTGGGGAAGAATCAACGAAGCTCTTATCTAACGGAGCCACCACAGCCAGTGGTTTATGAATGTAGTTTATAAACTATCACAACTATAAAGAATTTACCAATGATTTAGGGAATTGCCACCACAATTAAAATTAGTAGATTACTTATATTTTAAGGAATTTACCAATGTCCAAATATATTAATGAATTACTAAATTTTTAAATTTTACAGGTGTGGTACGTAAGTTACCAATAATGTAATTAATGTACCAATAGCAAATTAATTTGTAAGAATTTGTTTGGAGGAAAAATGTTCTCCTTTTTTGGAGTATTGAAAGAGGAAAAAGGTGGACTTGGTGAAGTTTGTAAATGGTTTCTTTAACCGGATAAAAGTTAAGCTTGAGGTTACAGGTTTGACCCTATCTAGTTCCAAATGAACACTCCGATTCGGATCCAACACTTCAAAGAGCCCCACATGTTTTCTTTTGTTTGCCTTCTTTGCCAGATTTTGATGGCTCCAATGTTTGGTAACCAAGTCTATTCTTGTCGTAAATTATTCAAGGCATTGTAAGAGGTCATCATAACATGTGAGTTGCCAAGCAGAATCCCATAACCAAATTCATGAAGGCAAATAATTAATTTCATCAAATGTTGGAAGTTTACTACTCGATCTTGTAAAATTTTAAAGAAGTTGGCAAATAATTAATTTCGTGAAATGTTGGGAAATTCCTTATAAGGTTGGTATTTTTGTGTAAATTTTAAAGAAGTTGGCAATTTACTAATTTATTAGGTGTTAGTAAATTCCTTATAGTGCTAGTATATTACTAGCAACAATGGTAGAATTTTAAAAGAAGTTGGTTGCTTACTAATTTGTTGGAATATTAATAAATTTCTCGTAGGATTGATATTCTACTAAATTCACTTGTAACAGTTCAAAGAAGCTGATAGTGTTGGTGATATCCTAATAAGTAACCTAACATTTGTTAACACTTAGATTTTTGCCAAATGATCGTTAAATAGGAACTTGCTTTCATACCCCAAAAGAAAAAAAATGATTTTCTTGTGTAAAATTCTCTTAAAGTTTCCTAGTCACGTACTAAGGACTAGCGGTTTCTGCTTTGTTGATGGTATTGACCATATTCTAATAAGTTGATAGTATCTGGTTAATTAAATGTTGAGTTTTTGTGATTTAGATTAAGGTTAATACTTTAAAAATCCCAAACCTGGTACACTTATGACAAATTTACTTCAAATTATTTTTTTTTTATCATGAAAAACCTCAAACTGGTATACATGTGACAAATTTACCTCGACTAACCATAAAAAAAAAACCCTAAACTAGTATACTTGTGATAAATTTATCCCAAACTAATTTATTCGACCACAGAAAACCCCAAGTGGTAAATTTGTGACAAATATACCATCCGCTAAATTAGATTAATACCATAAAAAAATCAAAAAAATTATAAATTGTGTCAAACGGAATGTAAAATCTCAAATTGGTATACTAGTCAACTATCACATGTCTTTAACTTAATAATTTGATTGTAAAATTTAACAAAAACTAATATAGAGTAAAATTGTCACAAGTATACTGGTTTGAGGTAAATTTGTCAAAGGTATACCGGTTTTGGGTTTTTAGTGATCAAAAAAATAGTTTGGGGTAAATTTATCATAGGTGTACCAGTTTAGGATTTTTCAGGGTATTAACCCTTTAGATTACTTAGGCATTTTGTACATTTATAAAACAAGATTAGTTTTTTCGGAATCTTCTTTCTCAAAAAATAAAAAATAGTAAATATAATAGCAAGCAAGAGAGAACGGTCGGACTTCTCGGCCATTCATCCCACAGACGAGCACACAGCCACCGGCAACCACCGCCAGTAGCCATTCTTCCATCTCCCGCCGCCACAAACGCGCTCGGCACAATGTACAGCTGGAGGCCAACTCGGTGACCTCAGCAGGAGGGAAGTACAGATCTCTTCCTCTTTGCTCGGATCCTCCACAGAGTATCGGATGAAAGTTGGGAGCTGAACTCCATGGATGCAAGAAGGAGAAACAGAGACGAACGACGGAGGATGCAATCGACAGACTCCACAACCTGATCGCGATGATGCTCCGGCGAACTTGACTCCTCTCTCTCTCTCTCTCTACTTGGAACCGTTACACTCCTCCCTCCTGATTCAATTTGCGGCAGAGCTTCAGCCGACGCACCAGAGGCTCTGTTTTCGGATCCTTTATTCGCCCTGGTTCAGAAGCTAGCTCTCCGCGTTCCAATCTTTGTCCGTCCGTTCCGGAAGCTCCAGACGTTCGTTCCGCACTTCGGCGACGATCATAAAAGCTCCAGTTTCACCTAAAACCAATGTCGCAGAGCGGAGGCCGAGTGTCCCTATTATTATTATTATATTATTTTTTATCTTCGTCGTTGTCGTTTCCTCATCTTCCGCGATAAAAAAAAATCACATTAGTACTTCATCCTCGCGTACCTGTCCCTGGCAACACACGCACATATAACGACACCCCTTGGAATCGTCAAATCTGCCTTGGACAGCCCCACAGCATACTGCTCTGTTATGCCGTGTGTTCGTGATTGATATTGTTGTTCGCTTATTCGTCGCTAAACCTGAGCTGGAGTTGGACCAGAATCAGCTCGACCGAGTTCCAATTTACCAGGTCGTATCTTTCCCGATTAAACTCTAAATGTGATCCTGATTCATTCTAGATTTGCTTATTCTCTGTTTTCCCGTCTTTTCATCGTACTGCGTTACCGGATAGTCACTGAGCCATTGCAGCATACGAGATTCACCATTTCTTCTGTCCATAAGGTTCTATGTACTAATTGGTTCTTGAGTGGTGTGTTTGTGTGCAATGCAGTGGTGTCGAAGTAGGATAGTGCCATTGCATGAGACGATGCCCAGACGACGTTTGATGAAATGTCCGATAGAGGGATCTGTAATGTTGCCTCGTTGAATTCGAGTAGTCTCTGGCGGGATTGTAGGAATGTGCTTATCTCATTTAGAGGATTTCATCTCCAACGAATAAGGTAAGTCAAGCTTCTCTCTGTTCAATTGCTTGCTATTACACTTTTAGCGGCTCATTCTCGCGTATGCCAGTTGCTACCCATTTATGATGTTTCTCGTCCAGATTAAGTTTGTTGCTGATCTCTTCAATTGCTGACTGGAATCTTGCCGTTGTGTCGGTGATGGTCAGTGCCATATCTTCAGATACGTTTGTTTTGGACTTCTAAACTAAGATCGAAGTGTGGATGATTATTCTTTGATTCTTGAATTGGATGGTGCTGGAATTTCACGGTAAAGAGAAAGAATAAGAAACTCTGGATGAGATATCGATATCGACTCGTTGATCTTTAAGTTCTGAGCCAATCTAATGCCTTACTGGTTCGAGTGTGATTTATGCCTTGACATGCTTACCAAGAAATTGGAAGTTTATTTTTTAACAGCTGTGTTGGTTATAATTGAAAAATTAACAACACTATTTCCTTGTGTAAGATTCTCTTAAGTTTTCATAGTCACATGACCCTTTCTCAAGTACTTGCGATTTCTGCTTTGTTTGCTCCTTAATTTCCAAGCAGTAACATCGAGTCCAAATCGTAATTCGTTGTTGCAATCTGTAATCTGTATTTGGATGGCCATCTCAGTCTATGATGCTTGGTTCGTTTTCGCTCCATCTCATGTGTCGACTCTGTTGGAACTTTTCCTATATTGTATTCTCATTTTTGACTTAGTTGCACAATTATTTTTTATCTCGGATACATGTACTAAAGCTGGCGTGTTTATTATAAGTCAACAATAGAAGAATCGGTATACTTATGACTTGGTTCCTTGGTTTGTTAACACGCGACTTTCAATGGCCAAATGTCTTCTTCAAATGTGTTGAGTGCTATTCTCAAATGAATGTGGCTTTTGATTGGATGAGTTTCAAGATTGAATCTTTTTGTTTTGTATCTCTTTGGGTGGTTCTTCGTTTCACTAAATCACTCTCCTTTTCAATATTTTTTGCTTGTTTGTCCCTCTCTAGGTATGTGATCTATTCTTCCACTAAATAAAAAGATAAAAAGATATAAAAAAATGAGAAAGAAAGAAATTAAAAAAAAAAAAAACTCATAATTGCATTTATGGGTCCCTTCGATATAAGTCTTTGTTTCAAGTATTGTTTAATGAACTATTGATGGTTCGCCTCAGTGGCCACCCTTCTAATTTGGAAGGGGGAGGTGGGGGTTCAAATAACCATCTTCTCAAGGGGATCGGGGTGGGGACGATTTCATTTCAGGAGTGGGTTTCGACTCCCACGCCTTGCAAGGAGGTAGGGCAAAAGTCTGAGAGTGAGTGTTAGAGTAGGATTAGAGTATGACTGACAAAAAAAAAAGTATTGTTTAATGGGCATCTTTTAGTAGAGAATTTTTTTTTTTATCAGAATTAGCCTTAAATTTAATTCTAGCTCGTGGAGGCTTATATCTTGAAACTCTAATAAGGCCATGTATAATCTTTACCTGACTTGTATCGGGTTTATTTTCTGCACATTGTTCTTACTTATCTTTGTTATTTTTGCATGTTCTATGTTGATCTCTTTATATTGCCTTCATGTTTTATCAACATTATTAAAATTTATTGGCAATTTCATAAATTTATTAATTGCATAAGTTTGCAGATTTTCCCTTAGCTGGACCCTGGAATTGTCAAAGTCCAACCATGCCTTCTCATCCATCTGTCTAGAGAAACACCTATCCTGCTTCTTGAATTTTGCCATCTGCAATGTGATTGATAAATTAGCATAAGTATCATATTTAATTATTTGTTCTATTGTTGAATAAGACGTCTGAATCGGTGTGAGGAGATGAAAAGAAAAAGGCCCCAAGTAATTTTCAGTTTCGTAGAAGCAAAATGGTAGGTACCGCCAAATTGCATCTCAATGTTTGTACTGCACTTTCCATGTAAATGAGAAACATTTCTTTGCCTTGCAAATAAATTGAACTTGCTAGGTTGCACAGACAAACTTGCGCAACCTACTTCCCAAAGTTCTCTTAAAAAGACATTGGAAGAGATTAAACTAACTCATGAATCTCATGTTTATTGAATGAGAAGTCAAACAGCCTTTTATTCAAAAGAAAGTTAGACATGCCAAATTGAATGACTTAAGCATATGAGGACACTCAAAATTTGGATGAATTACGCTAAAATGTGTAACTGAGAATACAAATACAAGAAGTCGTCCGTGACACTAAAGGCAAATAGGTGAACTCAAATGCCATAACGGTGAAACTACTCGCAAATGCAGGATGAAACCAATGTGATGGAGACCAAGTCCGAGCTTGGACACCTAATTTTCTCTCCCTCTGGGAAGCCTTATTTACATGAGGATTGTCTGTCAATGACCTAAATCTGAAGAAAAAGGGGTTCATAGTATCTCAGCTTGGAGGTCTTCACTCATTTAATTAAGGCAATTGGTGGTTCTTAGCCAACAGATTGAATTTTAGACCTTCAATGCTTACTTCTCGTAGCAACGGTTTCAACCTCGATGGTGGGCTTCAACAAAATTGTAGTTTCAGCAAGTAACGAGGTCATTGTGGGTCCATGTTTGAGGCAGAACACCTGTCTTCCAAGTAACCTGTTTATCATTTTAAGCCGTCTAACTAATTGAGCAAGGCAGGTGAACTTTGTACATTTTATTGATATTCAGAAATAGTGAAGCATTTTAGGAAGTGTTTGATGCACTAAAAGAACCAGATATCCAAGTCTTTACTTCAGCTTAGGAAGCAAAATTGTGATTACTAAAAAGTCAAAATTCCTTGCATGGTTGTAATCATAGAATCGACTTAGACTAGAAAGGATAAAGAATACTTATAGGTATTATTTTTTCCATGGTAGTGTGTCTGGAATCATTTAATAAAGTTGAGCATCTCCAATTGATTTTCATATAGAGCACAAAAGGGAATTGGTGTGGTCATTGTTATGGTACCTTTTCTTTGCTTCTCATTGTCACGGCCCGCACAAATTGAACAACCACAATCGGCAACTCCCTGCATAACAATACATGTAATTTAGGCATCACAATAAAATTTGAGTCCATTAGCAGTGTAATCTTTAAATTTGACTAGTAGTTGGTATGCTTCTTCTGAGCATTACCAAAGACAATGTGTCAGTTGGCTATTTCATGCTTTCCCGTCAACCTTCGCCATAGGCGCTAATGTGCTCCTCATGGTGAAGTGAGAGATTCCAAATCGTCTTCTTTATCAGTTCAAAGCCTCCCTCTTCTCTCATGCTTTTTGTATTGCAGAAAAGTCAAAGAACACACTCTTAAATTTCCCTCACTGAACAAAAATTCTTGACCAAGTCCATGTTATTTCTATGGTGTGAACCTGTAGTTAGTATGGCATCCTGCACCATTGCAGTCACCCTGAGAAGGAAGAGAATGTTTTTATCAACTTTGGGGTAAAAATTGCATAAATGGTAATAGTGAAGTCAGCTGCCTCTATTGGCTTTGGATCTTACATGAGGACAACACTAGCTTGTTCAGTTATTCTCTGTTGTATAAAAAACATAAACAATCAAGTATTTAAATACCTTAGAACATGTCTGTATGCACTTATTTTGTTTGCTGTTAATGGTATTTTGTTATTTTCTTGAGCAAGTAATTGAAATTTCACCTCAAGAAGGTATCTTGAACACCATAGATGATCTCCTGCTTCAATTCCCATGCTTGGTCGGACTTGGGGTTCTCACTGCAAGATAGAAGCCAATGTTGATGGCAACAACTCTGTGCTTTTTTTCTTTTTTCCTTCTTGAAATAACAAGCAAGTTGGAGGTCAGGTATTACCTGGCCCAGCATCATCACTCCATTGGTGCCATTAATGTTGATACCAGCATATAAGCAATCCTTGAAGTGAGCATCGGATATATCTCGGTCGGATGACTTATCAGCCCCAACACCACAGTAACCTAAATGGAAATAAAATCTTGCATCACAAAACAATTTTTTTGTCATCAACTTAAAGCCTATTTATCCATCAATATACAGGGAAATTCATTGGGAAAAAATTTCTCACCTGGGAACCTGGACATCCTCCAATAGGCCAACCGAATGGCCATTAAATATTTATCCGCAATATAGTGTTTTCTTGCTCAATCCAATACCTAATGTGAACATTTAGCCCAAAATCATGAACTTGTCCATTTCAAAACTTTCTAATTCACGATATATAACTCGTGTTTTTGAATCTCCTACCATGAAACTTCATTGATAACCTTTGGGTTACTGAATTTCAGCAACCCTGACATGTTTGGTCGTTGGGATCCACTCACAGTTGGTGCGTATGAATTACAAATAACCCGCAGACGAACAATAATACTCTGTAAACTAATTGAAATGCCCTTTCTCGTTTCATCAACTTGTTCAGATGATCTAACTGGTGGTTAGTGAGTTCTTCGTGATCCTCATTTGGCATTGTGTCCTCAGTACCAAAATCCACACCATTTCTGCCTAGCTTGAAAAATAAAAGAGTGTAAGTAATAGACGTACCTACTGAAACAAAAACCCTATTAGCTTAATATCATGGAAGATAGTTCAAACAATGAGCTCTATTTGTATGACTTAGCCTTTTGGTATGCATGAGAGTTCAGTTTTGAAAAGATAAAAAGAATGGACTGAGTACTTCAAAGAAAGGCGTCTCCTTAGCAAGTGCCATCGTCGAAAAGTTGAAAACCGCTTTTTGGAGACTAGTTTCAGGAAGGACAACTTACATTTTGAGCATAAATAAGGAGTCTTATCAATATTCCTAAGGACACTAGCACAAATTTCCTTAAATAATAAACTAAAAACAGTGGCATAACTATGCTTCCCATTTTGGAACCATTTCAAGGTTATTCTCAAGAACTGAGGGCAGTTACAAAGTTGAAGGAAGTAGACTATATAGTGCAACAACTTAAGAGATTAATCACCTTACCGAGGATCAATTAACAAGCATGTTATTATGATATTACATGAGATATAATGGACGATCAACCTGCGCATCTTGACAGTGCACCCAATTCTTTCCTTTCTAAATCAAAAGGCAATCACATTGAAGTACTTTCCTCTTCCACAAACTTGGCATAATTGCAAATTATTCTTGCCAACAACCTTGGCGAAAATATCAACCATGGCAGAGCAAGACCACTGAACACAGCAATTATCAATATGACCAATTGAAGTCACAGAACAAGAAAAATCTGAGACAAGAGTAGATACAAGAGAAATCGATTCCACAAGAGGTCCACAACATAAGAGGTAAAATTGGTAGTGATTGATTTAGTCATCAAAAGACACGACAATGATGACTACTGCTTCGTTCATTCATGCTGCCTCACACAACACGCATTTCTTTTGCAGACATTGCTGTCACAAAGAGGTGAAGTCCATGTAAATCATCAACCAAACAAAATGAACAGGACAACCTTGCAGTGATCGAAATGAAGAAGTCATAGATTAGACTCCCAGTCCAACTGTGATAAGACCTCTTTTAATGTCAAACATTTACTCATTACTTAAGATATTGCTCACAATTGGCAAAGGATTTACCTGAGAACCTTTGCATAATGGCTAAGAAGCAAACCAAGAATGTCAATGGTTGTCAAATGCTAACTATAAGATCACTTCTCTATCCTCCCTCGGAGCTTGACCGGTACCTGAGCCATGGCAATTTCACTTTGGAAGTTGAGACGGGTGCTTGATAGGTCTAGGGATCACCTGATTTAACGAATAAATAGATCAGTAGCACGTAGCACTCAAAAAGGATAAACATTACATATTTTCTTGTCGCCAATCATACCCTTGATTTGCTGTGCTAATTTATGTCAGAACCTCTGATTCTGTGGGAACACAATGAGATTGTTAAAAAAGTTATCCATTTTTAGAAAATTCTAGACTACACTAGACTACACAAGAAAGAAAAATGGCGGCAACAATGTGTTCAAGACAAAGTTGAAGATTCTAGTGCATGTGCATGCAAGAAAAAGGCAAGAAAAATCTCCAATAATGAAGAACTTTCTGGTACGTGGTGTGACATCAAGAATTTTCGGTATTAATTTCAATTGAATTAATCAGGTCATTTCTATGCAATTGGAGCCGGGGATTAAAATGGAATACAAAATTGAGATGCGAGACGAGCTATTGGGTGAGGAGAATATTCAATTGAAGCATTGAATAAATTAATGGGGGTCAATTTGATTTAATTCAAGAGGAATTAAGGCCCAATTGGAAAGAAAACCTAGCAAATTCGTATGCCCATAGACCCAATATTTTAAATTACCCAAAGTCTTCTAGAAGGGGCATTTTTGGCAAGGAAAATGGAGTGGAAGACAGCTAGTTCGGTGGGGCCAAAGAGAGAGAGAGAGAGAGAGAGAGAGAGAGAGAGAGAGGAGAAAACCGGTTTCCCTCTCTCCTCCGTCGGACATCTCCATCTTCTTCCTCTTTTCTTTGGCTTTCTTCTCCAGCAGCAACGGAAGACCAGCGAAGCAGAAGCAGCTACCGTCGACGCCCACCGGAGCCGGAGCCGCCGCCGCTGCTCCGCGGTTGGCCGCACCTCACCGCACGCCCTCCGCCCCTTACCCTGCTGTTCGGCCGTCTCTTTTTCTCCTTCGATGTGCCTTGAAGACTTCGAATCCCAGCAGATCTGGGACGGACGCCGGAGCAGCAGCTGACGTCGCCGGGAGCCGCCGCACACCGCCTCGCCGCCGTTCGTCTCCCTCTAGCCCGCTCGATCGCCGTTCACCTCACCCAGCCGAGCTACCGCCTCTGTCTAGCCCCTGTTTTGCCTCTGCTCGGCCCCGTTCGGCCACCTACGGCCGCCGGCCGACCACCTCCGGCCACCGTCTACCCCGCCGGAGCTCCGCCTCGCCCTCAGCCACCCTTGGCCGCCTCAATCGGCCCCGGAACAGCCCCTTCTAGCCGCGCACAGAGGTGCAGAAAAATGGGTATCGCAGTGACGTTTGGCCTGTTTTGGCCGTCTTCCCTGGGCTCGGATGCTTGGCCCGCTTTGAGGAAAGTTGATCCTCGCGTCGAGCCCGTCGTTTTGGTGTGAGTTTTACTCACTAATGCCTCCTTAGTGTGCTAATTACACTTAAAGGTTGATTAGTGTTAATTAAGTGTAATTAGGTTGTTAGATTAGAATTGATTAGTGATTATTAGTTAATTGCTTTGTATATTAGTTGTGTGGTTAGTGTAATTAGATAGAGAATTGCATGTAGTATTTATTGGATGCTTCTTGGGATTTTTCCCGTCCCTTATCGGGTGTTAATTAAGCGATTCGGGCCTAAGTGGTAATTTTAGGAATTAAATATTAATTTTCGAAATTAATTATTTAATTATTTATTTCCGGAAATTCAACCTGGGATGGCTAAGTGACTGGGATTTTATGCTGATGATGGTGGCACAGACCGTTTATTTAATTGAGCTTTGTATTGTGCTAAATTGAATTTATTGTATTTATTTATTTAATTTTCGAAATTAATTATTTAATTATTTATTTTCCTAAATTCAACCTGGGATGGCCAAAGTGACTGGAATTTCATCTTGATTGTCGTGACGCAATCTGTTTATTTAATTGAACCATATTTCATGCTGAATTGAATTACTTGTGAAAGAAGGAATTATTCTTTAATTGAATAATCTTTGGCTATTAATTGAAAAAGAATTGGGCTTCAGTTGATAATGCCAAAAGGATCTGAGTGGGCTACAGAAAATTGTGGAATTTATAAAAAGGAAATTATTATGTTTTGGCTAGGGCTAATCGAGTACCCACTCATGGCATTTTATCGAGAATGATAAAGCTGGTTAATTGATTATTTGCTTGGTATGATAAATTGTGTGTATACTGGCTCGATGACTCTACGGAGCATCTGGAGACAGGACGGTATGATAAATTGTGTGTATACCGGCTCGATAACTCTCACGGAAAGATCTCGGAGACGAACGGTATGATCTACCGGCCGGTGACTCTATAGATTATCTTGAGACAATGCGGTATGATATACGGCTCGATAATCCTATAGATCATCTTGAGACAAGATCGGTATGATAAAGAGGTCGGGTGGGACCATAAAGCCACTAAATCTTGAGAGGGTCGGGTGGGACCATAAAGCCACTAGATCTTGAAAGGGTCGGGTGACCGAGTAAAGCTACTAAATCTTGGAAAGGTCGGGTGGGACCGTAAAGCCACTAGATATTGATAAGGTCGGGTGGGACCGCAAAGCCACTAAATCTAAAGAATTGCTTGGTGTTGGATGAATGACCTAGAAATGGTCTGATTGACTTGTAATCGACTAGGTCGATTGATCGATGATTCGATCTAAGAGTGACTTGATGTGATTCATTGCCTTGGTTTGATGTTGTGAATTGAATGATTGAATAGAGATGACCGTGAGTGGTCTTCTTGGTATGTAATCGACTAGGTCGATTAGATCGATGCTTCGATCTATAATATGATTGCTTGGGTGCCTGTATGATCTGTGCTAATATGCAGGTGGAATCTGAGGCCAAGGTAAGTCCTCTGACTCATATTGTGCATAGGCAGCCCTAAGGTGTATTAGTTTACTAATCGGGTCTTAGAGGGTAGAACTTGCTGAGACGTTATCTCAGTGGTTATTGAATAACCATTTCAGGACTTGGATAAGGAGCCTAAGGAGCAGAAATCTGACGAGGAGATCCCTGTTGAGGAACCTGAGGAGGAGTACGTGAAGGAGAACCCCGAGGATGATCCAGAGTAGGATCCTGATGACGCTTGTTATAGAATCAATTTGAGTAGAAACCAATCGTTTTAGTATGGCTTGTATATGATTGCAATGGTGTGGTTTTCAGGTTCAATTTCCTAGTCCTACTTGTATATCCCATTGTTTTATTGTCTGGGGATTTATAACCGCTTCCGCATGTGCATATATAAATGAAAGGGTCGGCGATACATAGTCCTGGGATATCGCAATTTAAAATCGACTAAAAGTTAAGGGATGTGCGCGTGCCTGAGGATCGGGGCGTGACACGTGGGCAGCAGAACACGTGGACAGCAAAAAGGCCAAAGAAAAGTCAACAAAAGCTGCTGAAGAATAGAAAAATGCAGAAAAATGGAGAAGACACCAGAAGATGCGGAAGAAGCCGCAAAAGGAGGAGATAAAAAGCAAACTTGTAATATTATATTACTTTTTGTACTCAATGTCGGTGAAGGAATGACGGTGACACGCCTATAAATAGGGGTTGGGTGTGTGTTTTAAGTTGTAGAAAAAACTACACACACCCCTTCCTTTGTAATAAAAATTTTCATAATAAAAGCTCTCTTTTTTTACCCATTCTCCCATTGCCATTGTAGTCATTTTTTATTCACACATAACACTTGCACACACACACGCTTCCGCAATAACATCCAATAGTGGTATCAGAGCCATATCTTTGGTTGGTGTCGGGTGTTTGTCCTACCTACCCATTCCTAAAATTACCCTTTCCAAATACTCACTAACTAAACCATGGCCAACCCTACCTCATCATCATTTCCCATTCCCATTTTTTATGGGAACAACTATGATTTTTGGAGCATAAAAATGACTACATTCTCGATGGCCTAAGACTTATGGGACATCGTGGAAAAAGGTTGCGAGGCTCCGCCAGAAGGTGCAAGTGTTTCGAAGGATCAACTACAAAAGGATGCAAGGGTGCTATATTTTATCCAGCAAGCGCTCTCGAAAACCGTATTTCCAAGAATTATTGGAGCGAGGACTACAAAAGAGGCTTGGGATATACTACGAGAAGAATTTCAAGGATCGGAAAAGGTACGCACTATTCGCCTTCAAACTCTGAGAAGAGATTTTGAAAATTCTAAAATGAAAAATTATGAGACCGTACAAGAATATTGTGGAAAATTAAAAGAACTCGTTAATCAATTGAGAGCCTATGGAGATGGGATAACTGATCAAAGGGTTGTTGAGAAAATATTGGTGTCACTTACCAAAAAATACAACTCCATAGTTACAACTATAGAAGGAACTAAAGACTTGACAACCCTATCAATAAGTGAATTAATGGGCTCTCTAGAAGCATATGAGAAAAGACTAATGGCATAAGATGAAGATTCAGTTGAAAGTGCCTTTTAGTCTAAAGTAAATATACGGTCTCATCAAACTAAAAATGGAGGAAGGAGCTCATGGAAAAACAAAAGAGGAGGAGAAATTATAAAAAAAGAAAATTATCCACCTTGTGGTATTTGCAAGAAAACAAATCATTTGGAGAAGGATTGTTGGTTTAAAAATAAAAAACAATGCCGCTTTTGTAAAAGATATGGCCATGTAGAAAAAGATTGTCGCTCGAAAACGAATAACCGAGCAAACTATGTAGAAAAAAAGAAAGTGAAGAGAATACATTCTACGTAGGCCAAGCGGCAAATGATAATAAAAATGAAACATGGTACATTGATAATGGGTGTAGCAATCACATGACAGGGGACAAATCTATATTCACCGATATTGATAAGTCGGTGAAATCCCAAATAAAGTTGGGCAATGGTGCATTAGTAGATGTCAAAGAAAAAAGGCACCATCGCCGTGGAAACAAATAAAGGCCCAAAATATATACATAATGTATATCTAGTCCCTCGTCTTGCACAAAATCTCTTAAGCGTGGGCCAAATGATACAAAGTGGGTATTCTCTATATTTTAATAGAGATACCTGCATTATCTATGATAAATATAAAAATATCATTGCCTCTGTTAGGATGAAAAATAACAATTTTCCTATTCAATGGAAATATGTCAAAGATATAGCCATGAAAGCTCAACTTGATGACTCATGGCTATGGCATCGAAGATTTGGCCACTTCAATTTTGTCGGGCTAAAAATTCTCCATCAGAAAATATGATGATAGATTTTCCAGCCATCACAGAAATTTCAGATGTTTGTGAAGGCTGTCTTCTTGGAAAACAACAGAGACAGTCCTTTCCATCTGGAGTTTCATGGAAAGCTAAGGAGCCATTGGAACTTGTCCACATGGACGTGTGCGGTCCAATGAGGACACCTACACCTAGTCAAAATAAATATTTTATCCTATTCATTGATGATTATACAAGAATGACGTGGGTATACTTCCTTCGAGAAAGATCTGAGGTTTTCTCTATCTTAAGAAAATTCAAGAACCACGTCGAAAATCAAAGTGGCCAAAGAATCAAAGTCCTAAGAAGTGACAGAGGCACATAATACAATTCAAATGAGTTTAATAAATTTTGTGAAGATGTAGGAGTCCATCATCAACTAACTGTTGGCTACGCCCCAGAACAAAATGAAGTAGCTGAAAGAAAAAAATAGAACTGTCATGGAGATGGCAAGGTCTATGCTAAAGGAGAAAGGCCTTTCCAACACTTTTTGGGCAGAAGCAGTTTATACTGCAGTATACCTATTAAACAGGTGTCCAACTAAAGCATTTCAAAATAAAAATCCAGTCAAAGCATGGAGTGGACGGAAGCCTTCAGCAAAGCATCTCAAACTGTTTGGATGCATTTGCTACGTCCACATCCCTACTCAAAAAAGAAGTAAGCTAGATGAAAAGACAGAAAAAGGAATATTCCTTGGCTACAGTGACCAATCAAAAGGCTATCGGATTTACAACCTAAGAACTAAGAAACTTATGATTAGTCGAGACGTCGAGTTCGACGAGAATGCTGTCTATAATTGGGAAAGTGAAAAGATCGAGAAGAAGTACATAACCTTGCTAGACATACCTACTCAAGAGGAGTCAACGTCACAAGAAGAAGGAGAAGTACCGGATTTTACCACTCACGACGTAACTCCAACAAGCTCTCCAAGGGTGACGCAAGAAGAATCTACTCCAGAGTCACTAATACTGAGGGTAAAAGCCCTTAGAAGAATTTACGACACATGCAACTTTGCTATTTTGGAACCAGAAAACTATGAACAAGCATCCAAAGAAGAAGTTTGGATAAAAGCCATGGAGGAAGAGATCGAGATGATCAAGAAAAATGAAACTTGGGAGCTTGTCGACCGACTTGAAGATAAAGAGATCATTGGAGTCAAGTGGGTCTACAAGACAAAGCTCAATGCGGATGGATCAATCCAGAAGCATAAAGCAAGGCTTGTGGCGAAAGGATACTTGCAACAACCAGGTATCGACTATACTGAAACTTTTGCTCCCATCGCTTGCCTTGATACTATTCAAGCACTTATAGCCTTAGCGGCACAAAAAGAATGGAAGATTTATCAACTAGATGTAAAATCAGCATTTCTAAATGGATATCTTCAAGAAGAAATTTATGTAGCTCAACCAGAAGGCTTTACTATCAAAGACAATGAAGAAAAGGTCTTAAAGCTTAAAAAAGCACTATATGGGTTAAAACAAGCACCACGTGCATGGTATAATAGAATCGATGAGTACTTCATTAAGCAAGGATTCAAGAGGAGTATGAGTGAGCCGACATTCTACATCAAGACCCAAGGTAAGTCCGACACTCTCATTGTCTCTCTATATGTAGATGATCTCATATATACAGGAAACAATGAGAAAATGATCTGAGAATTTAAAGAAGAAATGATGAAGACATTTGAAATGACGGACTTGGGCTTGATGAACTATTTCCTCGGTATTGAAGTCAATCAAGATGAAGGAATTTTCATCTCGCAAAAGAAATATACCGAAAATCTCCTAAAGAAATTCAAGATGAACTATTGCAAAGCAGTTTCAACCCCGCTCATGACAAATGAAAAACTATTGAAAAATGATGGAGCTGAAAAAGCAGACGCTTCACTCTATAGAAGTTTAATTGGGAGTTTACTATATCTTACTGCTACACGGCCATCTATTATGTACACGACAAGTTTACTATCACGGTTTATGCAGAGTCCAAGTCAAATTCATTTTGGAGCAGCCAAGAGAATTCTAAGATATTTACGAGGAACCACTGATTATGGTATTTGGTATCGACCTAATGCAACAACTAAGTTGATCGGTTATACTGATAGTGATTGGGCAGGATCATCTGATGACAGGAGGAGCACAATTGGTTATGCATTCACATTAGGTTCTGGAATATTTTCATAGATATCTAAAATACAAGACTTAGTGGCACAATCCACTGCAGAAGCAGAATATGTTGTGGCTGCTACAACTACTAGTCATGCAATATGGCTTCGAAGAATTTTAGAAGACATTGGAGAACCACAAATGGAATCAACACCAATATTTTGCGACAACAAGTCCACGATTGCAATATCAAAAAATCCAGTCTTTCATGGAAGAACGAAACATATTGATATAAAATATCACTTCATTCGTGAAGTGCAAAGCAAAGGAGAGATCGAGCTAAAGTATTGTAAGACTGAAGATCAAATTGCGGACATATTTACTAAAGCACTACCAACAGCAAAATTCGAAACATTGAGAAGCATGCTTGGAGTATCACAAAAATGGATCAAGGAGGAGTGTTAAAAAAGTGATCCATTTTTAGAAAATTCTAGACTACACTAGACTACACAAGAAAGAAAAATGGTGGCAACAATGTTTCAAGACAAAGTTGAAGATTCTAGTACATGTGCATGCAAGAAAAAGGCAAGAAAACTCTCCAATAATGAAGAACTTTATGGTACGTGGGCAGCAGAACACGTGGACAGCAAAAAGGCCAAAGAAAAGTCAACAAAAGCTGCTGAGAAAAATGCAGAAAAATGGAGAAGACAACAGAAGATGCGGAAGAAGCTGCACAAGGAGGAGATAAAAAGCAAACTTGCAATATTATATTACTTTTTGTACTCAATGTCAGTGTAGGAATGGCGGTGACACGCCTATAAATAGGGGTTAGGTGTGTGTTTTAAGTTGTAGAAAAAACTACACACACCCCTTCCTTTGTAATAAATATTTTCATAATAAAAGCTCTCTTTTTTTACCCATTCTCCCATTGCCATTGTAGTCATTTTTTATTCACACATAACACTTGCACACACACACACGCTTCCACAATAACATCCAACAGAGATAAAGTTATTTTTAAGGGAAGCAAACCAAAAGCCGTTCTCTTGAGAAACATTTCATCACTTCATCTATGAAAGTTTTCCGAAGTTTTCCAAAACAGTGCAGGCATTTTGCTCCTTGTGAAATCACATAAGAACATTGCACACGATATACATCATAAGTCACAAAACAGATTTAACGAGCTCAAAGTTGGATGAAGAAAAGTATGAATATTCTTCATTTTTCTCACATGTTCAGGAACAAAGTAATATCCAAACCTTTCAGCGATCTATCCATGTCCCCCAATTAAGTCATGTAGCGTTGATAGATACCTTTATCAACTCCATCCACAGGATATGAGATATCTTGTCCTAGTCCTGGAGTGCATCTTTTTGGCACCTCTCTTCCAATTTTGGCCGACCTGCAATTCTTAGGTGAGTACAGAATAGTTCTGGTCTTGTTCATCTTTTTGCACATTGCACTTAAAGGTTTTAGTGCATGAAAACATACCAAATGTATTTTGCAATTATTGTATTGGCATAGAGCGTGACGTCCAAGTTGAGAAGACTCTAGAGCATGGAGGAGTATTGCTCTCGGACTTCAAAGCATACACCCCAAACTTAGAAAAGCTCTAGGTGTTTCCATTATTCTCATGTTTTGGCAAGAGAGAAATACATGTTTTTCTTGCCACGAGACTAGCGTTCAGTGAGTTTTTTGTGATCCTCAACTGCCATAATGTCATAAGTGCCAAAATCTACACCATTTCTATCTAGCCTGAAAAATAAAGTAGCATGAGCAACATATATATCTACTGAAACAAAAAACTTGGGAGCTTAATCTCATGGAAGATAGTTCAAACGACGAGCTCTATTTGTACGACATGGCCTTCTGTTATGCATGAGATTTAGTTTTGAAAAGATAAAAGAATGGACAGGGTACTTCAACAGAAAGGGTCTCTTTAGCAAGTGCTAGCAATTTTTCCCAAAGCTTAATCTCATGAAACCGCTTTTGAAGACTAGTTTCAAGTGGGAAAAACTTGCATTTTTAAAGCATAAATAGCGAGGTTTAAACACAATTGTCATGAACAATTTTACACAAGCAACTTAAAAGTACAGACCCCCAGTCATCGAATACATAGCGTGATGATCCACAACCAAAATGCCATTGCAAATTTGAAATGGCAGCCACCGACCACACATCATAATAGTTTTTAGAGCTGCAAGAGTCCAGTTCGAGAAGCCAAATCAGCAAACCCGGCTCATCTTCGCCAGATCAAGCAATAAATCAAAAGATACAGAAACAAATTCATATAACGCCAAATAGATGTACTCAACTTCGCTCAGAAATTCTCTAGAAGCACCAACAATTCAAAGTTAAAAACCACATGCTGAACTCAGTGGGCATTGTCCTCTCTCTCCATAACCAAATCACGTCACAAGCCCTTCTCTCTCTCTCTCTCTCTCTCTCTCTCTCTCTCTCTCTACAACGATCAATCCATGTCCCCCAAATTCAAATCAAGTATTCGAAACACAATTTGAAAAATTATACATGTAAAAATCTAGGAAACAAGGTCCCCACATACCTTCAGTGAAGAAAATTAGGGTCCATCAAAATATCCAAATCGTATGTTCGGGATATGAGCGATCTTGTCCCAGTCCTCGCCTGCTTGTCTTTTGCAACTCTCCTCCAATTCTCCGCAATCGTGGATGTGTAGGTGAGTAAGGGATGTGAGCCTTCGCATTGCTTCAGGGAATGATGTCAACGAGCACCCGATGATGGCGAGATTTTGAAGTGATTGAAAGGCCTCGATCTGCTCTGGTATATCCTTCAAACTGTGGCAATGACAAATATTGAGACACTCGAGATTGCGGGCCTGTAGAAGCCACTGTAGGAGAGATGTCAGTTTGGGAAGGTCAGAGATTGTCACAGAGCAGAGACTGTGAAGGCCTCCACGGAAATCCAAGATGTTGCCACTTTCATCTTTGGATATATCCAGCTCCTCACATTTCTCGATTTGCTCTGATAATTCCATAAAATTGGGGCACTTGATACTTTCGAGACGCTTGAGACTGCGGAGCTGTAGAATCCACTGTGGGAGAGATTCTAGTTTGGGAATTCCATAAAATTCCATAGACCGGAGACTCTAAAGTCCATGGAAATCCAAGATGATGTTGCCACTTTCATCTTTGGATAGATTGAGCTCATCACAATCCGCAATATTGAGTTTACTAAGCTTCGATAGATGCCGCAAACCAAGTGGGAGGGAAGTTAATCGAGGAAGACCGCAAATCGCAAGAGACTCAAGTGAGGTGAGACTTCCCAAATACTCCCTAGGCAAATGTTCTAGAAACTTCATCCCAGAGATGTCGAGACACCTCAACTTACTAAGGCCAAATTGGGGGAAATGTTTACATCTCGTGCACCCCGCCAATTCTAACTCAACTAAATTGGGCAACTCGATCATCCACCTCGGGAAATTCTCATCATTATATCCATCAATAATCAAATATTGCAGATTGTCTGGCAGCCTCAGTCCATCTAATAGTGCTTCATCTCTCTTTGTAATCATTGCTTCATCAGTAATATCGAAATTGCCCCATGAAAGAATTAAGAATTCCAGAGAACGCTTCTCTATCAAGTTCGCGGCTGTGGATTCTTTTACTACATCTGTCACGCTTCCCAAATTTTCAATGGAAAGTGTTCCTCGGATGTTATTAAGCCTATTTAGCTCCCCAAGTCCGCAATATTTCTTAGCAAGAGCTTTATCTTTGGGCAATATAAATTGCATTAACCTATGTAACGAACTCAATTGCCCTAGTCCACGTGGCATATAACTAAGTTCACCACAATCATCTATATCTAGATTTCGAAGGCTGACTAACTTCCTTATATCCTTTGGCAATTCTTTCAAGCTAGAACAATTGCTAAGATCAAGTGTTTGCAAATTCTGCAAACCTCGTAATGGGGTTAGGAAGCCTCTCGAGTGCTTCATTGCCAAAGAGATCGAGATACGTGAGATACTTCAACTTACAAATGGACCTTGGCACCTTCTCGACATTTACACCATATAGATCCAAGATGCGCAACCTCTTGAAACTTTGAATGAGTCGGCGTAGATCTGCTTCACTCGTTGGTTCCCTTCCCCAATATATTGTAACAGACAAAAATTTTCTTAGTGCACTTGTTTTCAATCGTGAGATTGGAAGTTTACCCATGAAATTGGAAGTTAAATCATGAGATATATGACGAGTTCTTTCAAGTTTGTGTTTTGGGTGATCCCATGTTACCCAACACTTGGTCCCTGCAACTAAGCAAGCTAGATCATGCATCAAATCATGCATCTTGCAAGTCTCCTCATTTTCCTGATAGTCTTGAAAGAAGTTACTCCATAGTAGATCCTTGAAATATCCACAAGCAATGTCTTCTAAATGATGACAACTATTTGATTGCTTGATAAATCCTTCTGCCATCCAAACATCGACCAAAGTTTGCTTCTCTATCTCATAATCTTTGGGAAACAATGAACAAAACGCGAAACATTGTTTCAAATGTGAAGGAAGATGGTCATAACTAAGCTTAAGAATTGACATTATGCCGTCTTCCCTTCTAGACACATCTGGGAGCTCATTTTCTTTGAATTGCAACCATTCATGCTTACTTTTCTTAAAAAGTAAACTCCCAATAGTTCGTATAGCCAATGGAACCCTAGAGCACTTTCTTACTATATCTTCACCAATAGCTAGCATGTCAGGATCTTGTACCTCCTCTTCTTTACAACAAGCAATTTGCATTAGTAATTTGAGAGATGCACTTTCAGATAAGCTCCCAAGAAGATGAGGCAGAGTAGTGCCGGTGATCTTCACAACCAAAGGAAGGGGCGTAGTTATAAGGATCTTGCTTCCTCTAGCACCTCCCAACAATAAAGTTTATAAGCTCAACCATGTTTCTTGTTTTACATTCCACAAATCATCTAAAACTAAGAGGTATCTCTTTCCATTAATCTCTTCCCTCAGTTCATTTTGCAACAGTTCCATCACAACCTCAGTTGGTTCTTTCTTCTTTGCACAAGCTATCATATTTTTCACTATTTTTGTCATGTCAAAGTCATTAGGGACACAAACCCACATTTTCAAGTTAAACTGTTTATTGACCATTGCATCATTATACAAGCTTTGAGCAAGAGCCGTCTTTCCAAGACCCCCAATACCAACTATTGGAAGGATGGAAACGTTCTCTTGCACATTTGAGTGCAGTAAAAATTCCATGATTGTCTTCTTATCCTCTTCTCTCCCTATAATATCTCCCTCGCGTATAAATGAATGTGTCTCTTCTCTCTTCCTCCACTCTCTCTCGGGGCGCTCATCCAAGTGGAATCCCTTATCAGCTTTAATGGCTTCTATTCTCTTCCTCACGGCTCTTAGTTTGTAACTCATCTTCATTTTGAATGCAAGCTGGTTTGAACTTGAGAAAAATGTCCTTACCTCCTTCATCATTTCATTGTGGCCTCGCAATTCTCATCGCATAGCTTCTATATTGAATTCTTCAAGCACGTCCTGTGCATCATAGAAAGCGTCTTTCAATTTGTCAACCCAATCTTTGATTTGGTGACTCTGGTGGTATTGCTCTTCTGCATGGTGTAGTACAGACTGAAGAGTGGAGACAGTGTCCCCAAGCGCCTCGAGTTCATGATTGACGCCCTATAACATTCCAACATTATCTAGTGCTTGAGGAACCAGATAAGCAAAGATCTTTCCAGCAATACCGACAATGACAGCTTCCGCCATTTTGGTTCTCTCTATCTCTCTGTGGATAGGAAGATATTAGTCTAGTCGGTCCAAGGCTAGAGACTTCTCACGACATGTATGACAAGTTAATGCTGATGCTCACCTAAGACTGGCAAATCGAAAGCTAGACAAACCTAATTATCCACTTACATGATTGACTTTACCTGTCATACATAGGAGTTCGGGTCATCCATGCTCTAAATAACATATGTGGACCCACCGAGGTCGCATCCGATGCCCACAAGAACACTTCTATATTTTCAAAGGCTTCATTCTTTACCTTTTTGTCAAAAGATGACCTATCATTCTTTATACTCTTGGGATGGCTTTAATGGATGACAAAGTTGGTAACAAAACTTACGTTATATACCTAGGAAATATTAGTTTGCTGTGATTCAAGTATTCTGAGATGTGACTTACGATTTTGGACGAGCACCATCACTTCCTTGAACCTACCCCAGGATTGGTTACCTGGGGATTGGCTTCACGAGGATCAGGCGTGCTGACCGTGCTCATTCGTAAGAAGGGCATTGTGGCCGGTTCAGCGGTGGGTTGGGAATCTTTTTCAAGGCCCCAACCTGCCTTTACAAGAGACAGCACGGGGACTCTCACCCCAAGGCGGTTCTGTCACGCCCCGACCCTTAGGCACGCACACATCCCTTACCTTTGGTCGATTTTAAAATGCGATATCCCAGAACTATGTATCGCCGACCCTTTCAATTATATATGCACATGCGGAAGCAGTTATAATTCCCCAGACAATAAAGCAATGGGATAGAAAAGCAGGCCATATATTTTTCTTACTGAAAATTCTCTCAACTACATCTTTTTACATGCATCTCATAGTATTCTACAATACTATATATACGCAACTCTGGTCTAACGTCTATTCACAGGCAAACAAGGTCTGACAGGACAGGACGGGATCTCAGTCCTCATCCGGGTCGTACTCGGGATTATCCTCGGGGTCCTCCTCCACGTACTCCTCTTCGGGTTCCTCATCAGGGTTTTCCTCGTCAGATTCCTCCTCTTTAAGCTCCTCATCTGGGTCCGAAATGGTTATTCAATAACCACGAGACAAACGTCTCGACAAGTTCTACCCTTAAGACCCGATTAAGAAACTAATACACCTTAGGGCTACCTATGCACAACATGAGTCGAGGACTTACTTTAGCCTCAGATTCCACCTCATATTAGTACAGATCAAATAGCACACAAGCAATCACATCATGATCGAAGTCGATCTAATCGATTTTAATCGATTTCACATCGTGAAGACCACTCACGATCATCTCCCTTCAATCATTCAATTCACAACATCAAACCAAGGCAATGAATCACATCAAGACACTCTCAGATCGAATCATCGATCGATCGACCTAGACGATTACAAGTCAGTCGAATCATTTCTAGGTCATTCATCCCACACCAAGCAATTCCTTAAATTTAGTGGCTTTACGGTCCCACCCGACCCTCTCAAGATTTAGTGGCTTTATGGTCCCACCCGACCCTCTCATGATCTAGTGGCTTTATGGTCCCACCGACCTTTCCAAGATTTAGTAGCTTTACGGTCCCACCCGACCCTTTTAAGATTTAGTGGCTTTATGGTCCCACCCGACCCTTTTTACGATGCCATACTGTCCACCGTGCGTACGCGATTCTCCAATAAGACATACCGAAATCTCGAAACGTGCATTCTCTAAGCTACCTTTTTTCGCCAGGTGACATATCCAATCACCGAACGTGTCCTTCCCAGGTGACACTCCAATTCACCGGTCACGGGCATTCTCCGGTGATTTACCAACGCACTTTCGATATTAACAACCGATACTCGACCAATCCTCAATCACATAACTAAACATCGCATTATTTAAGAACATAACTTAAAAATGCACCATTAAATCAATTCGACACGAAGTTAAAGCTCAATTAAATAAACGGACCACTCTCCGACAATCAAGCACGAAATTCGATCACCGACCATCCCTATTTGAATTTCCAGAAAATAAATAATTAATTTCGAAAATTAATTAAATAAATACAATAAATTCAATTTAGACAATATAAAACTCAATTAAATAAACGGATCTGCGCCATGATCATCAAGATAAAATCCCGGTCACCTGGCCATCCCAGTTGAATTTTCGGAAGATTAAATAATTAAATAATTAATTTTGAAAATTAATATTTAATTCCTAAAAATTCCACTTAAGTCGATTTGCTTAATTAACACCCGATAAGGACGGAAAAATCCCAAGAAGATCCAATAAATACTACGGCAATTCTCTATCTAATTACACTAATCACACAACTAATATGCAAAACAATTAACTAATAATCACTAATCAATTCTAATCTAACAACCTAATTACACTTAATTAACACTAATCAATCTTTAAGTGTAATTAGCACACTAAGGAGGCATTAGTGAGTAAAACTCACTAGATTAAAGATCCGTTCGGATCAAATCGACGAGCACGCGACAAAGCTCGACCCTCTCCAAAGTGGGTCCGCCAACCGGGGTCAAACCGGGGCCGAAATCGGCCACCAAAGTCCGTGGCGGGGCTGTCCGTTCTGGATTTGAACGTGACTAAACGGGCACGGCTGAACTGACTTCACGGGCTGTTCGAAGTGGTGCCGAGCTGGACTAAAAACACAAGCTGAGGACTCGGCTTCGAGCAAGGCAAAGGACGGCTGCTGCTTCCGTGGAGATGGGGGCGATCTTGCGGACGAAGGAGGAGGCGATCACGGGCTGACTTCTCTGGTGGAGTCGCTGGACAGAGGGGAAGCAAGAAGCGGTGACGCCAAGTGTAGAAGTCAACCTCGTGGGCTGCTGCTAGACTGACTCGGTGGTGCTGCACGTGAAAGAGGAGGACACACGGAGCTACTTCGGTTTCGTTGGTTTGACCGAAGCATGGAGATGGCGTGTTGAAGACGAGTAAACGTTGATGAAGTTTGGTGTGTTGGTAGTGGGGTAGCTGGCGTGAGCTGCAGCAGAGACTACGCTTCAGTGGAGATGGGGATTTCGGTGGGAGGGAGATGCAAGGAGTTGAGGTGCGTGGGTCAGTGGACTTCGAAGAACCGAAATGAGAAGAAAACCAAAAGCCACTCGTTTCAGGTCAAGGGGCGAAAGAAACCAGGGAAAAGTGAAAGCAAAAGTGGAAGACAGCTCAGTGGTATCGTCGGCCGAATGAGGGGATAAACATTGACTCAAGTCAATAAAATAAAGCCCAAGAAGATAATCCTGCAGAGGCTGTCGGTCAGGGGGATTCCGCGTGCGCGAGTGGATGGGGAGGAGAGAGAGAGTGTGTGACGCGAGAGGATAAAAGAATTGGTCAAAGAAGAAAGGAAAATTGAAGACCAAGAAGAAGGAATCGTCGGCCAACAAGGGGTGGGGTGTGTGGGGGCGTCGGTCAAAGGAAAAAAAAGAGGATTTAAAACAAAACCAATTTAACATTTGATCAACATCAAAATAGTATGCCAATAGATCATTCTAGGGTCAAATTCTTCACCATTCGCGTAACTTGAAGTCCCAATGAAGACTAAAATAAGACGGTCCTTTAATCTCACGAATTTTCGTCGAAACCGACCTTTATTTCATTTTTCTCGGAATCCAATTTTCCGAACAAACAAATCCGGCTGAAGATCAATTTGAAATCAGAAAAAGCCCAAACAACTTCCATTCACCGATTCACTTACACCATATGCCAAAAGTCTCTTCAAATTGGCCAATCTGAATTTCCATTCATTTTCCGCAACGTCCGAACGATTTTCCGTGAAAATCTCAGAATCTCCGAAAAATCTTCTGAGACTGAGTCGACGTTCCTAGAATAGCTCGTGACACTACAGAATCTTCAATTTCTGAAATTGGATTCTATTGACGGTTAATTTCACTCCGACGTGTTTTTAGTGTGACCTAGGCTACCGGGAAATTTTCAGAACTTTTTAGGACAAATGACCTGTGGTCGATTTTCTTCGAGCCACTATGAACCCACTCGACTCATTTGCGACTCTCGATTGTCGTGAAAATCTCGAACATTCAAATACGGACACAGGGTACCAAAACGACAGTAAAATCAAATTAGTGCCGGTCGACGAGAGTTTTCCAATTTAGTGGAGTCGCCCACGATTGGTCATTCATCTCAGTCGAACCGACCTATCTCTGATCTTAATTCGATTTTTAACTGTGCCGTAATAATCTCTAAAGATGAGCACGGTCGAAAAGTCGATTCATGGTCGAATTATCAGTCTATCTGCCTTAAAGTCCTTAATAGCCTACCTAGCTAGTCTAGTTATCTCGTGAGTGGCCAACTCAGAGAAAAACACTGTAGTCGCGTCAAAGAAATGCCCAATTTATCTAATCGAAATCCGAACTTGAAAATCTGGATGTCACAGATTCTCCCGCCTGTTTCTTCCTTTGAGCAGTTTAAGGACCTGCTCTGGTCCATCTTGGGATAGCTTTAATGGATGACAAAGTTGGTAACAAAACTTACGTTATAAACCTAGGAAATATTAGTTTGCTGTGATTCAGGCATTCTGAGATGTTACTTACGATTAACTAGATTGATATATATATGTGCATATACAATTATAAATATGCAATGCACATTAGGATAGGGATTCTTTTTGTGAAATTAGAAAGTTCTATGCTCATGTTTTTTTTTTTTTTTTTTTCTACCCATATATTAGATCAACAGGAGATACAACCTGATGCTAAAGCATCACTAAATACAATATCCTGGAAGATAAAGGGAGGGAAAATAAGCCAGTTACGGACCGGGCCTTGATCCCGGTGGGCTTTGGTAGCCCAATCAGCTACTAGGTTTGCTTCTCTGCGAACATGCTGGAGTGAGAGATTAGGGCATCGAGAGATCACATCGTGAAGAATAGTGAAGAGGTGGCGCTCCGTCCATGGCGGCGGCTGCTTCTCCAGAACGATCTCCACCAACAACAAGCAGTCCGACTCCACCACAACGCGTTCAAGATGAAGCCCCTGTTGGATCAGATGTTGGATGGCCAAAATAAGAGCATAGATCTCATCTTGGAAGGCCAAATGAGCTGGAGCACTTCATGTAAACACATCAGTAAGTACTCCTTTGAAATTCCTATAAATACACGCGGCTAATCCTTCCTCTCTCCTTGGTTGAAAAGCCCCATCAATATTACATTTGAGGCTACCTTTTTCTAGAGGTTTCCATCTTCAATTTGGGCTTACAATTGATTTTTGAGTCCGATGTGTAGAGGGGTCAACAAGCATCAATATTCGACTATGGGCTAGGGCGTTCTCCACGGCTTGGATAGGATCTGGGTTCTGCTGCCTGAAGATTGCATTATTTCACTAGCGCCAGATCTCCCACAACAAACTGGCAAGCACTTCAAAAACAGGGGAAGCCTTAGGAACAATGGCTCTGGCTGCAACCCACTCATCAAAACGATGCATAGAGGTAGGTGAAATCAAAACCCTGACCTTATAATGAGTCCAGATATCTCTTGTCCAAGTACATAAGAAAAATAGGTGTTCGATTGTTTCTGGAACCTTGTGGCTGCAAAGGGTGTAGAAGGGGGTAGGGGAAATATGTCTTTGATAGAGGTTTGCTTTAGCAGCAAGGGCATTTTTACATGCTAACCACATAAACACATGAAGCTTAGGAGCAGTTTTCATGTGCCAGATCTTTCTTCATAACTGAATAGGATTCTGATAAGAGCATGAAGCTATATTAAGTGGGGTATGTTCGGTCGAAGACACATAATGGTAACAACTTTTAACTGTATATTCACCTGAGGAAGTTGCAGCCCAAACTAATTGATCATTTAGAAGTGAAGGATTTATAGGTATGTTTAATATCCCTTCACTAACCTGGTCATCAAAGAGGGTAGTGATAAGATCTGCATTCCATTCTGAATTAGATGAATCCAACAGATCAGCAACTACAACAGGTTCACCCTTAGCTGCTATTCCTCATATTTTACCAATTGGAAGCCAAATGTCTTCTCTAATTCTAATCGTGGATCCATCCCCAACTAACCAACGAAGTTTAGAAAGAATGGTATCTCTTCCCTTTAATATACTCTGCCACCCCCATGAAGGTCGATAGCCTAATTGCGCACTTTGAAAAGAGGAATTCTTGAAATATAATCCCTTGAAAAGCTGACTCCATATAGCATTAGGTTGTTGAAAAATATGCCAAGCTTGCTTACCAAGCATTGCCTTATTGAAATTGACCAGATCTCGGAATCCCATGCCCCCAGTTTCTTTTGATTGCTTTAAATCTGACCAGTTTTGCCAATGAATACCTGATTTGCTGTTGTTATTGCTCCACCAGAATGCTAATATCTTCCTCTCTGTTAATCTGTAGAGTGACAGGGGTAGCTTAAAGATGGATATGGCATACTGAGGTAATGCCTGAATTACTGATTTCAGTAGAATCTCCTTGCCACTTTTTGATAAGAGTTTTTCCTTCCAGCCAGCTAATTTAGCATTTAGTTTTGCCAAGATCCAAGAGAACATCTCTTGTTTGGAACTGCCCCAATCAGAAGGGATGCCCAGGTACTTTCCATAACTGCTCACCATAGGTATTCTCAGTTCTCTTGCTAAATTGTTTTGTAAAGTTAGAGGACAATTTTTGCTGAAAAATAGACTAGATTTGTTCCTATTGATGAGCTGACCCGTAGCTAGACAATACTGGTTTAATATATTAGCAAGATTTTGGCATTCAGAAACTGTGGCTTTTAGGAAGAATACTAAGTCATCAGCAAAGAACAAATGGGATAACTTGGGACAGGCTCTATTAAATTTGATCCACTGTAAGTGGCCCACATTCACAGCTTGCGTTATAATAGTTGAAAGAGCATTTGCAAGTAGAATGAAAATATATGGGGAAATGGGGTCACCTTGTCGAATTCCTCTAGTAGGCTGAAAATAAGGGAGCTGTTCCCCATTAAAACGAACACTAAAGGAAGTCGCTGTGATGCAAGCCATGACCATAGTAACCCATCTATTAGTAAAGCCCAACTTCTGCAAATAGGCTGTTAGGAAATCCCATTCGACCCTATCATTAGCCTTCTACATATCAGTTTTCAGAATAAGATTGAATCTTTTCTTGCATATTCTCACTTTAAACTGATGAAGCACTTCTTGCACTACCATTATATTGTCTTGAATCTGCCTGCCACTTACAAATGCTGCTTGTTCTTTTGAGATCAAACTAGGAAGCCAAGGCTTAACTCTATTAGCCATAACTTTTGAAATAATCTTGTAAGCGAAATTACAAAGATTGATGGGACGGTATTGGTCCATGCTTTTTGGATGATGAACTTTAGGAACCAGAGCTATAATCGTTTTGTTTAATCTAGGAGGCATACAAACTGAGGTAAAGAAATCTTGAACTATTTTGATGAGAGTTGTTTTGATGATACTCCAGTGATGCTGATAGAAAAGGCCGTTAAGGCCATCTAGCCTAGGAGCCTTGGAAGCACCCAACTAGAAAGTAGCCTGGTACACCTCCTCTTCTATTACCCCACTCATCAATTGTGCATTCATTTATGTTGTTACCACTGCTAGACATTGCTCTAAAAAGGGGCCGAAATCACGGTATCCCACTAACTGATATAATTGAGAAAAGAAACCCATTGTCATCTCCTTTAGCTGTGCTGGCTCCCTTATCCAATTCTGGTTTTCATCCTTAAGCATACAAATTCTATTTCTTTGTCTTCTTTGCACTGTACAAGCATGAAATTTTTTTGAGTTTTCATCACCCCATTTCAACCAGTTAATACGTGAACGCATAGCCTAGAATTGCTCCTCTTGATGCCACAGTTTTTGAATTTCAACTCGAATGGAAGTGGCTAACTCCTTATCTCCAGTCTGATAGAATTTCCTGTTAGTAATTGTCTACAGTTGTTTCTGTAACTGAAGTATTCGCAGATGTCCATTACTGAACCGTGACTTGCTCCAGCTAGCTAGCTTAATAGAAACTGCCTGCAATTTAGAGGCCAAAGAGGTATTACTGCTTTTCCATGAATGTTGAATTACCTCTTTACATTCTTGATCTTGACTCCAGAAAGCTTCGTAATAAAAAGTCTTTGCTCGCTTGACAGGTTGAGAAGAAGTGTGCAACAGGATAGGACAGTGATCCAAGCCTATAGGTGGAAGAGCTAGCACTTCTGCAGAAGGATATGATAACCTCCAATCCAAGGAGAAGAAAACTCGATCTAACTTCTCCTTCACCAGGTCATCCCTTGCTCTATTATTAGACCAGGTAAATTGACACCCTTTACTTTCCAATTCTAGTAAAACACAGTCACTGATCAAATTTCGAGAGATGTCATTCGAGAGGAAATAGCTGGTCTTTTGCCTATTTTCTCCCAGGGGGAAAGGAAATCATTGAAGTCCCTGACGCACAGCCAAGGTAAATGATTTGCTGCACAAATTGCCCTGATTGTATCCCAAAACTCCTGCCTAGCCTGATAAGTTGAAGGGGCATGTAGGCAAATGCATCGAAGCAGCTGTAAAAGGATCAAGGACTATGAGATCTACAAAATTCTCCTTCGAGTGTAAAACAGTGATATCAAAAAGGTCAGTCCAAAACATTGCAAGTCCTCCAGACAAGCCTACAGGATCCCTCAAGAAAGAGTGCGGGAAGTGAAACCGACGTTGTAATCTCTTCACAACTGACTCTACATTCTTTGTTTCCATTAAGAAAACTAAATCGGGCTTTTCAGAGGCTAACAAAGCCTTAAGGGCTTGAATTGTCAAGGAATTGCCCAACCCTTGACAATTCCAACTCAGTAGTTTCATTTGAAGAGCGGTGGCTATTGAGGGCCAGCCGCCAAAGCCCAAGGAGCAAGATCTTCTACCACAAACACAGGGATATCCAAAAGCTGAGTTTTATCCAAATCTAAAGAGTAGCTAGCTCGAGTTTCATATGGTGAATATCTCTTGTTTCATCCAAATCTGAAGAGTAGCCATAATGAACCGTCAAGTCACTGATATTCTTTTATTGATAGAAACCCAGTTTAGAAAACAAACTTTCTTGGGTTGCATGTCAAGGATCAAATACATGCAACACTGAAACAGCGAAAACAAGACAAATTGAGAATACCAGTAGCAAACAGACGGGGGTGAGAAGAAGAGAAAGACTTCGATGACAACAGGGAAGGCTAGAAACTTCACATGCAAGTCAAGCCAACAAGACAGGGTTCAACGAGGATGAAATTAGATAGAATCGGAGGGTCGATGTAAACATTGGAAAGGTGATGCAACCAGAACGTAAAGTACAGAAGAAGAAACGAGAACATGAAGGAAATATAGAGGAAGACATTGAAGAAGACTCGAGCATGTCGCGGGAAAGAGCTCTAGCATAAACGAGAGCACTTCGGTCATCAACCCATTCGGGATGAGCCCAGATTTGCTGCGGAAATGACGACGCAAGTTCTATGCTTAGGTAACATGATGGATTTGTTTACATTTTGATGCCAACACTACACCTCTCAATTCAAAAATCTCCTTCATATTGTCAGATGACATTATTGCTATTATATTACTAAAACAATACAGTTGATCAGGGAAGTTCACTCTTCTTGCTGATCTCTCAAAATTATTTGCTTCCTAAGAAAAAATGCTTCTACATTTTTTTGTCTTCCTTTACTGTTTCCTATTCTAAAAATAAATAAATGAAACTGCCTTAAAGATTTATTCACATAATAGGCAATTTCAAAACTTGCACATTTATGCAATGTAAAATCTATATTTAGGAATTTTAAAAAAATTCCCGTGTAGGGGCAAAATGACAGAGATACCTCTCGTTTTTTCTAGCATATACCATATGTACACAATCTCTTATTTTTCAGTTTCTTATTGTAACCATATTGATTAGTTTATAATCTTTCACTTAATTCAAATTTGTAGCTTTTCTTTAACAATTACTATAAGAAAAGTCATCTCTCTTGTCTTTTAAGTTGGGCTCTTATCTCTATCCCCTAACATATTCTTCTTCTCATTTAGCTCTATTCAATATACACAATCAAATCTTTGTTGAATTCACTGTTTAATCATACTATTAGCTTGCCTCTATCTTTCAATCTAAAGTTATGTTTTGCCTTTTATATTAATGACTAATAGACAGGCTGTTCTTATTCCCTTTATTTCGATTCAAATTCAAAACATCGCACTGACGTTTATTATTCATTTTACATATAAAAAATGCAACAACTATTTTTCTTATCATGATAATAATTGTTTGTTTTTCATAAGAAGTATGATTAGTCTTCTGAATAATTTATTATGCACCAGCACGCATCTACTTTTGTTAAATTGCGACATGCTCATCCTCCCACCAATAATAGGAATAGTCTTAATCATTATTTTTTAATGCATTCTTCTCTATGCATGACAATCCTTTTTGCATACTTCAATGAATTCTCATGTTGGGTTTGTTTCATATTTCATAAATATATTATTCCTTTATGCAATTTCATAAATTTACTGACAAATGCCATTATCAGGGACTTACTACAGATGATTTCACACGAGCAATGCGCCTGAAATGAGACTAAATTGAAAAAAAAAAAAGAAAAAACAAGCATTTAGTTGTTTTGCTGATGCTTGTGAAAGTGTAGAGCTTGAAATCCACCACGCGGGGGACCAACTTAAGATGTTGAAAATAGGAATTCTCATCATCCACGCATATTACAAGAGGGAGGCCTAAATCAATATGCATATGGGGCCCCACCAAAGTCGGGTCCGAGGTCCGTAATTATTGTCTAAGACTTTGCGTGCTTCTTGTGTTTACTCGTCTAACATGCTCTCGAAGGCAATGAAATTGCTAGTGAATACAAATCAGTGATCCTATAGTTCATAAAACAATAAACCGATGCATGCATGGTGAAAATAACTGAGAGCGAAATTACCAGCAGTACAGATGATACTGAAGGATCGAATTTGACGGCGACCTGAATGAAAATTTCTATGGATACCAATTCAATTATATGTTGTTCCTTTTTTTTCTAACCTTCCTTGTCTGCTCGGATTTTCTAAAATAAGCCTTTAGTTGTTACAGGTTATTTCACACGAGACTAGATTAAAAAATAAAACAAAAATAAGCCTTTAGTCGTTCTTGCGAAAGTGTGGACCTTCAAATCCGTCGGGGAGGTGGACCAACTAGATTTGTTGAAGATAAGAATTCTCATCTTTTACGCAGATTACAAGATAAGGCCTAAAACAATATGCATATGGGACCCACCGCAGTCGGGTCCAAGGTTCGCGAACAGTTTGTCTTAGATTGTGAGTGCTTCTAGTGTTAACAAGTCTGACATGCTTGCAAAGGCAAATGAAAATTCTGGTGAAAACAAATCACTGATCTTATGGTTCTTAAAACAATAATCCGATGCATGCATGGTGAAAATAACTTAGAGAGCGAAATTACCAGGAGTACCGGTGATACCGAAGGACCGAATTTGACAGCAGCAAGCCCGAATGAAGTGCAAGCAACAAGATAAGAAATAGTGAAGGAATGGTTCTTGAGTGCGGCCTGCATTTGTCCTTGCTGCACATTATATAGAGAAAGAAAAGAGGAACATTCCTTTCTTATGTCGACACAAGAAGGAAACTTGGGAATTAATCCCTTTCTTTACCTCGTCAATTACCATTAACACAAGAAAGGAATTTCTTTGCATTTCATTCTCGCAAAAGGGATCACGTCTAATTACTTTCTTTTGTTCGATAGAATGGTTCTTTCATATGGTCCTTTCTTATGTCGACACAAGAAGGAAACTTGGGAATTGATCCCTTTCTTTGCCTCGTCGGTTACCATTAACACAAGAAAGGGATTTCTTTACATTTCATTCTTGCAAAAGGGGTCACGTCTGATTACTTTCTTTTGTTCGATAGAATGATTCTTTCATATGGAACAATCATATTTTATTAGGAACAGTTTTAGCGCTAAAAGTGAAATGTTCTGAGTTACACAAACCAAAACATCGACAAGTATTTGATATTCCAAGAAATCTCGCAATGATTAAGCTGGTTGTAAAAAGGTTGAAAAAGTTATATCTTTCTTATAGGATGGCCTTCCCAATCCCTTTTTCTTTAACCACCATGGAAATACTATCTAATCAAAGTTTTGTCCTTTTCCTTTCCTATATTATAAATATAGATATATTGATTTTAAAATTAGGCACTCTTTATAGAATTATTTTATTCTTACGATTCGATTGAGTATTACTATATTGTTTTTCCGTATTTCGTTAATGCATTTCCTAAATTCATGAGGTTAGACCTTGCCTTTCTTTTTCTTTTGGTTAGGTATACTTATGCGCTAGTCTCAATCCCCATTGGCAGGCAAAGCCTATGCCCTACTGTTAATTATGGTATTAAAATTTTTCCTGAACATTGCGAGATTATAATTGTAGCAAATTGTATGACAATAATTTCATACATAACGTTATATATTTTATTAGGGTTGGTTTTGAGCCGATTCGACCTTTAATGAGAAACCTATTAGTTCCAAGCCCGTGTCCAAATAATTTACATGGAAACTGGCCTTATCGGGTCGATTTTATGCCCGATCACATGGGGGATCTTTTAATCAACTCGTTGCTCACCCTAGTAAAAATAACCATCTCATGCTTTAATGGGCACATATATTTGGTTTTTTGATATTTATCGACAAAGTGATCCATAAAGCAGGACATACGGGTTGGACCTTCAAGACAATATAATAGTAACAATTTGCAAAACATGCTTAAATTTATACAAATTTTAGGTAAATGATAATTAAGCTATACCTATTATTTTTTAGCTCAGCGGGCATGGTTTTCACTATGGCTCCATTTACATTCTTCATAACCATCGCTCCTTCTCCAAAATTTTGGCCCATGACATCTCTTTTCAATAATTCTTCAACTTGCGATTGAAGAATTATCATCATTGTAATAAAATTGTAAAATGTAATACCCGTCAAAACTTAATCCTTCTCAATCCTGCTGCGTAGGTTCTCAATTTCAACAAATGTCGAATCTACCTATGGCATTGCCATGTCAAAATCTCCAACTTCTTTGCCAATCTTATTGGCATACGGCTTGAATCATGTGCTTGTTGTCACTAACAACACGATCAGTATACTTATTCTTAACCACTGAATGATTCTTCACAAAATATATATTGCCTTCCATTAGCAAATCTGAAAAGCGATTTGCAATGTTGCTGTTGATAGAACCATGGATGTATTCGTTCTAAACAAAACATGCCCAAAAAAAAAAAAATCAATTGGCAAGCAAAATAACTGAAAATAGAACAGAATGACGACTCACTTTCTAGAGAAGAACCATACTGATACTTTCAGTTTTCTATTTCTTTCAGCTTTAAATCATTCCATAGTGTCGAAAATTGTACTGTGATTTTTTCTTCTCAAATTTCGAGTAAAGGAACCACTACATACTAAAAAATTCAAAAAACATTTGAATTTGACTATCACCTCTTTCTCTGAAGCGAAAATTCATGATTTGTAAAATAGGCGCTCTTCGTATGAATGATTTGACATTAGAGAAAATTCTAGCTATAAAAAATACCAGTGATGGGAATTATACAAAAAAAATGAGAATCTACGTAATCAGGAACAATTATCTGAAAGAGCTTTGCATATCCACCCTAATTTTTATCATTAATCATCTGCCCCTAATTAAACATTGATATAAATTTTTATCCTCATCCTGAAAAGCCGAGGACTAGGACGTGCGCACCTAAGAAATTCCATCTGTTCCTGCACATATACATTGCTTTACACGAGAGCAAGAGATAAGAATCTCTTGTAGCTATGCCAGCTTTGGCTTTATGCATCGCATTTTCAAGACATAAATTAGAGAGAAAAAACAGAATATATGAAAGAGCTTTGCATATCTATGAGGACCACTGCTTCTGTCCTGCTTTTCATTCTTAGTGTTGCTGGTAATTTTCCAATACTGTTGGCAAATTAATATTGCCGTTTACTTGCTTGTCATTTCATCCGTTAGTAAATTACTAAATTTATTGAGATTTTACCAACGTCTAAATAAAAGTAGTCAAATCATCAACTCCTCCGAAATAGTATCATTAGTAATTTAATGACATTATAGTAACTTTTTGGCACATACATTCCAGTAAATTAGTAACTTACCATATTTATTTTTTTTTTTGAAAAATTACAAGTTTGATCAGTAAATGACCGACTCTATAAAGAATTTGCCCACTTGGCGCTAAATTAGTAAGTCGCCAACTTTTTTCAACTTTTACAAACTTGGTTTTTGAACTACCAATGCTATAAAAAAATGTCAACAATCCAAAACGTTCAAATGAATTAGTAAATCTACTTGCCAACTCTTCCGAATTTATACAATTGTCACTAGTAACTTATTAATGCTTTAATAAATTTACCAAATTCAAATAAATTAGTGACTTAATAGCTTCTTTGTAATTTTTAAAGTGTGATTAGTGGAATAACAACCATAAAGCAAATTTTCCAAATAAATTAGTACGCTACCAACTTCTTTAATTTTTACGAATGTAGTTTATAAACTATCAAAACTATAAAGAATTTACCAATGATTTAGGGAATTACCATCACAATTAAATTTAGTAGATCACTTATATTGTAAGGAATTTACCAATGTCCAAATATATTAACAAATTAGTACATTTTTAAATTTTACAAGTGTGGTACATAAGTTACCAATAATGTAATTAATGTACCAATAGCAAATTAATTTGTAAGAATTTGTTTGGAGGAAAAACGTTCTCCTTTTTTGGGGTATTGAAAGAGGAAAAAGGTGGACTTGGTGAACTTTGTAAATGGTTTCTTTAACCGGATAAAATTCAAGCTTGAGGTCACGGGTTTGACCCTATCTAGTTCCAAACGAACACTCCGGTTCGGATCCAACACTTTAAAGAGCCCCACTTGTTTTCTTTTGTTTGCCTTCGTTGCCAAATTTTGATAACTCCGATGTTTGGTAACCAAGTCTATTATTGTCGTAAATTATTCAAGGCATTGTAAAAGGTCGTCATAACATGTGAGTTGCCGAGCAAAATCCCATAACCAAATTCATGAAGGCAAATAATTAATTTCATCAAATGTTGGAAGTTTACTACTTGATCTTGTAAAATTTTAAAGAGGTTGGCAAATAATTAATTTTGTGAAATGTTGGGAAATTCCTTATAAGGTTGGTATTTTGTGTAAATTTTAAAGAAGTTGGTAAATTATTAGTTTTTTAGGTGTTAGTAAATTCCTTATAGTGCTAGTATATTACTAGCAACAATGGTAGAATTTTAAAAGAAGTTGGTTGCTTACTAATTTGTTGAAATATTAGTAAATTTCTTGTAGGATTGATGTTTTACTAAATTCACTTGTAACAGTTCAAAGAAGCTGATAGTATTGGTGATATCCTAATAAGTAACCCAACATTTGTTAACACTTAGATTTTTGCCAAATGATCGTTAAATAGGAACTTGCTTTCATACTCAAAAAAAAAAAAATAGTTGATTTTCTTACGTAAAATTCTCTTAAAGTTTCCTTGTCACCTACCACCAGGTACTAGCAGTTTCTGCTTTGTTGATGGTATTGACCATATTCTAATAAGTTGATAGTATCTGGTTAATTAAATATTGAGTTTTTGCGATTTAGATTACTTAGGCATTTTGTACATTTATAAAACAGGATTAGTTTTTTCGGAATCTTCTTTCTCAAAAAATAAAATATAGTAAATATAATAGCAAGCAAGAGAGAACGGTGGGACTTCTCGGCCATTCATCCCACAGACGCACAGCCACCGCCAACCACCGCCAGTAGCCATTCTTCCATCTCCCGCCGCCACAAACGCGCTCGGCACAATGTACAGCTGGAGGCCAACTCGGTGACCTCAGCAGGAGGGAAGTACAGATCTCTTCCCTCTTTGCTCGGATCCTCCCCAGAGTATCGGATGAAAGTTGGGAGCTGAACTCCATGGATGCAAGAAGGAGAAACAGAGACGAACGACGGAGGATGCAATCGACAGACTCCACAACCTGATCGCGATGATGCTCTGGCGAACGCGAATCTCCTCTCTCTCTCTCTCTAGCTGGAACCGTTACACTCCTCCCTCCTGATTCAATTTGTGGCAGAGCTTCAGCCGACGCACCAGAGGCTCTGTTTTCGGATCCTTTATTCGCCCCGGTTCAAAAGCAAGCTCTCCGCGTTCCAATCTTTGTCCGTCCGTTCCGGAAGCTCCAGACGTTCGTTCCGCACTTCGGAGACGATCATAGAAGCTCCAGTTTCACCTAAAACCAATGTCGCAGAGCGGAGGCCGAGTGTCCCTATTATTATTATTATTATTTTTTATCTTCGTCGTCGTCGTTTCCTCATCTTCCGCCATCAAAACACTTCACAGTAGTACTTCGTCCTCGCGCGCCTGTCCCTGTCAACACACGCACATATAACGACACCCCTTGGAATCGTCAAATCTGCCTTGGACCGCCCCACTGCATACTGCTCTGTTATGCTGTGTGTTCGTTATTGATATTGTTGTTCGCTTATTCGTCGCTAAACCTGAGCTGGAGTTGGACCAGAATCAGCTCGACCGAGTTTCAATTTACCAGGTCGTATCTTTCCCGATTAAACTCTAAATGTGATCCTGATTCATCCTAGATTTGCTTATTCTCTGTTTTCCCGTCTTTTCATCGTACTGCGTTACCGGATAATCACTGAGCCATTGCAGCATACGAGATTCACCATTTCTTCTGTCCGTAAGGTTTTATGCACTAATTGGTTCTTGAGTGGTGTGTTTGTGTGCAATGCAGTGGTGTCGAAGTAGGATGGTGCCATTGCGTGAGGCGCCCAGACGATGTTTGATGAAATGTCCGCTAGAGGGATCTGTAATGTTGCCTCGTTGAATTCGATTAGTCTCTGGTGGGATTGTAGGAATGTGCTTATCTCATTTAGAGGATTTCATCTCCAACGAATAAGCTACGTCAAGCATCTCTCTGTTCAATTGCTTGCTATTACACTTTTAGCGGCTCATTCTCGCATATGCCAGTTGCTACCCATTTATGATGTTTCTCGTGCAGATTAAGTTTGTTGCTGATCTCTTCAATTGCTGACTGGAATCTTGCCGTTGTGTCGGTGATGGTCGGTGCCATATCTTCAGATACGATTTTTTTGGACTTCTAAACTAAGATCGAAGCGTAGATGATAATTCTCCGATTCTTGAAGTGGATGGTACTGGAATTTCACGGCAAAGAGAAAGAATAAGAAACTCGTTGATCTTTAAGTTCTGAGCCAATTTAGTGCCTTACTGGTTCGAGTGTGATTTATGCCTTGACATGCATACCAATAAATTGGAAGTTCATTTTTTAACAGATATGTTGGTTATGATTGAAAAATTAACAACACTATTTCCTTGCATAAGATTTTCTTAAGTTTTCATAGTCATATAACCCTTTCTCAAGTAATTGCGATTTCTGCTTTGTTTGCTCCTTAATTTCCGAGCAGTAACATCAAGTCCAAATCTTAATTCGTTTTTGCAATCTGAAATCTGTATTTGGATGGCCATCTCAGTCTATGATGCTTGGTTCGTTTTTGCTCCATCTCATGCGTCGACTCGGTTGGAACTTTTCCTGTATCATATTCTCATTTTTTACTTAGTTGCACAATTATTTTTTATCTCGCATACATGTACTAAAGCTGGCGTGTTTATTATAAGTCGACAATAGAAGAATCAGTATACTTATGACTTGGTTCCTCGATTTGTTAACACGCGACTTTCAATGGCCAAATGTCTTCTTCAAATGTGCTGAGTGCTATCCTCAAATGAATGTGGCTTTTGACTGGATGAGTCTCGAGATTGAATCTTTTTGTTTTGTATCTCTTTGGGTGGTTTTTTGTTTCACTAAATCACTCTCCTTTTCAATATTTTTTGTTTATGTCTATCCATCTCTAGGTATGTGATCTATTCTTCCACTAAATAAAAAGATAAAAAGATATAAAAAATGAGAAAGAAAGAAATAAAAAAAAAAACTCATAATTGCTTTTATGGATCCCTTCGATATAAGTCTTTTTTTCAAGTATTGTTTAATGGGTATCTTTTAGTAGAAAATTCTATTTTTTTTATTAGAATTAGCCTTAAATTTAATTCTAGCTCATGGAGGCTTATATCCTGAGACTCACTAATAAGGCCATGTATATTCTTTATCTGACTTGTATCGGGTTTATTTTCCGCACATTGTTCCTACTTATCTTTGTTATTTTTTCATGCTCTATGTTGGTCTCTTTATATTGCCTTCATGTTTTATCAACATTATTAAAATTTACTGGCAATTTCATAAATTTATTAATTGCAGAAGTTTGCAGATTTTCCCTTAGCTGGACCTTGGAATTGTCGAAGTCCAACCATGCCTTCTCATCCATCTGTCTAGAGAAACACCTATCCTGCTTCTTGAATTTTGTTATCTGCTAGATACAACGTGATTGATAAATTAGCATCAGTATCATTTTTAATTATTTGTTCTATTGTTGAATAAGACGTTTGGATCGGTGTGAGGAGATGAAAAGAAAAAGGCCCTGAGTAACTTTCAATTTCATAGAAGCAAAATGGTAGGTACCGCCAAATTGCATCTCAATGTTTTTACTGCAATTTTCATTTAAATGAGAAACATTTCTTCGCCTTGCAAATAGAATGAACTTGCCAAGTTGCACGGACAAACTTGCATGATCTACTTCCCAAAGTTCTCCTAAAAGATATTGGAAGAGATGAAACTAACTCATGAATCTCATGTTTACCGAATGAGAAGTCAAACAGCCTTTTATTCAAAAGAAAGTTGGACATGCCAAATTGAATGACTTAAGCATATGAGGACACATTACGCTGAAATGTCTAACTGAGAATACAAAGACAAGAAGTCACTAAAGGCATATAGGTGAACTCAAATGCCATAACGGTGAAACTACTCGCAAATGCAGGATGAAACCAATGTGATGGAGACTAGGTCCGAGCTTGGACACCTAATTTTCTCTCCCTCTAGGAAGCCTTATTTACATGAGGATCGTTTTTCAATGACCTAAATCTGAAGAAAAAAGAGGTTCATAGTATCTCAGCTTGGAGGTCTTCACTAATTTAATTAAGGCAGTTGGTTGTTCTTAGCTAGCAGTTTGAATTTTAGACTTTCAATGCTTGCTTCTTGGCAGCAACAGCTTCAGCCTTGATGGTGCACTTTGTCACAACCTCTCTTTTTCCGTCCGGGGGAAAATGAAGAAGTTTTAGGGGTATTTGCCTAAAGAGACGGACCAATAGCCTTAGATTAGGTGCGGGCTCTCTCAAGCCCATATCTCGCGCGACGTTGGATTTCATATTTCAATTTTTAATAATCTAAATATTTCTAGGAGTCGCCACTTTAGCCTTATTGGGGTCGGCTAGAAACCAATCGAGACACGGGAGTGTTGTCTCAATTCTTATGCAACCAAAGATTTCTAGGAACGGGAACTTGTTTTTTTTTTTTTTTTTATGACCCGGAACCCCCGTACAATTGGCAGCCGGCGAGGTAAACCTAGGGTGACGCTAGTGGAGGACCCACCACCCCGACGTCACACTTAAGACACCAAATGACCTGCCAGCCTCCCTTCAACTTGCGTTGAAGGGGCTTCGAACCCTGGACCTCCCGTTTGGAGGTCTGGAGCCTACCTAACAAAGCCACCACAGCCGGTGGTTAGAAACGGGGACTTGTTTACGCCAATGTTTCTATTAGCGCCCTTGCGGTACTACTAACTTCAAAAGTTGTTTATCTAAATGGCAACACAATCTTGATTACCAATTATAATCTTTATGAAACCATTAAGTGTCAATGCAAATGTTTTTGTAGGTTTTTTTTTTTTTTTAATCTCTAGACTAATCCTAACATAATTTAGAAAAAGAAATTTACACTCAAATTATTGAAAAGCGGTTCGGTAAATAACATTCAAGAAATTGAAATGACTCGAAAGTAATGCGGAAAAGAAAGACCCGATACAAGTCGGGCAAATAATATTACATGGCCTTGTTATCATGTCCCGGGACAGGACCCCCTTGAGCAAAATGGAAATTTAAATATGCATGAAATTACTCTAATTAATTTAATCTACGCAAAATAGATTATTTACAAAAATGATTATAAAATACCAAAATATCATTAAATTAAGAAAATGACCTTTTAAAATTAGAAAAATTTCCTAGATGTCATTTTTACCATAATTTGATATTATCCATCATTTTTGTGATTTTTTTGAAATTTTCATATTTTTAATTTTTTATTTAAAATTAATTCCCTAAACTGATATATGCTGATTTACACTAATATGGGACTACCCAATACATGAATATAACAAGAACCAAGTTCAAATCGACCGTTTCAAGATCGAAACTTGGTTTGCGTATTTCGTCGAACACTTGTTGTGCATTAAATCATCCTAAAACAGATTCTCCAAGCCATGTTTGCGGCCTTCAATCTCAACCCATAAGCAATCTCACGCGGAACTAAAGTATCAAGATTATACTAGCACATGTAAGGAGCAAGATTAGATAGAAAACACAGTTTAAAACAGACAAAAATCAAGTTGGAATCGTCATCAAATATGCAGATTCGAGCTGATTTTGCAAATCTGGGTTTGAACCCAAGTTAAGCAAACAAGTTGAATGCCCATATTCAAGCCTCGACACTCATCACATACGAGATCTAAAAGAAACACTACTTAATCCAAGTGAAAGTAGGTAACATAAGCTTTTAAATACAACAAACATCATAGGGAATGAGCCACCGAACAATATCAAAATGACCTCTCTAAGAAGCACACATGCAAAACTCTTGAAGAGATTTCAATACCTAGAAAAATTCCAGCATTAAAATCAGTTTTTTGGACTAGTTTTCCTCTTAATTTTTCACTATTAAAAAATGTTCAAGCTCGAACAAAAATACATCTAGGATACTTACCTTGCTTCCTAGTTTCTTTTACAAGTGGTTATTGGCTGAGGAAACCAAGAAATTATCGTCGGGGGGCACATGGAAGTTGGCTCCTTCAAACTGAAAATGAGATATGTAGAAGAAAAAAGTGATAACGAAAGTTTTCGTTGACTTTCAAAATTAGATTTCCGAACCTCTTTTGCTGGCCAAATCAAAACAAAACCAAACTATGTGTACTCTAGTTTGGGTTGTAAGTCATGGATTTCCTCATTTATCTCTCGATTTTCTCAATAAACATTCGTTTTCCCTCACTCATGACCAACCGGCTCAACACTTAGAAAAATTTTCAGACTTTCTTGGCCCGCTAGGAGGGCACTATCCGATCTCCATTTGGAACTTGCGACCTATGGTTGGAAAGATCTTTGAGTGAAGTTTCACTCTTTAGTTAAAGGTTTTGGCTAATTTTGGTCGCAAGTTTGTGAAAATTTTACTTTTCTCTACCCAGGTCGGTTTGGAATTTCTGGGTTTTTTGATTTCTGAAGTTGCCTTTGAAGGTGTCTTTGGGGAACGATTCCGAGCTCTCCCCTCTCTCTCTCGTCTCTTATCTTTTGTCCCTTGAAAGAACTTGCTTTAGTTTTATCCCATGAATTAAGGGATTTTTGGTTAGTCTTTTGTCCACCTACCAAGCCTATCAATAGGGCTACTTCAACAACTTTCTGACTTAGCCAGATTTTCAATTTCTACAAATGTTGAGTGTCCGGATTTGGTGCGATTTTCCCATGCCTTTAGCAGCTTATCTTTGATCAATGTTTGTACACTTGCAGTATCAATAATGCTCTTCTATCACATGTAGAGATTGGGCTGGTTGGGTAGCTAAGGAGGATATGGTGGGGCCACCAAGTTGCTTACTCAGCAACTCCAAATTGAGACCAACTCGTGGACTAAGTTTTGGTTGTTGATTTGAGTCTTTAATTCATCAATTTTGCTCGATTTTTTTTTTTTTTTTATCAATTAGCGAGTAAATGTATAGTAGTTTAAGATGTCGACCAGATTTCGCAATCGTGCCCACCCAATTTTGCAAGAAAGTCTATCAAAGTTGGCTATTTTCTTATTCTCGAAAATACCAAATTTAATACAAATTTGTTGTTTTTTGGCTCGATTTGATTGATTCGACTTGGCCCAAATTCAATTTTAACTTAATTGGTGACCAAGATGATGATTTACGGCTCGGGCACAAATTTTGCAAAATTTGCGAATTGGTCCCTCAACTTTTAAAAATTGCATTTTGGCCCCAACTTGCCATTTGAATTCCAAATCTGACCTCTCTGGCTTGGCTAGTCACATTTAGATCATTGGCCCCAACTTGCTCTCTCTTTTCTTTTTTTTTTTCGATTTTTTTAATTAATTAATTAATTAAGTTTTTTTTTTTTTTTTTAAGGAAAAACATCTTGCATTTAAAAAAACTATACTAAACACCTAGAAAATAGATATGCAAGAATTTGACATGAAATATTTTTGGGCAAAATTTAGGTGTCAACAGTTTCCACAAAATTATAGTGTTAGCAAGTAACAAGGTCATCGTGGGTCCATGTTTGAGGTAGGACACCTGTCTTCCAAGTAACCTGTATATCATTTTAAGCCGTTTAACTAACTGAGCAAGGCAAGTGAACTTTTTAAATTTTATTACATATTCAGAAATAGTGAAGCATTTCAGAAAGTGTTTGATGCACTAAAAGAACCAAGATATTTAAGTCTTTACTTCAGCTTAGGAAGCAAAACTATGGGGATGCTTTATGATTGTTAAAAAGTCAAAATTCCTTACATGGTTGCAATCATAGAATCGACTGAGACCAAAAAGGATAAAGAATACTTATAAGTATTATTATTTTCATGGTAGTGTTTCTGGAATTATTCGATAAAGTTGAGCATCTCCAAATGATTTTCAGATAGAGCACAAAAGGGAACCGGTATGGTCATTGTCATGGTACCTTTTCTTTGCTTCTCATTGTCACGGCCCCCACAGATTGAACAACCACAATTATTCATGTAAAAATCTAGGAAACAAGGTCCCACATACCTTCAGTGAAGAAAATTAGCGCACGGTCCGCCCTCAAAGTCGTATGTTTGGGATATGAGCAATCTTGTCCCAGTCCTCGCTTGCTTGTCTATTGCAACTCTTCTCCAATTCTCCACAATCAGAGATGTATAGGTGAGTAAGGGATGTGAGCCTTCGCATTGCTTCAGGGAATAATGTCAACGAGGAGCACCTGAAGTTCTCGAGATAATGATTGATTTAGTCATCAAAAGAAATGACAAAAAGGACTACTGTTTCATTCATTCATTTTGCCTCGTATAAAGACTTTTTTTTTTTTGCAGACATTGATGAAAAGAGATTAAGAACATGCCAATTGTCAACCAAACAAAATGCATTGGACAACCATGTAGTGATCAAGATGGAGAAGTCATAGATTAGACTCCCAGGCCAATTGTCATGAGACCCCTTTTAATGAAACATTTACTTAATTGCTCAAGATTATGCTAAAAATTGGGAAAGTATTTACTTGAGAACCTCTGCAAAAAGATTGAAAAGCAAACCAAGAATGTCAATTGTTGTCAAATGCTAACAATAAGATCACTTTCACTATCCTCCCCCGAGCTTGACTGGTACTTGATCCATAGTAATTCCACTTTGGAAGTCCAAACAGTAGCTTTTTGCATGTAAAAAAGCAAAATACTACTTATTTTATTGTCACCATCCACAACCTTGATTTGATGCGTAGATCTTTCCCAGAACATCCAACTTCATTGGAACACATTGAGATAAATTTATGCTAAAGGCAAGTACACTAGAGGCCATCTTCCAGAGAAACATCTCATCACTTCATCTACGTGAGATTTCCAGAACAATCAGACTACGCAAGCATTTTACTCCTTGTGAAATCAAATAAGCAAATTGCAGTCTATATTTACAACATGTCCCCCAATCAAATCAGTATCGACAGACAATTTGGAAATTATTCATGTAAATTTTGGGAAATAAGGTCATCATAATATCTATGCTTGTGAGTTATGTGTGGGATATGAGCAATCTTGTGCCAATCCTTGCCTACATCTTTTTTGTGCCTCTCCTCCAAATCTAGGCAATATGCAATTCTTAGGTGATTAAGCGATGCTAGCCTTCGCATTCCTTTAGGTAATGATGTCAAAAAGCGCCACTAGGTGATTACAAGCCGTCGAAGTGATTAAAGGGCCTCAATTTGCTTTGGTAAAGCCTTCAAATTGAAGCGATAGATAATTCAAGACACTTGAGATTGCTCACCTATAGAAGCCATTGTGGGAGAGATGCTAGTTTGGGAAGGTGAAAGATTTCCACGAACCGAAGACTCTTAAGTCCTTAGAAATCCAAGATGTTGCCGCTTTCGCCTTTGGATAAATCAAATTCCTCACTATCAAATCAAGTATCGATAGATAATTTGGAAATTATTTATGTAAATTTTGAGAAATAAGGTCATCGTAATATCTGTGCTTGTGAGTTATGTGTGGGATATGAGCAATCTTGTGCCAATCCCCGCCTACTTCTTTTTTGTGCCTCTCCTCCAAATTTAGGCAATCTACAATTCTTAGGTGATTAAGTGATGCCAGCCTTCGCATGCCTTTAGGTAATGATGTCAAAGAGCGCCACCGGGTGATTACAAGCTGTTGAAGTGATTGAAGGGCCTCAATTTGCTTTGGTAAAGCCTTCAAATTGAAGTGATAGATAATTCGAGACCCTCGAGATTGCTCACCTATAGAAGCCATTGTGGGAGAGACGCTAGTTTGGGAAGTTGAAAGATTTCCATGGACCGAAGAATCTTAAGTCCTTGGAAATCCAAGATGTTGCCACTTTCGCCTTTGGATAAATCAAATTCCTCACAATCGAATCAAGTATCGACAGACAATTTGGAAATTATTCATGTAAATTTTGGGAAATAAGGTCATCATAATATTTGTGCTTGTGAGTTATGTGTGGGATATGAGCAATCTTGTGCCAATCCTCGCCTACATCTTTTTTGTGCCTCTCCTCCAAATTTAGGCAATCTGCAATTCTTAGGTGATTAAGTGATGCCAGCCTTCGCATTCCTTTAGGTAATGATGTCAAAGAGCGCCATTGGGTGATTACAAGCCGTTGAAGTGATTGAAGGGCCTCAATTTGCTTTGGTAAAGCCTTCAAATTGAAGCGATAGATAATTCGAGATACTCAAGATTACTCACCTATAGAAGCCATTGTGGGAGAGACACTAGTTTGTGAAGGTGAAAGATTTCCACAGACCGAAGACTCTTAAGTCCTTGGAAATCCAAGATGTTGCCGCTTTCACCTTTGGATAAATCAAATTCCTCACAATCCCAAAAAGAGAGATCCATGAGGTTCAAAGATGTCGCATACCAAGTGAGAGGGAAGTTAATCGAAGACATTCATTGATGCTAAGAATTTCAAGTGAAGTGAGACATTTCAAACGCTCCTCTGGCAAATATTCTAGAAACTTCATATTTGAGATAACCAGACTTCTCAACTTATTAAGGCCAAATATCTGATTTAGCACCGTGTAGTTGCATGCATCTCTAATATCCAATTATCTAGAGCTTTCGCCGAACTCTCTATATGTCCCCCGATCCAATCAAGTATGATCGCTTGTACTATCGATGAAGGAAAAAGCTATTGATATACAATTTGAAAGCATATACTAATGATACTATTGGAACGAAAGGCACCACATACATTGAGAAGGAAAACTGGATAATTTCTGGTCATTAAAATAGTCTTCGCTCGTAATAAATGAGCTCGTGAATGGTGTGGGACATGAGCAATCTTGTATAATCCTCTGTAGCATCATTTTTGCACATCTCTTTCAAATTTGGGTAAGCTGCAAATTTTTGGTGACTAAGGATCCGTTTGTTTTGAGGAAAATGGTCCATTTCTGGAAAATATTTTTCTAGAAGTTATTTTTCAAGAAAATGATAATATTTTCTGGTGTTCGGCTAAAACCTGAAAATATTTCAGAAAATATTTTCTGGTGTTTGGTAAAAAAAATATTTTCTAAGACTTCACTACTTAGGCATGCATCACTTACCAACCTATAAATCCATCAAATATGAACTTACCTTTAAATCGAGGCAAACTTGCTTCATATCTTTGTTCCCTCATTGTCACCAAACGCTCATTTACTCTAAAAAAAAAAAAATGTTCGTATGGATTTTAAAAAGAAGCAAAAGAGCAAAGAAGCAAATCATATATAACCCTAATGAGAATCTTCTAGTTAAGTGGCTTGTTCTCCCCTGCGTCTTTTGTGTTTTAATAAACAAAAGAAAAAAGAAGCAAAGCATGTAGAGCCCTTTGCTTGAGCAATGTACATCCACGGGGTAGAGTAAATAAAGAAAATGATAAGTAAGAGTGTAGAGCGCGAGCTTGAGATCGACAAGCTCAAGGTTCACTTAGCAACGGCCGACGACTAGCCAAGAAAGAAGAAGATGGAAAACAAAGAAAAGAAAAAAAAAAAGAAAAAAAGAAAAGAAATAGAAATGAAAAAAAAAAAAAGAAAAGAAATAGAAAAGAAATAGAAAAGAAAAAAGAAATTAAAAATAATTCAAATTAAAAAAGAAAAAGAAAATTAAAATATAATTCGGATAAAAAAAGAAAAGAAGAAAAAGAAATGGGAGAAAGAAGTGAGGATTTGTAGATGTGTGAGATAAGAGAGATCAAGTGAGGAAAATGTTTTCCACTTTTCAAAAGTAGAAAACAGTTTCCCCTAATTTAGAAGACTTTTTTCCTTTCATGGAAAACATTTTTCCCAAGGAATTTATTTTCCGTGAAACGAACGCCGAAAAATCCGGAAAACCATTTCTCGGAAATTATTGTCTGCGAAACAAATGAAGCCTAAATTAGCAATGAGAAGCTTCCGCCATAACTTAGTGGCAAGCTTCCTGGCAATGCCGACGATTATAGGTGCCGCCATTTTTGTTCTCTCTATGTTTATCTTTCTCTGTCTCTCCATGCATCACTAGAAGATATAGTCTAGGCATTTCACAACTAAATGAAGACTAATACAAGGTGAAAGCCTAAATCAACAATTCAATCAATGTCTTTATCTTCTAAGAGAAGACTTCAAGACTTCAATTATTAAACGAGCTCACAGTCACAAAGATATATCTACACGCAAATATGTTAAAATATATATAATGGCTCCTATTAGTAGTAACACATTTTCTTTTTCTGTTAACCTTTTAAAGTTGCTTTCATAATCCAACCTCTCTTTTCTCTCTAGCCTCTCCTCCAGCACAGAAGTGGACTCAATTTGCAGTGCTGATATATCATGTGGGCTCGTGATCTTTGAATAGGCCATACAAGGGAATTTAGAGGTACATTTGCTAAATTAAATCAGTCAAATCTGAGAAAAAAAATTCGTAATTATACCCACAGGAGAAGAATATCGATAGATTTCAAACTGCTAAAAAATATGGACAAGATTTTACTCGAAGGACAAAAAAATTCTCATCGTTAATTTTCCGTTCGCGCAAGTCTTCATGTTTGCCACCCGACAAGTTTATAGATCGATGGTGGACATGTGGCAAGTCTTCATATTTGTAAGGTGTGCGAACTTAAATGCAACGTGACAAGCATGTCCGCCAAAAAAAAAAAAAAAAGCAGGCAACCCACATTCTGTTTTTTGAATTTTGATGTACTTTCGAATCTCTACAGACACAGTCGCTTACGCTTTAATGTTCTCTCTTTGTTATATCCTGCCAGACAACTCAGCGATTCGTCGCTCGATGCCCGTCGCAGCGTCCACCTTGCGTCGTTTCGTGGCAGTAACATACCAAATCGTTGCAGGATGCCATGAGCGATTTGACGGATCCGAGTCAGTCGCAAAATTGAACATCTTAGGTTAGCCTTTTTCGGGAGTGTAATACTCTGCTCCGTGATCTAGCTCTCGCCTACCATGAAATTCTTGTAACGAAATTCCTATACACTAGTAAGACAAGAACAACTGCGGTTCGCCGAAAAGTAGTCATTAGATCACCCATTCCAGTTCTCTGTTCCATTTTTTTTTTCCAGGTTTATTGCGAAGCAGTTTCAACATTCTTTTTCTTCAGGTCTTATCTTCCCCGATTAAACTCTAAATGCGATCCCGATTCATTCTGGATTTGGCTCTTGACCTATGCTCTGTTTTGCTGCCTTTTCATTGTATTGCCTTACCGGATCATCACTTAGCCATGGCTGCAAACGAGATTCATCGTCTCATCGGTCCATAAGGTTCTGTTTTAAACATTGGTTGGCGAGTGATGCGTTTGTGTGCAATGCTGTGGTGTCAAAAGTATAAATGGTGCCACAGTGTGAGACGATGTGCAGAAGGTGTTCAATGAAATGTCCGATAGAGGGATCTGTAATGTTGCTGTGTTGAATTTGATTAGGCTCTGGCAGGGATCGTAGGAATGTGCTTCTCTCGTTTAGAGAATTTCATCTCCAACGAATTAGCTAAGTCAAACATCTCTCAGTTCAATTGCTACTTTCGGAGCTCATTTTTCATGTATTACGGTCTCTATCCATTTTTTTTTATGTTTCTCGTCCAGATTAAGTTTGTTGCTGATCTCTTCAATTGCGGGGCTGGAATCTGGCCAGTTGTGTCGGTGATGGTTGGTGCCGTATGTTCAGGTACGATTTTTCTCAAGTTCTAAATTCAGATCTAAGCGTTAGTGTCATGCTAAACCCAAACGTTATGTGTGCTTTATGCCTTACTGGTTCAGTGTGCTTTATGCCTTGACATGCTTCCCGAGAAATTGGAAGTTCATTTTTTGAACAGATATGTTGGTATTGCCAAATTGCCGTTTCTATGTTTGTACTGTACTTTCGATGTCAATGGGGCAAGTCTTCACCTCGCATATAAAAATAACTTGCCAAGTTGCACGAACAAATTTGTGCAGAAGGATTGCGATCTGTTTATACTTCCCAAATTAATAAGACATTTGAAGAGATAAACTAACTCGTGGATCTCATGTTAGCTAAAATCAGGAGTGAAACTGCCTTTTATTCAAAAGAAAGTCAGAAGTGCCAAATTGAATGAAGTCAGCATATGACACTGAAAATTTGGATGAATTACATTGAGATGTTGAAGTAATTGAAAAGACAAATACAGGAAGATGTCTATGACACTAGAGGGGCTTACACTGAGCTCAAATGGCCAAAACACCGAAACTACTTGCGAATGCAGGATGTAACCAATGTAAAAGAGACCAGGTGAGCTTGGACATCTAACTTCTGTCCCTCTAGGAAGCTCTATTTACATGAGGATCTTCATTCAACAACCTAAATCTCAAGGAAACAAGGGTTTGTATTATCTCAGCTCGGAGGTCTCCACTGATTTAATTAATGCTTTTAGCCTTTCTTAACCAGAAACTCAAATTTTCGACCTTCAATGCTAGCTTCTGAGCAGCAAGAGCTTGAGCCTCAATGGGGCTCCCACAAAATTGTAGTTTCAGCAAGTAACAAGGTCACAATGTATGGGTCCATGTTTGAGGCAGGATGCCTGTCTTCTAAGTAGCCTGTATATCATTTTAAGCCGTTAACTAACTGAGCAAGGAAGGTGAACTTCATATGTTTTATTGATTTTAAGAAATAGTGAAGCATTTGAAAAAGTTTTTTGAGGCACTAAAAGTACTGAAATGTCCAAGTCTCAACTTCTGTTTAGGAAGCAAAACGGTAGCAATGCTTTATTATTGCAAAAGGCAAAAATTCCTTGCGTAGCAGGAATCATAGAATGATAGAATTAGCTGAGACCAAAAAGGAGAAAGCATACTTGTATATATTCTTTCCTTATGGTAGTGTTTCTGGAATCATCTATTAAAGTTGGTTGATATTCAAACAGAGCATGGAAAAGAACTGGTATGGTCATCAATATAGTACCTTTTCCTTGCTTCTAAGTGTCATGGACGACATAGATGTAGCAACCACGATTGGCAACTCCCTGCATAACGATTCAAGTAATCCAAGCATCACAACAAAATTTGAGTTCATTAAAAGGGCAATCTTTGAATTTGACTAGCATTGGTACACTTGTTTTGAGCATTACCCAAGAAAATGTGTCGATGTCAGGTTGATGTTAGCTATTTTAAGCTTTCTTGTCAACCTACTCCCATTTCCTTCTCCACAGACGCTAATGTGCTCCTTGTGGCAAAGTGAGATTCAGAATTGTCTTCTTTATCACTTTAGAGCCTCCCTCTTCTCGCATGCTTTTTGCATTGCAAAAAAGTCTGAGAACACTCTTAAGTCTTCCATTGAGCAAAAATACTAAACCAAGTCCATGGTGTGAACCCATAGTTAGTGTGGCATCCTAACCATTTCAGTCATCCTGAGAAGGAAGAGAATGCCTTTTTAATCAACTTTGGGGTAATATATTGCGTAAATGGTGACAGTGAAGTTAGCTACCTCTATCGGCTTTAAATCTAACCTGAGGACAACACCAACTTGCTCAATAATTCTTTATTTTATGAGCAACAAAAACAATCAAGTACTTGAATACTGTAGAATATGTCTATGTGCACTTCTTATCTTTGTTGTTAATGGCATTCGATTATCTTCTTAAGGAAGTAATTGAAATTTCACCTCAAGAAGGCATGTTGAACACCATGAATTCTTACTGCACCCTAGAAGTCAGTGTTGATGGCAACAGGTCTGTGCTTTTTTTTTTTTTTCCTTTTCAAAACAGGCAAGATGGAGGTCAAATATTACCTGGCCTGGCATCACCTCTCCATTGGTGCCACTAATGTCGATATTGGCATATAAGCAAGCCTTGGAGTGAGCATCGAATATGTCTCGGCCAAATAACCTATCAGCCCCAACACCACGGCATCTAAATGAACATAAAACCTTGTATCACAATACAAACTTTCTCATCAACTTAGCCTATAATCCAGCAATGCATAGGGAAATTCATTGTGAAAACAATTTCTCACTAGGGGGCTTGGATATCCTCCATCAATCTAATCCAATGGCCATTGAACATTTTTGTGCAGTAGGGTGTTTTATTGCTCAATCCCATAACTAATGTGAACATTTAGCCAAAAGTCATGAACTTGTCCATTTCAAAACTTTCTAATTCATGATAGAAAACTCATGTTATTGGATCTCCTACCATGGAACTTCATTTATAACCATTTTTGCAGAAAATTTCAGCAACCTTGGCATATTTGTTCATTGGGATTGGCTCGCTAGCTGGTGTATACGAATCACAAATAACCTACACATGAACAATAATTTTCCGTAAACTAATTGAAATGTCCTTTCTCGTTTAGTCAACCTATTCAAATGATTAGATGGATGAATATTTTTTGATGATATAATTCTTGTTTTGTGGATGATTACCAAGATATTGTTGTCACCTCAGAAAGGATACTTGAAAAGAGCTATTAAAAAGTCCAGAACTCGATGGAATGATATGAAGGTAAATATGGTAAGATGGTTTTAGGTTTATGTCATCTTACTATAAGGTCACTTCACCATCATCCCCTGGAGCTTGGCTAGCACTTGATCCATCGTAGCTCCACTAGGGAAGTGGAGAGGGGTGCTCGATAGGTCTAGGGATCGTGTGATTATTCAAGAATCAATAGATCAGTAGCATATAGCACGTAAAGAGTAAAAGGCTACATATTTTATCGTCAACATTCATACCCTTGATTTGCTTGGAGATCTATGTCAAAACCTCCAGTACTGTCTCATAGTCAGACTAACATCAAAATGCAAAACAAGATTTGCTAATGTAGAAATTCAAGGGGAAAAAAGAGAGAAAGGTGTCACTTGTTGAATGTGCATAGAACATATTATTACTTGTTCTGATGGTCCATTGAAGAAAGATGCAAACTTCTTATTTTAATACAGAATAGTTCAGGTATATTTCACCTTTTTGTGCACCGCATTTAAAGGTTTCAGGCATTAAAAACATACCAATTATAATATGCAATTATCATACCGGTGTATGGCATGATATCCAAGTTGAGCAGACTCTCGAACTCATAGTAGTATTGTTCTCGGACTTTAAAGCATAAACCCTGAACTTAGAAAAGCTCTTGGTGTTTCCACTCTTCTTCTATTTAGCAAGAGAGAAATCCATGGGTTTCATGTCATGGGACTGGCGGTCAGGGAGTCATCAGTGCCAAAATCTATGCCATTTTTGTTTGGTCTAAAAAATAAAGCAGTGTGAGTAATAGACATATCTCTTGAAACAAAAAACCTCAAACTTAATCTCATGGAGGATACTTTACAACGGGCTCTATTGGTATGACTTGGCCCTGTAGTATGCATGCGAGTTTAGTTTTGAAAGATAAAAGAATGGATTGGATACTTCAAATCAAGTGCCAGCACCGAAAAGTAGAAAACCGCTTTTCGAAGACTAGTATCAAGTAGGAAAAAACTTACATTTTTGAAGCATAAATAGTAGGTCTTATTGATTTCCCTAAGGACGCCACCGCAGTCTCCTTGAAAAATAAACTAAAAACAGCCGCATAACCATGCTTGTCCTTTTAAAACCATTTCAAGGTTATTCTCAGGCTTCATTCCCAAAGAGAGCCTGTGAACAAGCAAAAAACTAAGGGCAGTTACGTTGTTGAAGGAAGCAGACTGCAGAGTGCAACAGTTTAAAAAATTATGAAAGTCCACCTTTCTTAGGATCAATCAGCAAACGTGTTACTCTGATATTTCATTAGATCTAACGGTCGATCAACCGATGAATCTTGACAATGCACCAAATCTTTCCTCTTGCAATCAAGAGGCAATGATAATGAAGTACTTTCGTTTTTCACAAACTTGGTAAACTGCAAATTACTCTTGTAAACTGCTTTGGCAAAAATATCCATCAGATATCGCCAAGGCAGAGCAAGATACTGAACATAGCAATAATCAGTATGACCAATTGAAGTCATAGAACAAGAAAAATCCGAGACAAGAGCATATACAAGAGAAATCGCTATATGAGGTCCACAACATGGACGTAAAATTGGTGATGATTAATTTAGTCACCAAAAGAAACGACAACAAATAGTACTGCTTCATTCATTCATTCTGCCTTCCAACAAATGCAATTCTTTTGCAGACAGTGTTGTAAAAAAGAGATGAAGAACATGTCAATTGTCAACCAAACAAAATGTGCAAGACAACCTTATAGTTATCAAAATGGAGAACTCATAGATTAGACTCCCAGTCCAATTGTCATAAGACCACTTTTAATGTCAAACGTTTACTCAATTGCTTAAGATGATGCTCAAAATTGGCAAAGGATTTACCTGAGAACTTCTGCAGAATGGCTGAACAGCAAACCAAGTATTGGAACAGCATATCCTAGATTTGCTGGGCAGATCTATACTAGAACCTCCGATTCCATGAGAACGCATAGAGATAATAAATTTTAAGGGAAGCAAACCGGCAGCCATTCTCTAGAGCATGAGTCATGAGCCAGATTTAATGAGCTTGCAGTTGGAAGACGAGTATGAATTTTCATCATTTTTCTTGCACATTTGGGAATAAAGCGATGTTTCCACACCCCACCAATATATTTAAACCTGTCCAAACCTTTCAGCGATCTGTCCACTTACCCTGGTGGAGAATTTCTAGTCACAATCATCGAGCTCGTGAGTTAAGTTCGGGATATGAGCAATCTTGTACCAGTCCTCACCTACATCTCTTTTGCACCTCTCCTCCAATTATGGGCAACGGAAGATTCTTAGGTGAGTTAGGGATGTAAGCTTTCGCATTCCTTCAGGTAATGAAGTCAATGAGGGGCAATCGAAGATTTCAAGCCGTTGAAGTGATTGAAGGGCCTCGATCTGCTCTGATATAGCCTTCATATTTATGCATTCGGAAATTTTGAGATGCTCAAGATTGCCGAGCTGGAGAAGCCACTGTGGAACAGATGCTAATCTGGGAAGGTTAAAGATTGCCACAAACTGGAGACTCCGAAGTCCAGGGAAATCCAAGAAGTTGCCACTTTCATCTTTGGATAAATCAAGCTTCTCACAATCCCCAATAGAGAGACGCCTGAGGCTCGATAGATGTTGCATACCGAGTGAGAGGGAAGTTAACCAAGGACATCCACTAATGTGAAGAGACTCAAGTGAGGTGAGACTTTTCAAACACTTCTCAGGCAAACATTCTAGAAACTCCATACTCCAGATGCCTAGCCTCTTCAACTTGTTAAGGCCAAGCATATGATTTATCAATGCTAGGTTTGACTCAGTTAGAACTAAATCCTCAAGATGTGGAGTTCGTGGTAGGGCTTTCAATTTTTCACAGTATTCAATATGTAATGTCAATAGACTAGGAAATGATGCTGTTAAAGTGAATGAATCATCTGACTTGATATATTCCAATTTAGTCAGATCATTAATCTTTAAAGTCTTGAGGTGACGTAGTTGGCCCAGTGGAGGGAGATGTTTACATCTTCTGCAATGCTCCAAGCATAACTCGACTAAATTTGGCAAGGAAAACATAAGGTTATCCATCATCCACCTTGGAAAGATCTCACCTGTATAATTCGTGATCTTCAACTTCTGCAAATTTGAGTGCGGCTGCAATCCATCTAATAGAGCTTCATCTCTATCCCCAATCATTACATCATCAGCACAGAGATAACTCCAATGAAGCTCTAAAGATTCTAAAGAATGCTTACCTATCAGGTTTGCAGCCTTGTATTCTTCTACTACATTTATTGTGCTTCCCAAATTTTCAATGCAAAGGCTTCCCCGAATATTATTAAGCCCATTTAGCTCCCCAAGTCCGCAATAATTCTTAGTAAGAGCTTTATCTTGGGGCAAAATGAAGCGTGTGAGCCTATGTAGAGAGCTCAATTGCCCTAGTCCTTGTGGCACATAACTAAGTTCCCAACAATCCCCTATGTCTAGATTTCGAAGGCTGACTAACTTCTTTATGCCCCTTGGCAATTCTTCAAGGTAATGACAACCGTAGAGATTAAGTGTTTGCAAATTCTGCAATCTTGTAATGGAGTTAGGAAGCCTTTTGAGTGCCCAATTTCCAGACAGATCGAGATAAGTGAGACTTCAACTTACATATGGAAGTTGGCACCTTCTTGACATATGTGTCATGCAAATCCAAGATGTGCAACCTTTTGAAACTTTGCATAAGTTGGCATAGATCTCCTTCACTTCTTTGTCGAGGCATAGCAAAAAGAAATGTTCTCAGGGATCTTACTTTCAAGCGTGAGATTGGAAGGTCACCCACAGATATATGACGAGTTCTTTCATGTATGGATTTTGTGTCATCCCATGCCACCCAACACTCATTCCCTGCAACCAAGCAGGCTAGATCATGCATCAAATCATGCATCTTACAAGTCTCCTCATTCGTGTATGGATCTTTTTTAAAATCTTGGAAGAAGTTACTCCAAAGTAGATCCATGAAATATCCATGAGCAATGTCTTCTAAATGCTGAAGTCTATTTGGTGGCTGGATAAATCCTTCTGCCATCCAAAGATTAACCAAAGTCTGCTTCCTCATCTCATAACTTTTGGGAAATAGTGAACAAAATGCAAAACATTGTTTCAAATGTGAAGGGAGATGGTCATAACTTAGCCTAAGAGCATATTTTATGTGGTCTTCCCTTTGAGACACATCTGGGAGCTCATAATCTTTGAAATGTAACCATTCGAATTTAGTTTTCTTAAAAAATAGTAAACTCCCAACAGTTCGAACAACCAATGGTACTCCAGAGCACTTTCTAGCTATCTGTTTGGCGATAGCTAGCATTTCAGGATCTTGTATTTCCTCTCGTTTACCACAAGCCATTTTCATTAATAAATCAACAGACGCTTTTTCGGATAAGCCCCCGAGAAAATGAGGCAAAGCAATGCCAATAATTTCCGCAACCAAAGGAAGGCGTGTGGTTATAAGGATCTTGCTTCCTCTAGCACCTCCCACCAATAAAGTTTTCAAGCTCAACCATTTTTCTTGATCTACATTCCACAAATCATCTAAAACTAAGAGATATCTTTTTCCATCAATTTCTCCCCTAAGTTCACTCTGTAAATGTTCCATAACAACCTTAGTTGGTTCTTTCTTCTTTGCACAAGCTATGATATTTTTCACTATTTTTTTCACATCAAAGTCATTAGAGATGCAAACCCACATTCTTAAGTCAAAATAATTAGTGACCATCTCGTCATTATATACACATTGAGCAAGAGCCGTTTTTCCAAGCCCACCAATACCAACTATTGGAAGGATGGAAACGTGCTCTTTCACGTTTGAATCCAATAAAAATTTCATGACTGTCTTCTTATCATCATCTCTCCCCATAATATCTCCCTCGTGTATAAACGAATGTGTCTCTTCTCTCTTCCCCCACTCTCTCTCTCTGCTTGTGAATCCACGGGACGCTCATCCAAGTGGAATCTCCTACCAGCGTTAATGGCTTCTATTTTCTCCCTCACTGCTCTTACTTTATAACTCATCTCCAGTTTAAAAGCAAGCTGGTTTGAACTTGAGAAAAATGTTCTCACCTCCTTGATCATTTCACTGTGGCCCCTTAGTTCTTGCCGTATAGCTTCTATATTGAATTCTTCAAGCACATCTTGGGCATCATAGAAAGCATCTTTCAGTTTCTCAAGCCAATCTTGGATTTCGAGATTACAGTATTGCTCTTCGGCATGTCTCAGTACAGCTTGAAGCGTGGAGACTGTGTCCTTGAGCTCCTCGAGTTCATGCTTGAAGCCCCATAGCTTTCCAACATTTTCTAGTACTTCAGGAATCAGATAAGCAGTGATCTTTCCAGCAATACTCACGATGACAGCTTCTGCCATGTTTGTTCTTTCTCTGTGGATTAGAAGATATTAGTCCAGTCGGTTCAAGGATAGAGACTTCTCACACCATGTATAACAAGTTTGTCTTGATGCTGACCTCAGACTGGCAAATCAAAAGCCTAACATATCTAATTATCTACTTCTGTGACCGACTTGAGGTGTCGAAAATAAAAACTCCAACCATCTACGCAAGCCCAAATAAAAAATGCATATTGGACTACCGAGGTCGCGTCCAAGGTCCACGATTGGTTTGTCTAAGATATTTGGTGATTACTTTGTTTACTAGTCTAACGTGCTTGCAAAGGCAATGGAAATGCTGGTGTCGAAGTTATCGAAATACTTATTCAGCAGATTGATCTATCTAACAATTTGTCTAACAGTCCCGATACCCAGAAGCAGACGAGATTTGTGAAATGAATATGCATCTCCAAGGACAAACACTATTATTTTTTCAAATGCTTCATTCTTTATTTATTTTATTTTTTGAGAAGATGACCAATAATTTTTCTTGGGATTAATTTGAGGTTTGACAAAGTTGGTATCAAAGCTTACGTTATAAACCTAGAAAATTTTCGTTTGCTTTAATTTGGGCACTAGGAGATGTGAGGTGCGATTCATAGCTACTAATATATTGTGTACATAGGAGAGAGATACTTTCTGCAAAAATAGGAAGTTCTATATGTGTAGGTAACATAATGGATTTGTTAATATTATGATGCCAAACGCTGCAACACTCAATTTAACTCCCCTTCATTCACATGACATTATTGCTAGTATCTTACTAAAACATTACGGTTTAATTACAGAAGTTCACTCTCCTTGCTAATCTCTCAAAATTATTTGCTTCCTCTGAAAAAATGCTTCTACATTGTTTCTTGCTTTCTTTACGTTTTCCCGTTCTCTCAATGATAAGAAAAAGCTTCCTTAAAGTTCTTCCCATACTAAACTTGCACATTTATCTAATGTAAAATCCCATATTTTTCGAATTTTAAAAGGATTTCCATGTGAGGGCAGAATGACATACATACTCTTCGCTTTTTCTGGCATATACAATTTGTACACAATCTTCATAATAATTTGGTGTGCATGCCATACATCTACTTTTATTAAATTGCAACATGCTCATCGTCCAACCAGTCACAGAAATGGTCATAATTATTTTTTTATGAATATTTCTCTATGCATGACAGTCCTTTTCGCATACTTCAATGAATTCTCATGTAGGGTTTGGTTCATATTTGATTAATATATCATTCCTTTATACAATTTCCTAAATTACTAACAAATGGCGTTATTAGGTAATTGTCACAAGAAATTTTACGTGAGCATTGCTCCATGCAAGAATGACTTGATATAGGCGGCACGCTCCTGATTATTTTTATCTGTTTGTATATTTTGGAGAGTTTTTGTTTAATGAGTTCGCAATTGGGCTTACTGGAGTTGACTTGTGCCTATTCCCTACACCTTTCTAGTGGGTCTGGTGTCCTATGTCCTCCTGACATGTAGTAGTGTATAATTGGGTTGTGTACTCCAAGCACATAGCAATCCATCCATATGGCATAATCCTCAAAGCAATCCCTCTTATCCTCTCCCTATTAATAAGAAATCAATTACCAAAAAAGCTCTAGATCTGTTGTAATTATGGTAATTCAATCATAAATCTTATTTTTGCCAAATTAGTCCTAAACATGTTCCATTTATGTCAAGTTAGTCTATCCAATTGATTTTGATAAGAAATCATTGACATGAATGCCAATTGTCCTATCCGCGCAGCTAGCATCGGCATGGACATTTTTACTAATATAATAATAATAATTTATATTTTAGTAATCTTTTTTTTCTTTTTTATTTTCTTTGTCTTTTCTTTACTTTTATTTTTTTTTTCTAATTTTTGGGCCAAGGGCCGGTGACGCTGGCCCTCAGTCCCCCCATAATAAAATAGAATGAAATAAAATAATCAAGATGATAAGATTTAGCTAAGGTTTCTTATGACTTGTTTGTTTGTGCTTTTTAAAAAAGCAAAAGTAATTTCTTGCTTTCTTGCTAAAATTTAAAACATGATTCAAGTCTAAAAAATTATGAAAAGATTGAGGTACTTTAAAAATAAAAGAAAAACAAGCATCTAACAGTTTTGCTGATGCTTGTGAAAGCATAGAGCTTGAAATCCACCATAGGAGGAGAATAAAGTTGAGTTGTTGAAGATAGGAATTCTCATCATCCACGCACATTTCAAGATGAGGCCTAATCAATATGCAAATGGGACCAACCAAGGTCAGGTCCAAGGTCTGCAATTGGTTTGTCTAAGATTTTACGCGCTTCTATTGGTTACTCGTCTAACATGCTTGCAAAGGCAATGAAAATGCTGGTGAAAACAGAGTGCTAATCTTATAGTTCACAAAACAATGAACCGATGCATGCTTGGTGGAAATTAGTGAGAGCGAAATTACCAGGAGCGTGGGCAATGCCGAAGGACCGAATTTGACAGCGGCGAGCCTGAAAGCAACAAGATAAGAAACGGTGAAGAAATGGTACTTGAGTGCTGCCTGGCGCCTGCACTTATCCTCGTCGCCTGCATTTATCCTCTGTCGCGCATCAAATGGAGAAAGAAAAGAGGAGCATTCGTTTCTGAGGTGGACCCAGCAACGAAACGTGGAACATGGCCCCGTTCTTGCTTTGTAGTTTCGGTAGGACAATGAACAGAGGGGGAAAAAGCTGTCACATCCGACTCCATGATTTTTGGTAGTCTCAATAGTTATTGATGAATTAATATAAATACTTCTGTTTCTTTCTACATAAGACAGTAACCCGATGATTTCCACTAGAGACAATTTTCTACCTGAACTCTTCCAGATTGCAATTATTTTGATCTCTACAATTTTATAATAGTTCAATTTCAGTGATAATTAAGATCTAAAACAATTTTTCCAATCACGATTCTAAAATCTTTATAATTGTAAATAGCACATGGTATACTTCTTAATCTTATATTGTAGTTCATATATATAAATTTTATGATTTTAACATATAACTTTAATTGCTAAAGGAATAACTACTAATATCCATGACTAGATAACAGTTAATAATCATCATATAACAGTAAATTCCAATAACGAATCAATCAATGTAAGAAGGGTTACCTTAAGCTAACTGAAAAATAAAAGTCATAATTCATGCATTCAATTTTTAGTACAATGGAAGTTTGATTTCATCAAGTAGCCATGAATGATCATTTCGTGATACACATAACATTCACTAATAATGATAGTTGATCTCAGTCAGACCCATCTAATATAAGTAATTATGTCTTATCATTTAAAACTAAAATTACCACTGAAAAATTAATATTTGCTAATATATATTTATATAGATGTTGTTGATTGAACCTTACCAGCAAACAGTAGGCTCGAGAGTGGAATTAGATGCCTCTTAGTGTCGTCAAGAGCAGAATTAGATGCCATCTGTGAAGCGGCTTGTTCCCATCAATCTGACCCTAGCATATATACAACGCTAAGCACCTAAATGGGATTTAGATGCTACTTAGCTTTAATTTGTCCAGAACAAGATTCGCCCCATCTGTAAAGTGGCTTGTTCCCATCAATCTTGTGATTGGCTCGCAAGATTGATTGACTTTACGAAAAAATTTTGAAGAACATTTTTAGCTGATAGGGTAGTGAAAAAGTGTAAGAAAAGTTATGAATTTATTGTATCAGTGTCAATTTAGTCATAAACTTTTTAATGATGCCAATTTAGTTTCAAACTTTCCGACCTTGAGCCAATTTAATCATTCTGGCTAATTTTGACCAAATATTACTTACATGGATATTGGCTTGTCTACGTGGTATAGTTGACAATGACATGGATAATTTTAATGATATTTTAATATTTTTTAATTTTTAATTTTCCCTTTCTTCTCTTTCTCATACTTTTTTTTTTGTCCTTCCCTTCCTTTTTCCTCTAGTCGGTGCCTAAGTGACTGGCCAAAGGTAGATTGGTGAAGGCAAGTCTCGCCAATGGCTGGGCAAGGCATAACCGCGCCCATGGCTAGCAAGGTTTGACCCTTGTTGAGCCTTGCCAGCCCAACGCAAGGCCACCCTCATGGCATTAGCGAGGGCTTGAGCCTTGCCGAGGGTTGGGCAAGGCACGACCTCACTTAAATTGGCAAGATTGAGCCTATTATTGTTGGGTATTTCAATCTCACCGACTCTTCCCTCTAGTCGATCGTCGAGGTTCGGCAATTGGCAAGTGGAAGAAGGAAGGAAAGGGGGAAAAAAAGATAAATAATTAATTAATTAATTAATTATTAATATATTATTAAAGGTTGTCCCTCTCAGCGTTGCCTTTGCCATGTAGGTCGGCAAGCATCACGTTAGTAGTATTTTGTAAAAATTAGCTAGAAGGACTAAATTATGTCAAAATGTTTATGATTAAATTGGCACCATTAAAAGGTTTAAGATTAAATTGATATCCATGCAATTGGTTCAAGACTTTTCTAACATTTTTCCCCAGGACAAGCGGTCTAATTCCATAAAATATTCCAAACTTTAGGTTCAATCCTAATTCTGCCTCGAACTTTTTTTTCTGAAAATAATAATTTAAATTTTCACTCTAGTCGTAGATCTGCCCATGAGTCTAAAAGTCACTGCTAGATTTTTTCAAAATTATCAACATCGAGCCAATTAGAGGTTCATTATTAGATCTACTTCTTCATTGACATTTTCACCTTTGTATAAAATAGCAATAGCCCCCTAATGTTGATAATTTTGAAGAAATAAATGGCGATTTTTGGATGTGAGGGCAGATTTGGGATAAGTGAAATTGAGGATTTCATTTTAGACGAAAAAATTCCATATTGGAACTCAGATTGGAGCTAAAGTTGTCAGTTTTTAAAGGAAACTTTATTAATTAATTGGGATTGGATCTAAACTAGCCATAGCACAGAAAGGGAATCATGAATCATTCCATCTACCCCTCCCGGTGAATAGTCAAATTCACAACCCAAATGTTAGCAAGCATTCGATCTTCCAAGAAATCTCGCGACGATTTAGTTAGTTTAAACAAGGTTGACTTAACAGGTTAGTTGGGCTCTGTTGCGATGGAGTAAAGTCAATTTCCCTAAAGCAAATGAACAGATTGAGATCATTCAAAAGCAACTTCAGTCAATTGCAAATCAAACACATGGTTCCTTTGACAAGCAGTTAGTTCAGCAGTTAAAAGATAAGCTCCAAGATGCTTGGCAGCAGGAGGAACAGTATTGGGCGTCGAGGTCTAGGATTAACTGGCTCCGGTGGGGTGATAGGAATACTAGATTTTTTCATGCCACCACTATCCAACATAGAAATAGAAACAGAATAAGGGTGCTGCTCGATGAAGAACAACAGTGGGTTACTAATGATCGAATTCTCAAGCAAATGACGATGGACTTCTATTCTACGCTTTATAAATTACAAGGAGCTCGTGATTATGGGCCGATTCTTGCAAACTGTGGAAGTGTCGTCACAAATGATATGAACATACAACTCATTTCAGAAGTCACCTGAGAGGAGGTCAAAAGAGCCGTTTTTCAGCTGGGAAAGAATCAGGCCCCAGGCCCAGATGGTTTCAACGGTCTCTTTTACCATCATCATTGGGATATATTAGAAGAAGAGGTTTTCTTCTCGGTTCAACAATTCTTTCGATTGGGTTTTATGCCACCGGATTTAAACCGAACCACTCTCACTCTTATTCCAAAAGTCCCGAATCCAGACAGCCTAGATCAATACAGACCCATTAGTCTTTGTAACTTTGCATATAAGATCATTTCCAAAGTGATCGCTAACCAACTGAAACCGCTCCTACCTGACATCATCTCTACTGAGCAAAGCGCATTTGTCAGCGGTCGCCAAATACAGGACAATATCCTAATAGTGCAAGAGGTTCTACATCAGCTAAAAACCAGGAATCGCAAGCGAAAGTTTTATGCTGTTGTAAAGATGGACATGAAAAAAGCGTACGACCGAGTCGAATGGGATTTTCTCCGTGACTACTTACTCAGGTTAGGCTTCCATTCTACTTGGGTTATGTGGATTATGCAATGCATCACTACTGTTTCTATTAGCGTAAACTTTAATGGGGAACAACTAGAGTATTTCCACCCCACGCGAGGTTTACGGCAAGGAGATCCTTTATCTCCCTATCTGTTTATTCTTATGGCGAACATGCTGTCTACTCTCATCCATCAAGCTACTCATATCGGAAACCTTAAGGGTATCCAACTAAATAGGTGGTGTCCTACATTAACTCATTTGTTTTATGCCGATGATGCCATCTTTTTTCTACATGGGTCACTTCACGAATGCCAAGAACTCTCTAATATTCTGAATCAGTATTGTCTTGCAACGGGACAGGCCATAAATAGAAATAAATCAGGTATTTTCTTTAGTAAAGGCTGCCCAGACCGACTTAAGGAGACTTTAGCCCAGGAGATCAGACTACCTATGATAGCAACCACTGGAAAATATCTTGGTATTCCATCTGATTGGGGACGCTCTAAACGAGACATGTTTGCATGGATATTAAGCCGAGTTAATGTCAAGCTTGATGGGTGGAAGGAAAATCTTA